>OZ035830.1:13135898-13173398 GCA_964034765.1 Knipowitschia caucasica
TTAAAATGCAGACATAAAACGACAAGCTTTAACAAAATTTTAAATCTAAAAATAGCTCAAATATAACATTGCTCTTGACGCAGCCTCTGAGCTGCTCCATTGGAGAACAGGTTAAATGTTATTGTTTATTACAAACAGCTGATGTATTCACACATATTAAGTTTGGGACAACTCTTTAAACAGTTATAAGCAGCGGACAGAAGCCATGAATGTGCTTTTGTTTATTAAATAATTAATTTGATCTGAAGGGGAAGATAGCTTGGAGACCCTGCGCAGACATCTTTGTGACCCAGGGCAGATATCTTGCTCTGGCTTGATCCCTATGTACAGTCTGAGTTTGGACATGACGCTGAGTGATGGATTCCTGTTGTGTGGCTCAGAGATTACACCGCCCTCAGGACTCTACTTTATAATGGCGGGATTTGAGGCTCAGACACAGGGCAACAAAACACATCTCTGAAAGAAAAGAAAGCCAAGAGTGTGAAAGGGAGTTGCGGGGGATGGTACACAATAGGTTTACAGGATCCAGGGTGGTCTCCTCTCACACACTTGTCAGCGTTTATCCCAACACTTATGTCTTTCTGCCTCGGTAGATTTTACAAGGACTTTTCTGCTCACCACGTGCTTATTTGTCTGCTTATACCCTGTGGCCCTCTCACAACTATTGGAGTTTCAAATTAATCCATCGCTGTGTTCGTGTTTGACCTACTGTTTCTGCAAACTATTTATTACTATTTATATGTATAGTAATATATGTAATATACTATATTTAATTCTGTAGAGCTTAGAACTTAGAAATAAGGTCTGTAGAAAATCAGCATGTACTCGTCTCAGTAGGACGAAAGCTCGCCCTGAAAACAAATGAGAGAAGAAATTATATTTTTTGAGCTGTTTGCGCAATGACTGGATGAATGATGTTATTCAGGCAGTTTCAGCTTCTCACTGTATCTTTCTGGGACTTTCTGCTGTTCCCTCTAGAGCAGTGTTCCCAAAGCTTTTTGAGCCATGGTACATCTTTTCATTGAAAAAAACTCTACAGCGTTTAGTAACAATGCAGTAATTCCCAAGTGTGTTGTATACAAAATCAAACAAGCACAATACATTCCATTCCATTCCATCTTCTTCCGCTTCATCCGTTGCCGGGTCGCGGGGGCAGCAGTCTAAGCAGAGACGCCCTGACTTCCCTATCCACACACACTTCCTCTAGCTCGTCTGGAGGCCCCAAGGCGCTCCCAGGCCAGTTGAGAGACATAGTCCCTCCAGCGTGTCCTGGGTCTTCCCCGGGGCCTCCTCCCGGTGGGACGTGCCCGGAACACCTCCCCAGGGAGACAAGTACAATATATCTAATCTAATTTTTAACACTATTTTCTTTTCACATTATGTTGACCAGTCAGGTGGATCCAATTTGGATCATTAAAGGAACATCAAACAGTGGTGCTGTAACACCACCAAAGACTGGTGTCAGTTTGAGTATACTCTTTAAACATAGGTGGTCGACACAGGTGGTGCAGTGATACAGTTTAACTCCCTGCCAGAATATACCCAGGTATAAAGTAGCCTAGGCCAGATTATACCGCAGGTATAAAATGGCCTAGGCCCGAATAGGTATAAACTGGCCTCGGCTAGTTTAACCCCCCGTAGGCCAGATTAACCCCCCCCCCCCCCCCCCCCCCCCCCCCTTATCCATAGTGAAGCAGCGACTGCAAAGTCCGAGACATTGGCACGTTTGTTACGTGACCAGCTGTTTTGATGCAAGCTCGAACGCAGTGTTTCGAAGCAGTTTGTTTCGGAAAGAGCGACACAAGCTCCGGAGCATCGGTGTCATTTGCCCATTAAAAATATCTACTTAAAAGTTCTAAAAGTTTCATGTAAGAAGATACATTGACCAACTCACAAAGTGTGAACAGCAATCACATGCACGAATTGGGGCTACAGAGTAATTAACAAACAAACTACTTCTAAATTATTTAAAATAATTTTGAACTTTAAAAAAATACAAGTGTAATTTATTATTTTTAGATACAGCAAGAGGGGTTAAAATAGCCTAGGCCGGTATATTCCCCGGGGTATAAACTAGCCAGTGGGTAAAAAATGGCCTGTTACATCAGTTTATTCTCGAGTCCTTCCAGATTGAACAAAAGAATGCACAGAAATACTGTATGTCAGAAGTGAGAAGCCAGACCATTTCGAGTTGGTGCTACAGCTAAGCTAACAAAATCGCTTACTGCACCTTTAAATTCATTGAATATTGGTCAGATTCCACAACTGGACCTACTTTATTGTACCTCATAGATAAATGTGTCCTCTGCATTTTACCCATCCTTCACTACCACCCGGGGCTTCAGGACCAGAGCTGGAGGATTTTACCTATTATACATGTTTATAGTGGTAGGGGAAATCGGAGCACCTGGAGGAGACCTATGCAGACACTGGGAGAACATGCAAACTCTACTCAGAAAGACCCTGTTCAAACCTAGATCTTTCCTCTCAACCACTGTGCAGCCCACCTGTTAAAGTTGTCATTCATTTAAATTCACCCAGAAATTCCACCGAAAGGAGAATGCACCAATTTTTTTGCCTTTGTGTTTTTTTACACAAAGACCACAAACAAGTACATTTGGCAGAACACCGTTTAACTCCTTTATATCTCTGACAAAGCCGGCACTTTTACACACGCTGAGCCTCGGGGGTCTGGGGGCCCGGTGCGTCTCTCTCACGCATCGATCGCTCCATCATGTTTACGGCAGGTGCAGTCACACAGTGGAACTCTGGGGATTGAGGCGTGGGTCGATGCATGCCTTTGTGTCTGCACAGCGCTCTGGGGCTCGTCACTCGCTCCCTCGCATCCCTCTGCGCTCTTATCGACGCGGCTCAGGTATATATAGTGTGGAGCCGCCAGCAGCTCATTGATTTGAACCTGTGAGTGAAGGTGACAGTAAAACCCTGACCTCTGGGGTTTTGCACATCCGAAGAGTGGAATTTTTACCGCAGTGATGTCATCTTGGCTGCTCCTGATTTTTCACAGGTCAATGGATAAATTAGGTGTTAGAATAAGACTGAATCTGCATGTAAAAGTTGGAAAAAAATATTCAGTTACTGTTTGTGCTCCTTTGTATTACTAATACTGCAATAATGTGCAATGTATGTAACTATATATTATCTAATTTTGTCCATATTGTGCTAACTTACATAATGCTCTTATGTACATTATGTAATGGGCGGCACAGTGGCTGGGTGGGTAGCACTCTCACTTCTCCCCGTGTCTGCGTAGGTTTGCTCCGGGTTCTCCGGTTTCCCCTACCACTAAAAACATGAACAATAGTTCAGGTTGAATGAGTGTGTGTTTGTGAGTGTAAATGTGGGACAACAGATGCAAATTAGCCCATGGCTACAATCCCATGTGTTCATTAACATGTACTGTCCCAACCAAATAAACAATAATATAAAATAAAACTATTAATTAAGAAGCATTTACAGCATAAGTATAAGTATATTTTGTGAACTCCTTGTGGCCTGCATGTACTGAACTTTCCCAGCTGTGGCCCTAATACAGGTTCTCTAATCTTATCTTTAGATTGATTTGAACACATTTGTGTTTTAAATGTTCTTAAGGAATGTCTCTGATGTAAGAGACCACAGAGAGCCACGTCCAGTTACATAAAAACGACTCGAACTCTGTGGCGCATAGGGACTAGCCTCCTGCTGGGACTTTAAGGAGGACTCAGGACTAATCATGGTGAGGCATATTTTCAGATTGATGCAGCAAAAATTTGGAACAGTCTTCCTGAAAATGCAAAAGAGGCTTTTGCGCTAATAATGTTCAAATTCAGATGTAACCTCTCTCCATGCTGATGTGATTTTTATGATCATTAATAGTAATCCCTACTGCAGTGTCCAGATTCTACAGCAGGGCTGTCAAACCGGTTCCAAAAAGGGCCAGTGAGGTTGCAGGTTAAAATCTGGAACAGGTTCAAATCTGGAAAAATCTTCCTGAAGATGTGAGACAGGCCTCCTCCCTGACAATGTTTAAAACCAGGTTAAAACAGTTTTGTTTAGATATGCATACAACTGAGGTATTTTATATTGTTCTCTTTCTTTTTATTGTACTGTGAATATTTATGATTTTAATTATATCTTATTTTGTTCAGCTTTTTGATTTGCCTTGTGTATGAATTATGCTATACAAATAAACTTGCCTTACCAGGTTTTAGTTTGCATCTGAACAGGAGTACCAGACCCCACCCATTTCCTCAAATCTTCAGGTTAAAAATGGACTCACCTGAGGAAATGGGTGGAGTCTGGTGTGTGTAGCACTTAGAATAAGTGTGTACACTTTTCTAAATGAGATAACTGAAACTCATCGCGGCTCATTGCGAACGTATCTTCCACCCGTAAAGAAGTGTCTCTCACTCACAAACAGGACTGTTGAGCAGCTCATATCTCTAAATACAGACTCTTTTTGGACGCTTCTAAGATCAAAACAGAGAATAGAGTTATCTGTTGCAAAGATCGCATGTCACAGCTTCACCTTCTGCTTCACTGCGGATTTACAATATGAACTACAACAAACATAATTTCATGTTTTATTTAATCATCAGTCATCAATAGTTAGAACAGTGGGCTCTGCATCTCTGAAGACGAGGAGCAAGAGCAGAGTCCTGGGCGTCTGCTTCTTACACAGCAGTCTCAGACACCTAGTAATAAAAGATAAAAAGAATCAAACTTGTTGGTTTTATCATGATTTTGTGTCTGAAGTGTAAAGAATCACGAAAAATAAGGTATTATTTACACAGGTACATATGTCAGCCGTACTTAAACTTCTAATTGAATACATTAAACTCTAATCTGATTAGTAACAGTGTGTTGCTTTTCAAGACTTCATCTCCTGTGTTCAACTCCATTTTACAGATATTGTTCCTTTCTCATCAGCAAACACTTTTATCACATTTAGGCCTGATACAAATTACTTTTAAGTGATGTACACACGAGGGCCATAACAAATATATGAATGATAGATAATAATCATTTATGGCATATATGTGCATTGTAACATACATGTGATGTTTTGTGACATGAAATATCACTTTGTAAAAACGAATGATTACTGCCAAAACAATTGTTATAACAGAGAACGGAGAAAGTTACAGAATTAACTTAATTCATTAAGACTGTAATTAAGATTGTAAACATCAGGGAAGCTCAAAAATGTGCCCCTGCGTTTTGACGGTCTGTCCTGGGCTTCAGCACTGCCCAACCCCCGCTGTTAGCTTATAGCGCTGGAGCTTCGCCATGGAACTAATGTCCGACAACTATGTGCTTGATCACCAAACAGACCTCTGATATGGCAATAGAAGGGGGTATTTCTCACCTCAAATGTTAATAGAATTAACTTTTATGTCCTAACTAAAGCGTATTTTAAACTTCTTACCTTGGCAGCTATGTCCTCCTCTGAGTTGTGCAGGCGACAGAGAAGGCCCGCTCCAAAATGCTCTCTTCCCTGACGCGCCTCAAACGCCCCAAGACGCGCATCATATGCGATTTTGACGCCCAAAACCTGTTTGGTCTGAACGCACCATAAAGCTGTTATATTGTTTGTTATTCTTTGTTTTTGGACTGAATATGTCGTTCCGCTGACAGCAGATCAATGGGTTGTTGTTTTTCTTTAGTCAGCGTTAGATAAATCAGTGTGTTTAAAGCATCACAATTACCTCAATTTTATTTTGCAGTGCGTGCTCCGGCTGGAAAGGCAGAGCGTTGCAATATAACATTTGAGAAAAGTGCTTAGATTGATTCTAAAAGCAATCGCCGCCAATTAGTATTAGCATTAGCGCTTAACGCCATACAAAACAATGACGGCTAACATGCTAACAAGCCAACACTCACCTAGTCCTGACACTTCCGCATTACTCGCGCCGGACAGTAGTACAGACCCAGTCCTCGGCTCCTAAGCATCTGTTAAAACGATCTAGTGTTGTAACATGCAGCCTGCGGAAATTCTATTCTGGAAGGCTGAACTGCTGCCGCCCATCCCCTCCAGGCCTGCCTCGCAACCTTGGCCTATCGCACAGCAACTCCCGTCAACCTTCAGGCCAGCAACTTAAAAAGCGGAGACTCCCACTTCTCGGCCTTCTCAAGCCTCGGAACCACCGCCTCCCCTCCTCCTCCTTCTTACCTTTCTTCGAGCGTGCTCTTTCTCCCTGCTGCCCAAGTGCCACCACCAGTACCTAGTAGGGATGTAAAAAACTATGAATTTTCATGACCGACCACCGAGCCTCATTAACCGGTTGAAACCGGTTAACCGCGTAGTTTAGTCCACGTTCTTTGAAATAACAGCCATTTCGAGCCACGTACTTTTCATAAGTGCAGCTCTGCGTTCTACTGGATCAGAGTTGAGACAGCGGCGCCAAAACCCGCAACAGCTCCGGCACCTTTGCGCACAGAGAACTGCTTGTTTAATCTTCCCATTCTGCTGTGCTGCGGGTTAATACCAAAACTTTCTAGCAGCAAACGACGGCTCGTTCACATGGTCAGAGCAGCGAGTGACGAGCCGCGTCTCACAGGTCTTCACAAAAGTTTAAATACAAGTGATGTGTGTGGAGCTGATCCCGAGGACCATAAACACAAACATTAGTAAGTAAGCTTTTATTTATATACCGCCTTTTCACTGCACATCGGAGTCTCAAAGCGGTTTTACAATTGTTGGGTGGGGGTGCCAGTACAGGAGGCACATGCCATACCTATTGTACATATTTTTAGTGGTAGGGGAAACCGGAGCACCCGGAGGAAACCTACGCAGACACGGGGAGAACATGCAAACTCCACTCAGAAAGGCCCTGGTCCAACCGGGATTTGAACCCAGGACCTTCTTGCTGAGAGGCGAGAGTGCTATCCACTCAGCCACCGTGCCGCCCAACATGTTCCATATGGTTTGACTGGAGCCGTGTATTTGCGCGAATCCTTTGGGCTCCGTGACACAGAGGAGCGCGACAGACCGGTATGTGTGTGTGTGTATGTGTGTGTGTATGTATATGTGTGTGTGTGTAAATGTAAGCTCCAATGTAGTTCTGACCCGCGCCAGTGTGCAACTTTGACGGTAACAGAGGGGAGAGATGATGCGTGTGGATGTTACGTATGGAGAGGGGGAAAGTGTGTGTGTGTGTGTGCGCGCGCGTGCGTGTGTGCATATGTGGCTCGTGCGGCGTGAGAGTCGTCCCGGAGTTTATAATACACGGGCGCACACAGCTAGATACAGACCCGCTCGTCACACCGTGCAAATAGGGCTTAAAATAGCGTTGTTAAGAGACCTCCCCTCTCCCCTTTTTCTCTTTTTTAACCGACAGCTTTGACCGGTTAACGCTGTGACGGTCAACCACCGGTTAACCGGTCGCCGATTTACATCCCTAGTACCTAGGTCCTGGGGGATCTCATGCGCACACAAACAGGAGCCTCGTTTTACAAAGTGCCGCACCGGGACTAGGGTGCCAAACATTCTTTAATAAAATACTTCAAATTCCATTTTGTCTCATGAATCTCTCCAGATTGAAATAGTTTTAGAAGTTATTCTTTTGTTATTTTTTTTACTTTTTATTTTTCATTTAAAGGGAAGTAAGGACAACAACAACAAAAACACGAAAACTTTGCAAAAAAGGGCAATACGTTACAAAATGTATATATCTATAAAGATATATATTTGGGCCGGGACTTTAACGCGTTAATTACGATTAATTAACGC
This sequence comes from Knipowitschia caucasica, assembly GCA_964034765.1. Lineage (NCBI taxonomy): Eukaryota > Metazoa > Chordata > Actinopteri > Gobiiformes > Gobiidae > Knipowitschia > Knipowitschia caucasica. Next base: position 13,143,631 of record OZ035830.1, read on the forward strand.
CACAAAATTAGTGCTTTAAAAAAATGTACGCTTTTTAATTGTTTGTGTTTTTCCCACCGCGGAACCTTCCTCTCTGGAGGATGAGTTTCAGACGGACCAATTATACTGGAGCGCCAACTGAGCTCCGTGACTTTTCTTGTTCAAAAGTACATCATAACAAGTAGGCCTGGGCAATACATAGTTCCCACAGACCAATGATTGTCACATGACCTCCTCGGAGACGCCATCTTTGATGGCACGCTGCTGTGTTTGTGCATTCCATTAAACAGAAGAATGAGAATAAATGTAGATATTCAAACGCAAATTGGAAAAAAAGGGCAACTTTTGAGCAAATAATTGTATATTAATACAATGGCACCACAGTTTAACGTGCTACGGACATGTTTTACATATTACATAAATAATGAAACTCTCAAGTTACCAGATATCAGCATACACAAGTTAGTACTGAGTAAATTACGTCTGTCAACACATTATAAGATACGATACGCACCTGACACAAAGTACTCCGAGCATATTCTTGCGTGTTTTGAGGGAGTTTCTTGCCTGTTTATCTTCGCAAGCCATAACCTCCGTGGTTGTTCTGACAAAAGCTTAGTCTTCTCACATTCATGAAGTCTAATGATGGGTATACTGTAAAATCCAAGTTTAACGGAACCTCCGGCACGATTTGAACATCCATTGACCCAGCAGGAGATGACCATTTTCAACTTTATCACGACGTTAACACGTTTCAGCTTCTTTTTCTATTGTTTTGCCCACAGAATGCCAACACAAATGGCGCCGGGTCGGCAAATCCCCGTATGTAGTGACGTCATGTAGGAACTATATGAACGGTATAAGTAATATAAATTTGGCCAATGGTAGAGATTTTTTTTACAACGGCATATTGCGATAAGTCATTATGTCATCAAATTGCTGGGTTGCACGTGACAAAAGTGCTCCGAGAGACAGGAAGTCCATTTCCCCACTAAGTACGATGTAAACAGTCACTGATTCCAAGTTAAAATGCTCTTTTTCTGTGGCGTGTACAGTTGTGGCAACTGCTCATATCAAGTGGGGAACCTATAAAGTCTCTACTTTGCTAAAATATATTTCTCTAACCGGTGTCAATTTTTAGGAAAATGCCTAATAAGGAACGGGAGAAATGCGCTAGCATTAGCATTAGCTTGCGTAGCATCTGCGGCCACAGAGATAGCTGCGAGCCCGCAGTCTTTACTTCGCTTACGTTTATAGATACAATTTAGTATTTTTGTTTGGTATACGGTTGTAGTAGCCGAAAGAAAGAACTGTTAAATACATTTTCTAATTGCAGCCCCCGCTGTTAGCTCACTCACTGCTGTTAGCTTAACGCTATGGAGTTAAGCTAATAAACTTTTGGTTATTTACAGCTCCACAAATCACCAAAATGACAATAAAGGATCAGATTTCTCGCTTCAAATGCTGTCCAAAGTAACATTTGTGCAATATTTATTGTGTTATTGATCTGAACTATCATCTCAGACGTGTTTCTGCTGAGTGAGGAGCAGAAGCAAGCGACTCCTCAGAGAAGGAGGAGGAGGAGCAGCAGCCACACAGGTGTGTGAGCTGCTATTGTTAATGTTTTAGTTCAAATGCACAAACGTATATTATAAGCTTTAGTGCTCACTTCGAGTGCAGTGGATTTTGGTTACAAAGCGTATGTTGTGGTCAGAGTGTGTGGAGGCGTAATTCTCACTGTTCTCAGGAAAAATATTTACATGCGATTAATTAATCACAAAGCCTCTAATTAATTAGATTAATTTCCCAGCCCTAATGTATATATATATACAAACATACACACATACATATACATACGTACACACACAAATACACATATATACGTATATGCACACGCATATACATACATACACATATATACACATATATAATACTAATGGTAAAAAAAAAAAAAATTACTAATACTATAAAATAAGTTATTCTAATAAACCTACCTGCTGCGATTCACCCTCCCAGCTTTGACCTCGCGCAGCCATTCCCAAACTCAGTAACACCGAGGCCCCCTTAAAAATCTGACGGGTCTGCGTGGCCCCCCAAAATAATAACCAAGAAGACAACATTAAGAATAGGCTCTTCTGGTTATTTTATTTTGGGGAAATAGCCTCTGCTACAAACATTGTAATACAAAAATGATTACAGTGGATTATTCAAGTCAAATAATGAACACAAATATTTTAATATTACAAACAAAACATTATAAATTTAACATTAAATAATTATATATATATTTTTTTGACCTCCCGCGGCCCCCCTGCAGTACCCTCGCGGCCCACCAGGGGGCCGCGGACCCCACTTTGGGAGACACTGACCTCGCGTGTTCCCGCCGTGTGTGCTACTTCCGGCATATAAGCAAATGAGAGGCTAGCGCACAGTAACGTGACGCGGAGATGTATTCAATTTCATACTTTTCTAATTAATACAATTATTAATACAATGATTTTGATTTGATTTAAGGAAGGAAGAATAACTCACACAGGGTTTTCTACCTGGGTTACACATGGATATAAATTGGTTTTGTTGAAATTTGGGTCGCTGAAACTGCTTTTAAAGCCAGTCACCCGAGTCCCAAATACCTCGGAAAAATGAGGAAAACAGTGTACCATTCTTGAGTATTTTTCTCCCCCATTCTCTCAAAACACAGGGTCGTCCTATTCAACACATATTTAAAGTGTCACCACTATCAAATACACCAAACGAAATACAGTGTAAATTAAAGCTCTCATAAAAACAGTGACCCCATGACAAATCGTGTATTGAATCGACCTTATGGCTGTGTCCGTATGATATTACCTTCTTGTGAATAATATCAAAAACAGTGTAGACTGCCTACCGCATTTTCGACCAACAAGCGTCCTTTGTCAGGTCATAAATTTAGGATAAATTAAAAATATTTATGGCTAATAGAAGGTGAGCTATAGCTATAGCTATGTAGCTATAGAGTGTATTTATCAAAGTAATTCTTCCTCTTTTACAATTTACCCAGGCCGCACTTAGGTATGTAGGCCGTGTTTCTGCCGAGAGTTGTAACGCTCTGCCAAAAGTGACGCATATGTAATGCACAGCTGTTAATGATTGTAATGCAAACTGCGCGCATGCGCGTCTCACGGCCAGCCGAAACAAAAACCCAAGAAGGCGGACAGAGAAGTCCGTGAATATGCTTAAAGTATAATACGAACGAAATCAGACACGAAGGACACTTTTAATGCAATTTGAGGTGAGATGTTGATGATTACCGTTTGGCACATGTGGTTTTAAGAGTCAAACTTCCCGGTTTAAAGTTTAGTAAAGCAGTAAACTGCACCTATTGAACCACTCCTTATGTTATGAGAGCAGTCCTGGCAGGCTGACTTACGTCCTCTTTTGCGAGACATTGCGCAAATCATACTTGTTATCCTCTTCTACCCGAAAGCTGAAAACACACTGAGCTGGCTCTCCGTTTTCAAATGGCATATATATCGATTGTTTTAACGTTACTATCAGCGAAATTCAACCTGTGATTTGATAGGGGCGTTAGATACATCGATATGGTAGTCGAAACAAACGCTGAAAAAACGACTTTTAGTAAAGAAGTCGTTTACAGCTGGCGGTGGTGAGATGACACATGCTAAGTACGCGCAACCAACAGTGATTCATTTTAAATATATAGTACTTTTATCAGTGAAGTGCAGCATAGGGATATATTAAGTTTTGACCATAAGTTTGACCGGTTTTCCATTGAAGCAACCGAGCGCGTTGATTTGGACATAATGGTGCAGCACTTAATGGTGCAAGCACTTACTGGGCAAGCACTTATTGGTTGCAAGGCACTTAATGGTGCAAGCACTGACCTCAACGGACGCTACTAAATTCTATAAACAATATGAAATACATATACCAACGTTTGGTAACCAACTCCTGGTTTCGAAATTAGATTTTGGGGAAAATTTACGTACACGCGTAATGCATGAAAGAATACGTGGCATACTCCCTCCAAAATGTAATTCAGTTTTCTCTATTTGCTCGTGGAAAGATAGTAACATATGTACAAGTTTAGTTACTTTTCATTTATCTGTGTGTGGGTTTCTCATGCATGTAGCCACATTAATTAATAATTTTACATATGGTCCTTATCTCTATTTCATAATGGTGAAAGTATTTAATACCAATACAAAGTCAGAGATTTCCATAATTTAAAGTAATGATAATATATGTGGTGTTTTTTTTCCAACAGTATTTTCTTATTATTGGATCTTCCCTTTTCTCCCCAGACCCATCCTTGAGCCTTTATTTTCGAATAACTAATGGTGAAAGTGAATTCAATACTTATACAAAATTCAGAGATTTCCATCATTTTTCAAGTAAATAGTTATAGTGTGGGTTTTGATCTGTTTATGATGATATTATTTGGTATTCAAGTAACAACTGGTTCCTCTTCTCTCCCTCAGACCCATCCTTGCACTATTTGTTCCTTCCGTCATTTACATCAACTTTGATTAATAATCAAAATGGAGCATAAATGGGATGAAATGTTTTCTCCACCTCACAGAGAACGATTTTATCCTGAGGGAATGAATAAATTTACAAAAGACAACAGGAGGAAGTACTCCCTTAAGTTTACAGTAAAGTGGTAATAATGCAGTTGCTATTATGGTTATACCCCAATTGGTTTTATTATTCTATTCTTCTTCTGTTGTTCATATAAATATATTTTATAGATGGTGAGCTGTTCTATGGCAAAAGAAGAGCCATTAAAACCATACATGGAGGCGGCAGAACTATTTCAAGAGTTTCATGCTACGCCCATGGGAGGGCCACACTGGGATGAAAAAAACCCGACATGCCATTTGTTCCAGGTTTTTACTGGCGTGGGCATGGACTGTGATGATTGACAATTGGTATGTGAAATATTTGTCTGTACAATTCCCTTCCCAAAAGCCTGTTCGTTTAAGATTGCTGAGTGTGAACCAATGTCAACGTGAGGAGGAAAGACTACTGGATACATTCACCACTCCAAACAATAATGTAATTGTAAATGTTTTCTATTCAACCCACCACTGTATAAAAAACCAATTATTGCATTACAATCCTGTTGCATTTAGGTGTGTCTGCTGTATTGGAGCTGCTGGGGATTGACCTAACTGGCCCTTCCCCAACAACTACTGATGGCTTATCAGTACATATTACAGCCACGATTATTTTTCAAAGTGGGTAGAGGCTTTCGATTGAAACCAAGACTGCAGCGGAGGTTGGGCAAAGACTTTGCTCTATAATATACAGGCAAGGGTGCCCGAAAAACGATCCTGTCTGATCAAGGGCGTGATTTTGTAAATGAGGTGAATATTGCTTTTTGTAGATGTTACTTTTTTTTTGTCCATACTTTCTTATTCATTTAATTTTCATTTGTTTTAGCTCAATGCATTCTCTGTGCTCTCTGCTGGGCCTTGAGAGAACGTCACCGCAGCGTACCACCCACAGACTAATGGGTTGGACGAAAAGACCAACACAACATCAAGAGGCAAGAAAGATATGTATAATTTTAGATCATTTGAAGCACACATTAAAATATATGACTGATGGAAAACCCTAGCATGTTTATAATTTCCCCCATTTCAACAATGTTACGGAATGTTCTTTCTCAGAGCATTGATGAAGTTGGTGAATGAGCAGCATAACAACTGGAACACATTCCTTGAATGCACACTGTTCTCTTGAGGTTCAAAGGGCACATCTCAACACAAACACACCCCATTCCATTTGATGTAAGGGCGGGAGGCAGTTTCCCCTCAGAGCGTGCCTGTAGATTAATCCTGTAAAGTTCCATTCGTTCAATTGTTGGGTTACACAGAGGGGGAAGAAGCTGACAAGTCATCCGTAAGGTTCAGCTCAGTCCATGGGCTGTCCCATGCAGCAGGTGGGGGACCATGATCTGTCACCCCCTGCAGGACACACTGCTCTGGAGAGCAGCTTCAGTGAGAGCTGATTCATCCCTATGATGAAGAAGGTTGCACAGGTCTTTCCTTCTGCCGCTGTCAGACTGTACTGTGAGAACTGCTGACCCAGTACATGTCATCTCGACTGTTAAATAATAGTAAGTAAAATAATGTAACAATCACATTTTCCCACTGTGGACAAATTAAACCTTATTTTTATTTAGAGACCATCATGGCACTATCTTGACCCAAGTCAAAACATTTCTCTTGTAACCAAATTCATTGTTTTCTCAGGGTATGCCCCATTGATACAAAGAAGAGCTAAATGAACAACTGATTGCCTAAAGATGTGCAGAAACCCGTCTCCGAGCACCAGACATCACAGCTGAAGCGTTATTCTTTGTAATAATTAAGAATACAAATCCTGTTAACATTGAAACTTTTTTTTGCAGGCTTTTTTGGGCAGGAATGCACTTGAATGAAAATGTCAAACGTGGGCAAGATTCTTCAAAGGGGCAGTCTTTATTCAAAGTTCCAACCCAAAGTACAACAAAGGAAAGCAAACAGCAAAGCCAACACTTGGTAAAGAAATAATACTGTACAAACATTACAGTACAATAACTTAATAATATATTATTACAGAGGCTGACCAGGACAGAAAGCCAACGCACTGGCCTTCAGGATCTGTGAACTCTTCGCGTATCCTGAGCACATCACATGCAGGAATGACCTGGCTCCCAGTCGTCCCGAGCACCAGCTAACCAACTCCACAAATCTGAGACTCCTGTGGAATTGGACACGTATGTTAATTATTGTAATTTGCTGTTTGCGTAGTGTACTGAAATGTTTTGTCCCTTTGTCTGTTTCATGGTGTGACGACGAGACCATTTGCACCTGCAAATGAATTGATTTCTGAAAATGAAGTCTCCACGCTCTTTCAACATTATCAATATATTTATTTGACAGGGACAATGCAGACACAGTCATAAACAAAGCTTGCAGCTGATGTGATGAATGTAGTTTATAGCAGATGCCAATTCACAACTCCTGTCCCTGGTTGGGCCTAACCAATCAAAGTCAATACAATTCCTACATTTCTAAAAATACACTTAGTTTACAGCCTACAGACTTGATTGATCCACACAAAAAAACTACAAACGTGTTTTCTCTTGTATTTAAAGCTTGACATCAATGCGGGAACTTTACATCCTTCAGCAGGAAAATCTACACAAATTCAATTCAATACCACAGCCCATTTTTTATGCACAACCTAACATAAAACCCATGAAAAAACCTTTGATTGGTTCCAATTTAAATGTTACTCACCAGTGTTGTTCATTTCTTTAATAGAAAGGATGCACCCGATCTTTCATCTGGGAAACTAGTCAAAATTCATCAATCCACGAATGAATTACATTTCAAAGGACAACATGGCCATGGCATGTAATCTCTGTGGTTACTGGTGATAATAATCCTGTGGTTGTTGTCATGGATCAGCTGCAGCAGAGTCTTGACAGTAAAAGTTGCACTATATATCCAAATGGCCATATTTTTTTTTTTGCAACTTCGAATTCATCCCATGAAAATTATTAACTGAACTGACAGAAAAGTGTGCAGTCCACAAGCTGTGCTGCTGCAGGTGATCGCTGCATTAAATTACATTTATTATTTCCATTATCAACATTCATCCAGTTGTAAGCTGTAGAGTTGCCACAGGACGCTTCATCAGCCTACGTCAGCTGCCAGGACTGCTATCATAACATAAGCATAGTGGTTTCATAGGTGCAGTTGACTGCTTAAACTAAACTTTACCCGAAAGTTTGACTCTTAAAACCCACATGTGCCAACACGGAACCATCAACATCTCGCCTCAAATTGCATTAAAAGTGACATTCGTGTCTTATTTCGTTCGTATTATAACTTTTAAAGGAATTCACGGACTTTCTGTCCGCCATCTTGGTTTGTTTCGGCTGCCGTGAGACGCGCATGCGCGCAGGTTTGCATTACATCATTAACAGCTGAGCATTACATAAGCGTCACTTTTTGGCAGAGCGTTACAACTCGGCAGAACACCGGCACAAAATGAAGATCCTGGTCGTTTGTTCTTCCTCTGATGAAGAACCTGTGGATGTCTCTATTGTTCTCGACAGCAAGGAGATTGTGACTGGATGTGGAAATACTGCAAAGGCATGTGCACTGCTAATGGGTCTAATATATTCCCTCAATCTTGCTTATCCTACAACACTACGATACACCTTCGAAGTATTTCAGAAGATTTTCTTACATTTAGATGCATTTAAGCCATCCCCGAAAATACAAACACTGAAAGTCAAGCTACTGTCCAAAACATAAGAGAAGCAATTTTGTTCAGCATAAGAGAAAAGGCCACAGATTTTATATAATTTGATGTTGTTACTTTAGCTTAGACTCTAGCTTAGACTAGAATATGAAAATTAGTCATTAAAACATGGACATGTTAAATTAATTGACTATTCTTGAATCTAGTAACTCCTCATGTAACAGTGTTTTAATTAGGGAAAATGTGAAAGAGCTCGGCCACTTCTAAAATTACCTCGGTCTGGAGCCATTGAGATTTACTGCGAGAGTCTAATGCTACAACATCCTGGTCTTTAGCTGAACAGAGGCTCAAAGACCAGGCAGGTGCATCATCTCATCTAAGCTAATGACATTTAATTATAGAAAATCAATGGCCTATCTCTATACCATTCCCATTGCATCCTTTTTGTGATAATTAAGTTTTCTGTTGTCATGTGTTCTGCTTTTAAGGTCAGCTTTAGTTCATCTTTTAGTTTTCATTGTTGATGTGTGAACTTAAAAGTTTGTCAATAAAACAGGTTGTTAAATGTTGATATTTGCATATTGTTTTTTCTTATTAATTCAATAATAATGTAATTGTTACACACATAGTACTTAATAAGTATTATTGCAATGATATGAAATATACTGATAAAATATAAATAACATTTATTCAAGTTATCCATTATTGTAAATGATCTGTACACATAATGGTTACTCAGTATATCTATTTCACACATAAATAACCTAAAAAAAATCACATAAACCTTACTTGATTATTTTATGTGATCAAGTAAAAAAAATCACATTTGTTAAGTAAGGTTTACTTACAAATAACATTCAGATTATACTTGATGAAATAAAAAGTTTTACTTGATTTATAGTAGTAATCTTTAATTATATCTTCGTGCAAATACTTACGAGGATTTTTTTAAGTAAATGTTAATCACGATTTTTTTCAGTGTATAACGTAAACTTTTGCATCACGTTGGTGATCTTTCCAAAAAGAGAGAATATCGTTATGGAAAGAGAAACTATTGGTAATATAACGCTGAACGTTATTTGACTCAAACAGCTTGGAACAATTGGATTACAAAATTTGGACATCATTTGGAACAATCTGGATTTCTGAATTTGGACATCATTTGGAACAATCTGGATTTCTGAATTTGGACATAATTTGGACTGAATTGAATTACTGAATCTGGACACTAAAGCTGAAACGTGCGATTGAAAGACACGTCACAGAAGAATTCATGGCTTGACACAAATGCAGCCTGAAGAAATCAACACAGAGAAGTGGGAGAGACTGTTTTCAAAGCAATATCTGAGAACCATCGACTGATGAAGTTTGGTATTTTACTGAAGATTGTTGACAAGTTTTATGAAAGATCTGAAAATGTTTTATGAGTTTTCTGAGTTTTTTGAAGTACCGAGTGAAGTACCGAGTTTAAGTATTGAGTTATGTATGTTTGTTCTACGTAAATACTGTATGTGTGCTATTTTTGTTGCACAATGCTGTAGAATTGCAAAGAGCATATGCAGTAAATATGTGAAAGACATACAGTACATACATATATATCTCACTAAATACAGTCACAATGAAAACATGACTAAATCATTTGACTGTTGTTCATAAACACTGGTGTCAGGACACAGACACAGACCGTTTCATTGACATGAAGACTTTCTTTTGAGGAATTAAGTTCATTTTGAGGAAGTGACTTTTTAGCAAGTTATCCATGAGGTTTTGCCGATTGCACTAATTGTTCTGAGAAATGCACAAACTGATTACAAAATATATACTGTGCATTCTCAGGGGACACACTGCCATGGCATCTCTTCTGCATTGTCCACATGTGTACTGTATCTGTGGACTACTGTAGTACTCTCTTGGAGCTCTCCCTCCCCCGCACGAATAAACAAAGCCCACCCCAGGCCCCTGCTGTTATAAGTCATTACCTAAATTTGCAAATCAATACATGCAAATGTTAGCAGCCAACCTAGCATAGTGTGTATCATCTATGGTATTAAGCAACTTTTGTTAAAGTTAAACTCATCATTCTATCAATGTGCAGAAGCCAGTACTTTTCCCTTGTTTTGTCTATCTGAAGGCCAAGCTACAAGCACAACGTGGAAGCTGCTGATTGGAGGTCTCCATGCCTCCGCTCTGTATAATACACTTGTATTCTGTTGTATCTGTTGTTCGTGCTGTCTCTACCATCGACAATAAAACATGTCTTCTGTCTGAATTTAAGACGCGATCCCAGACTTTGTCATCTTCTTCAGGTGGTGGAGAATGCGGGCATTGTTTGTAACATCTAGAGAACAGAAGACTACTTTTTTTTTACACAAAAATGTGTTTTTTTTTTAAAGCCAAAACTGAGAAACCTCAAGAGAAACCATGCGTCTGGACCAGCACACTTGGACAATCTGCACAGCCCCTGATTCCACTCCGGCTGTGAGCTGCTGAGACATGGACAACACCATCGTCCTCTTTTGCATGGACATCATTTGGAACAATTGGATTACACAATTTGGACATAATTTGGACTGAATTGAATTGCTGAATCTGGACACTGAAGCTGAAACATTGAAAAGACAATGTGATTGAAAGACACGTCACAGAAGAATTCATGGCTCGACACAAATGCAGCCTGAAGAAACCAACACAGAGAAGTGGGAGAGACTGTTTTCAAAGCAATATCTGGAACCACCATCGACTGATGAAGTTTGGTATTTTACTGAAGATTGTTGACAAGTTTTATGAAAGATCTGAACATGTTTTATGAGTTTTCTGAGTTTTTGAAGTATTCCGAGTTCTGAGTTTTTTGAAGTACCGAGTGAAGTACCGAGTTTGAGTTTTTAAAGTATTGAGTTATGATGTTATGTTGCTGTTTATCGATCCTGATGGTCACAGGTGAATGTGTGACCAGAGGGGGGAATGTGAGATTTCATAACACTTTTAAACAACTTTTGTTAAAGTTAAACTCATCATTCTATCAATGTGCAGAAGCCTGTACTTTTCCCTTGTTTTGTCTATCTGAAGGCCAAGCTACATGGCACCGTGGAAGCTGCTGATTGGAGGTCTCCATGCCTCCGCTCTGTATAATACACTTGCATTTTGTTGTTCGTGCTGTCTCTACCATCGACAATAAAACATGTCTTCTGTCTGAATTTAAGACGCGATCCCAGACTTTGTCATCTTCTTCAGGTGGTGGAGGATGCGGGCCTTGTCTGTAACATCTAGAGAACAGAAGACTACTTTTTGTTTAAAGTCATAATTTCAATATTTTTTATTTTTATACACACATTATTAACTAAACTGTTGCGTTCTAATCTTTTTTTAGGAGGAGGAGAGCGCAGTCAGGCCAGGCTCGCCTCGCACATCTTAACACTAGAACTTGTTGATTAGCATTTGTATAGCTCACAGCATTGTCATTTACATGTTAAAGCCTCCTGTGGAGGAGGGAGGAGGGGACAACAAACTACCGTCAACAGCCGAATCCCAGAAGTTTCACAGTAATATACAGGGCCGAAAAGAGACAAAAATCACACTTTTCACTTTTCTCAAAAAAAAGATGACTTAAAGGAACAATATGTAAAAATCTGGCCAAAAGTGGTACTGCAGTCATAGTCAATATTTTGTAGTCCTCTCCCACTCTCCCTGACTGGTTGCCAGATTCACACCAAATCCAGCAGCAAACACAGGGAATTATTTTATCAGTTGTTTGTCCGTCTCCATTCACATTGCCATGACAGCCGTGCTAATGCTGAATGAATGTTTTGATTAATGTTTTTTTATTATTATTATTTGGACATTTGAGATAAAAAACAAAAACAAAATAAAAGCAATGTAATTATACATAGTTTATGCAAAATAAATAAGCAATTGATGTCCAAAATAGGAGTGGGAAGAATGGATGTTGGAACGTATTTCTTCAGCGTATCAACATCAGGGTTTGCTCAAGAGGATATCACCTTTCAATTTTATTTATTCCCTATTTTTTAGACAAACATGTAAAAGTTCCACATCAAAAAGAGACTAACATTATTTTAATTGGGGTACATGTGGTCTTAAATGATTATTTTTACATTTAAGCTATAATCTGCAAAAAAAACGTCTTGACCTTCATCTTTTACCTTCATCTTTTACCGTTTTTAGAGCAATCTGTCATAGAATGTGATAACATGCAATAAATACAAAAATACATAGCGCGGGATCGAACCCAGGTTCCTGCATCATAAGCACACAGTTTAGACCACTAGACCAGGGGTTCATACGATCAGAGACACTGACTCAATTGTTCAAAGCCATCCCTATATAAATCCTCGTTTTAGTCTTTGTTTTGTCATTAATGATTTGAGAGTCATAACAAGACCTTTTTTTAGTTCTGCGCCACATGTTATTTTACCAATAATATCAAATATAATCAAATATCTCGGCCAGGTCATAGCCTTGAAGGGAGAGGCAACTGGCATGTGATATCCCCACGGGCCAAGGGATGTCCACGTTAGCCTATATTAGCCTACTATTGTTAGGATTTCTATATCCAGTGTTTTGTCAAGGTGCCAATTGCTAATTTAATAAACATTTCCTCCAATGATAAAACTGAATGGATCTTGTTTGATGAGTATTGTGATGTATTCCATTGATTGCACACCAGCGCACTGAGCCAAAATGCGTCAGCGTCTCTCTCTTGCTCTCTCTCTTATTTACATCACGCCGTGTTTGAAAATGGCATTTATTTCAACCAATACTATTAAAACTTTGCTCAGCCAAACAGTAAATACCAGAAGAAGACCTCACTAAAAAATCACGAGAGGCAGATCGCTTTCAGAATGTCTTTATTTTCGAATTCGCATAGAATTCTATAGACAATACACAATTATTTTAAATATATACGTTAATGCAATTCGTATTATAAAGATAAAGATTATAAAGAAAGAAATAGCATTCAATAGAAACCTCGATAGAAACCTCAACCTTTCACCTCGATTTTTTCAGACATTAAAGACAAGATGTTATATAATAATTGTTTAATGAAAAAACAATTTTGCCACAAGCAACCAAAAGATGTGCCTCAGACAAGAATCGAACCTGGGTTCTCCAGGTCCCAGTCTCTAATGTTATCCATTTGGCCAACATAGCACCTCTGGGTTAGACAGGTTTGCACGCAGTCTTATACCTGAGCATCTAAGTCGCTGGCAGAGCTAAAGCGGACTTAGCCTGCCACCTTGTGGCGATAAGATGTACTATTTTTCACGCAGCTGCGTGATTCCCGAGAAGCGTGAATGAAGACGACAAAACGGAATGGGACCTACTGTACTTGTGACGCGGAAAAACTAATCCATGCGTTTGTCACCTCAAGACTTGACTACTCTAATGCTTTGCTGGCAGCGTGTCCTAAAGGTATTAGGACACGCTGCAAAGCTGGAAGCTCTTCAAAGAGGTACTTTAAAGAGCTTCCAGCTTGTTCAAATTACAACAGCAAGGATCTTAACAGGCACCAAAAGGAGGGAGCACATAACTCCGGTGTTAAAATTACTCCACTGGCTCCCTGTGGAGTACAGAATAAAGTTTAAAATTCTTCTCCTGGCATATAAAGCCATAAATGTCTTGGCTCCCTCTTATCTTCAAGACACGTTAGTGTCATATCAACCAAGCTGAGCACTGCGCTCGCAAAACGTCTGGTGGTCCCTAAGGTCTCAAAAATCACTATCGGCGGCAGAGCATTTAGCTACCAAGCTCCTTTACTGTGGAATCAGCTTCCCATCCACGTCAAGGAAGCTGACACTGTCTCTACATTTAAGGGCAGGCTTAAAACACTCTTCTTCAATTTAGCATTTGGCTAGGTTGTTGTCCGGTCTTGGAGTCTGTGTATGTGGGACCCGGTCCGCTGCATCTTCAGCCCTACGTTCTAGGCTAGACTAAAGCAGTCCTCTTTAGTTAGCATATGGCTAGGAAGGTAAGACTTAGGGAAGGCTAAACATAGGGAGTCAGTTAGCTGGGAGAAGTGTGATAACTTGAGCACTATCCTCTCCTCCTTCCTACTTTATCCGTTTGCATTATTAGGATTTTGACTGTAGTTTGATCATTGCTATTCAACCGTTTTCCCATTGTCTGTTTCATGGTACGACGCTGGGACCTCTGAATATGGCGTCCTCCATCTACACCTGCCGACTGCCCTACCCGACCCGCCTGGGAGTATTTCAGTCCTGCGCCGGACCTGTCCACGTTCAGCGGCCGCTGCGTGGCTCTGGTCCACGTTCTGTGGTCTCTGGTCCCTTTCTTAATATGAGGGTCTCCCTGAGGTTTCTCACTTTTTTCCCACTGGGTTTTTGTGAGTTTTTCCTTGCTGATGCAGGAGGGTCTGTTGGGCAGTTAGTGTCCAACAAAAAGGATGTGGTGATGATCCAGGACATTCTGCAACATGTATGGACATTCTTTTGTTCTATATTCTTTTTGTGTCTGAACTGTTGATTCTCTGATCTGTGTTGGTGATTTCAATGGTTTTGTTAAGTCCTCTGAGATGACTTCTGTTGTTATTTAGGGCTATAGGAGAATAAATTGTATTGTATTGTACATACCATGAGGACAAACACATGTCAATCATATAATGGCAGGGTAAATAAAGTAGATAAAGTGGGTTAAGGTTATTGGACATTGAACACAGTATTGCACAGCATTGCAGTATTTACTATTCACAGGGAGGAAAGACCTGCAGAACCTTTCCTTCGAAGGATGGTGGATACATCTTTCGCTGAAGCTGCTCTCCTGAGCTTATGATGTGACAGAAAACATCATCAGAAGAATCGGCATCTTTACAATCAGAGAGGATAAAGTACCTCATCCTCACAAACAATTGAACACTGGGGAATGGTTACTTCTGATCAGTGATAAAATACATTGTAATATAGATAAAGGTATCCAAACCCAGTGATCTGCTTTTGTAATTATAATGTAATGTAATGTAATGTAATATATGGCTTAATTGTATTGAACATAATTTGTGATAACTGGAGAAAATAAACAGTAGTATTACTGTTATGTAGCGGGACATTCGCCATCATAAAACAAGTCTGATATTAGCGTGGAGCCAAAAACAACTGTAGGACCAATGTTGTATGTTGTAAATCGCTCTTTTCCTCTGGTATCTGACTCTGGGTTGTATGTAATTGTATTAAAATTAGCCATACAAATATGAACCCTATGTATGTAATGTATTTTTAAGAAAATACACCCTAGCCCTGATTGGTCACTCTTGCCTTGTTTGCAGCAGTGGCTTGTGCGTGGTCTCTGTGTTCACTCTTCGCATGGCCTGAGGAGGGGCTTCTCATGTGTGTGTGTGACAAGCAGAGTGCTGCCTGCCTCCGGTAACAGCTTCATTATGGAGAGGATCACACCAGAGAAGCCCTGGGGCGCAGAGCCACAGAGGGGGCGGGCTGCGCAATCAACACTGCGGGACAGAGCACGGTTTTTGTGCTCGACATAAACAAACATGAAGGCTAGACTGTAAACAAAATTGAATATACAATAGTATGAAAGCTTTTCTTTTTCTTTATAGTTTATGATATTTTGTACACGTTTTGATTTCAAATTGCATAGGCTGTAGCAAGGGTGTCCACACTATCGAACAAAGATCTTTTACTGCAACAATTGAGCCGTGATCAAAACACAGATTTATGTGACTTTTAACACTGCGTGAGTTGTATGGTGCTTTATTTTATTTTATTTATTTATTGATGTAGTTTTACTGTTATGTTTACAGTGTATTTAAAGAGATCCTTTGTTCCTTCTGCTGTCAGACTGTACAACAGACCTGTATGAGTCTTCTGCTGCTGGACAATATAATATATATACATACATTTAAGAGTGCAACATATTAAAACCATATTATATATATATATATATATATATACACACAGCATGAACGCACCTGTCAACACTATAGTCTCAGGTGGGTGTGGTTGACCTACATTAGTAGTTTAGCCCCCCCATTCATAAATATGTAAATTTGTTAATATGACTACTAGTGAAAATAAGTACCAAATATTTAAATAACTTAACAGTGAATTAGAGATTAAAAGATTAAAAATACAAAATTTGATACATTTTAGATGGGCTACATATACTATTTGATTTGGAATGATTTTACTGTTTTACCATGGATTTGTTTGAATTAGTCTTTTATTGTGTGGCACTTTGGAAACTGTGTTTATGAAATGTGCTATATAAATAAAGTGGATTGGATTGGTGGTGATGCAGCAAGTGTGAATTCAGACTGGGAGACTTGGTTCCCTGTCATAAGGAGTCCTTTCTGTATTACACACATGCATCATGCTCATCAGCAGCATTACTTCACGGCTGCATTTAAACAGAGCCTGTTTAAACGCAAGCTGTTGTTTGCGCAGCCACCCTCCTCCTAATAGTCACCACCTTTTCAGTGGAGAATTGTAATGTTATCGGCTTAGCATCCTTCACCAATAGGGTTTAGGCCCCGGGGGTCTTCATAAGCTCATGATCTCTATTAATTTCCCAACACGGGACATGCATAAAACAAACACTTAGGATCAATTGCACCATAGGGAGCCGGATGACCAGTGTCCATAAATGCTAATAAATGTCCCTGTGTAAGTGTTCATCGCTGTTGAACTGATGGACCACTCAAAAACTCAAAAGTGGGAAACTTTGGGGAGGCTGCAGATCCTGAGCTCTCTGTGGGAACCCCCACATTCTATTTATGTCAGTCCAAGTCTAGATGGTAGAACATAACTTCACAAAGGCGCCGGAGTGCTACGTTCACAGTTCTACATGGGGCAGAGCACATCACCACTGAGGGGGAGAGGACAGATGCTGCACACTGATTAGCACCATTGCACGCTGGCAACGAAATGTCATCTGGGCCCAAAGACGCAGAGCTGGAATACATTAGCACTGCTGCTTTACCATCAACACATGCAGCAGGGAACAAGTTCAAATCTGCGCAGAAATAATGCCAAGCCTCTCCACTGTCAACAGTAGGATTAAGTGTAGAGTCCATAAACATTAAAAAGTACATTTCAGATTACATATGCAACCTTAAGCATAGTATTGTTGCTTCTCAATCCCCACTGAATTCACGAGCCGGTGTTTCAGGAGTGGAATTATCAATCAAGAAGGAAAGAGTGAGACCAGAGAGTGATACCAGAGACAGACGAGAGAGATAGACTGGAGAGTGAGACCAGGGAGAGAACAGAGAGAGAGACAACAGAGCGAGAGACCAGTGAGAGAGACCAGAGATTGTGACACTATTACAGCAACACGTCTAGTGAGCGTGACTATTAAATTCCTACATGGAAGTCTGGCCTTGATCCCAGTGCGTCGACAGCGCACCAAAAGGCCTTGCAGACTTTTCTGGTGTATAGACTTTATTCATATGGACGCAAACTTTTACTGAGCTGAATATGCATGTAGTCTTAGTTTTTTCACGTGGGTGCTTAACCCCCAACCGCCAAGGGAACACTACTGTAAATTAGTCAAAAGCTATAAAAAAAGTAAATCAATATTAAAATCTTTTAATCAGGAGAGCTGATAGTAAAACAATCAGTCGAGTGAGACATTGTGGTCAACAGGAGGTGCTCTAAGACAGAGCTGTACACTGTTGTAGCAGCTGTTGCGCCCTGTGCTCTCCCCAATTCTGCTGGAGTGAAGGAAAAGCATCATCGAGGGCGGGTTGCCAGATTTACAGTAGTAAAAACGTAAAAACGCCATTGTAGCATTTGTGTTATTATTACATAAGTTAATACATATTAAAGTAGTAATATGTAAGATTTTCATGTCATCATTAAATGGCCCTATTATGTCAAAAGGCATGCTCTTTTCGAATACTTCTTTAACTGATAACAGTAGTTCAGCCGAGATATCCAGATTTTAAAATTAGTTTTAGAGCCCCTTAAATCTTATTGTTTTCATTTCAATGTCCCGCCCTTCACCGTTTTACCAATCAGTCTGTGGTCCGGGTTGCCAGAACTCACCGTGTCGAGCTAATGTGGTTGCAGTACTAAAACGGTCTCAATATGATTCTCAAATCCTTAATGAAACCAGGATTTTTATCAGGGCTTTTGTGAAAAAGGTGTTGGTTATAGATTTTTTGTTGACAAGACTCGTCTATTCAGTTATTATGTACCAAGCTGGACAAAACTGCATATCTAGCAACAAGACTGCCTTTTGTGGTTTGTTGTGTTTGCTTTTTTTCACAACATTTGGGCACAACCAACATGCATTATTACTGCAAGGGAGAATTTAGGTACCTCAGCTTTAATTTAGTGAGTTTTAGTTGCACTTTGGGAGCAGACACAGGAGAGACATGGCTACTTCCTGAGGCTCCAATTGTCCACCTCTGCTTCTTGCAGCGGTGTATTTATTACATGGGTTACGCAAAGACATGCACTTGCAACTAGCAGGGAATGGTCCTGGTCTGCATTGGGTTCATTATGACCATGTTACGGCTAGGCGTTTGCGGAGGCGGGAACCACTGTCATAACAAAGCGGCCCCAGTTGCTCCAGGGTCAGAACGCTGCGGCAACGGAGGATGTGGAATCCCAGGATACAACAGCGAGTGCCAGGCGGGCATGTGCACCCCCCCTTGCATTGCACCGCGCCCCCCCTAAGGGAGTTCCTGTGTACTAGTTATGTGCACCCCTGAATATACGAAAACATAAAGACAGTAAATAAAATACGACAACTGAGTCACAAGACTCAGTTTGTCAGGAGAAAGTAGTGAGCTGCCCGATTGCCGCATGACTGAGTACGCTGAATAGTGAGGGAGTGAGGGACTATGTAATTAATATGGCGACAGGGAACAGAGTGGACATTTACTTACGGCACTTCTGTTGGACTTCCATCTTAACTCAACCTTTAGCCACATTTAAGCCACTCAGTCCTGCAGCATCAAGCGCATGTTCATGCCATGTTGCCGACTTTTCAGTGGAAGATGGTCAGCCCTGTCCTACCTTTACCAAGGTATCTGCGTAGGTACCTTGGCAATTAAGCCGTACTAGCTTCTTTACACACAAAGTCTTTCTGTGGATTCAGCACCCCATCCATAGCAAGGACGTGGACACTGTCTCTACTGTCAAAATCAGGCCTTGTCTCAGATTATGGCTTGTAAGATTTAGAAATCCTCACATGTGGGCACCTGTTTCACACAGCCAAGAGCCAGTGATGATACAAAACAAAAAGCATATTTGTCATGCTGCATATAGAGACAGAAGTACAGACCCTTGAGCACTAACTCTCTTGTCATAATTTTAGACAATGACTTCACCTATATTGCATTAGCAAAAATAAATCCAGAGGCACAAAGTTCTTTACAATTGTTTTTTGGGCATTTGTCTCTCACTCCACACAGAGAGATGGAAGCGGGGTTGGCATACAGGAGGCGCATGCCAAACCTATTGTACATGTTTTTAGTGGAGCATACATGGGGAGAACATGCAAACTCCACAAAGAAAGACGGAAACAAAGCATAAGCACTAACCACTGTGCCAACATGCCATCCAAGGGATTCAATATCAAATACTAAAGCATCTGAGTCACCACAGATGCCCACTGGTTGATGCTTTCGTTCCAGTGAACAGTTTTTGAGTAAACTTGGCAAAACCACCTTATCACAACTACATGCAATCCATCACAAGTGCTTAAACAATCTATCTGTGAGGCCCCCACACAACTCAGAGGAGGAGGGCCCCACACTGCTCAGAGGAGGAGGGTCCCGTGCTGTGAAAGCATCTGCACAAGCCTCTGATGCTTAATAATCCATAACCTTTCATTATTGCAGTAATGTTGACACGCATGGGGCCCATCGTATGTGAGGGGCTGCTCCAGGGTGGAAAGAGGAGGGGCCTGTGGGGTTATTTCTTGGCGAAATTTTAAAGAACCAGATAGGCTGGTTCAGATCGAACTGTTACAGTGGGGCAAAAAAGTATTTAGTCAGCCACCGATTGTGCAAGTTCTCCCACTTAAAATAATGACAAAGGTCTGTAATTTTCATCATAGGTACACTTCAACTGTGAGAGACAGAATGTGAAAAAAATCCAGGAATTCACATTGTAGGATTTTTAAAGAATTTATTTGTAAATTATGGTGGACAATAAGTATTTGGTCACTTCAAACAAGGAAGATCTCTGCCTCTCACAGACCTGTAACTTCTTCTTTAAGAAGCTCTTCTGTCCTCCACTTGTTACCTGTATTAATGGCACCTGTTTGAGCTCGGTATCTGTATAAAAGACACCTGTCCACAGCCTCAAACAGTCAGACTCCAAACTCCACTATAGCCAAGACCAAAGAGCTGTCGAAGGACACCAGGAAAAGAATTGCAGACCTGCACCAGACTGGGAAGAGTGAATCTACAATAGGCAAGCAGCTTGGTGTGAACAAATCAACTGTGGGAGCAATTATCAGAAAATGGAAGACATACAAGACCATTGATAATCTCCCTCGATCTGGGGCTCCACGCAAGATCTCATCCCCTGGGGTCAAAATGATCATGGGAACGGTGATCAAAAATCCCAGAACCACACGGGGGGACCTGATGAATGACTTGCAGAGAGCTGGGTAGCAAATGTTACCATCAGTAACACACCACGACGACAGGGAATCAAATCCTGCAGTGCCAGACGTGTCCCCCTGCTGAAGCCAGTGCATGTCCAGGCCTGTCTGAAGTTTGCTAGAGAGCACATGGATGATACAGCAGAGGATTGGGAGAATGTTATGTGGTCAGATGAAACCAAAGTAGAACTGTTTGGTATAAACTCAACTCGTCGTGTTTGGAGGAAGAAGAATACTGAGTTGCATCCCAAGAACACCATACCTACTGTGAAGCATGGGGGTGGAAACGTCATGCTTTGGGGCTGTTTTTCTGCTAAGGGGACAGGACGACTGATCCGTGTTATGGAAAGAATGAATGGGGCCGTGTATCGTGAGATTTTGAGCCAAAACCTCCTTCCATCAGTGAGAGCTCTGAAGATGAAACGTGGCTGGGTCTTCCAGCATGACAATGATCTCCTTCGGTCCGGGCAACGAAGGAGTGGCTCCGTAAGAAGCATTTGAAAGTCCTGGAGTGGCCTAGCCAGTCTCCAGACCTCAACCCCATTGAAAATCTGTGGAGGAAGTTGAAAGTCCGTGTTCACTGCTCTCGAGAAGATCTGCATGGAGGAATGGGCCAAAATACCAGCTACTGTGTGTGCAAACCTGGTAAAGACCTATAATAATCGTTTGACCTCTGTTATTGCCAACAAAGGTTATATTACAAAGTATTGAGTTGAATTTTTGTTATTGACCAAATACTTATTTTCCATCATAATTTACAAATAAATTCTTTAAAAATCCTACAATGTGAATTCCTGGATTTTTTTTCACATTCTGTTTCTCACAGTTGAAGGGTACCTATAATGAAAATTACAGACCTCTGTCATTATTTTAAGTGGGAGAACTTGCACAATCGGTGGCTGACTAAATACTTTCGGTGGCTGACATACTGTATGTCAACTGTGAGGACAGTTAGATAGAAAATGAAAGGACATCAGTGTGAAAAAGTGGCAGAAAAAAATAATACAATAAAAACAAAAATGATATACTGTATCTTCTGATTGTTAAAATAACATTTTTGGCCTTCTGTCACACTTTTGTACCCTTGAGTGTGAACATCCCCTTTTCCTCTGATTGTTGTTGAGATGTCTCTACAACATGAGGAGCACGAGGCGCACTCTGAGGAGCATAGGGACAGGCCTCCTGCTGGAACTCTGAGGCGCACAGCGACTGGCCTCCCTTTGGTCCCCAGAGTCAGGACTAAACATGAGGAGGCAGCGTGTTTGGAGGGAGTACATAACTCCGGTGTTAAAATCACTTCACTGTGGAATCAGCTTCCCATCCATGTTAAGGAAGCAGACACGGTCTCCACATTCAAGGCCAGGCTTAAAACACTCTTCTTCAATTTGGCATATGGTTAGGTTGTTGTTCTGGTTTTGGAGTCTGCTTGTACAGGACCCGGTCCGGCGAACTGCTGCATCTTTCAACCTTTGTTACAAACTCGAACCTCATGTCACGACCCCTTCCTCCTCTCTGTGGTCGTGCTCTGGGACTGCCGTGTATATCTGTGTGCAGGTGGAGCTGTGGGCGGATCCTTGGAGCGTGGTGCGTCAGGGCCCGACGCGCCACGCCTATTTATGGACCTGCCTGCTGACAGTCTCACTCTCTCTCAGCCTGCGTCCTGTGCCACACCACTTTGTTTTCTGTTCCCGTTATGGTTTTGTTCCGCATCACACTTCACATCGCACCATACGAACACACAACCATTCACTCGCATACACCACTGACCCTACAGACAGTCACACCTCATTATTATTTTTACTTGGTATACTTGGGTTAATCTCCTTTGAAAAAATAAACACCCTTTAAGTATCCCATTTTGGTTGTCTGCGTCCACATTTGTCATGGCCTTGAGCCAGGTTATGACACTCACTTAGCTATAGGAAGGACTGTGGTGATGATCCAAGACACATTAACATGCTACAACTTACTTACTTACAACGTGTATGGACATTTATCAACATTCATGGCCATTGGTCTCTCCCTATGGAACAATATTTGTTACAATACAATACCCGTATGTTATATTTTTTGTGTCTTAACTGTCTGTGTTGGTGATTTCAATGGTTTTGTTAAGTCCTCTGAGATGACTTACATTATATTGTATCGCATTGTATTGTATCAGTCTTCTTGAAAATGTGGAACGGGCTTCTACTCTGACAGTGCTCAAATCCAGGTTAAAAAAAGTTTAGCTGTTGTTGCATAATTCAAATTTGACCGGGAAGGAAGACCAAGGAAAATCCAAAAGTTCCATTCAAACATTTATTTTCTTGTTAAAATAATTGTGCATGATATAATCTCTCCCTGCCCTGTCCCTGTGTCCTAAACCCGAGTTCGTTCTGAGGGTGCTTCTCAAACATGTCTAGACCCTCCTTTTTGTCTTTACTTCAGCAAGGTTAGTTTAAATGAAATCACATCAAATAATGGTAATCTAATTGATACAAATGCACATCACTGTGCAAGGGAAAGATGGTATCGTCATGATTTTAATAGAGCGACAGTGGCTCAGTTGGTAGAGCATTGGCCTTTGAGCCAGAAGGTTGTGGGTTCAGCTCCATACGGGCGGACGGGTTATAGATCCAAGAACTAACGTACAGAACGAGGACCAAGGCCACAAGTCCGGAGCAGGATTGAAGCAGCTCCCAGGCAAGGAGCCACAGGTGTAGATGAGCTATACAAATAAACTTGTCTTGTATAGACTGGGTCCCTTCTACTGGTTAATCTTGATTTGGAAAAGGACATACTATACAAGAGGAGTACAAGCGGGAATATGGAGTAATCATAAGGGCTCAGGTGCTTTTCAAGGATCTGTGGGCAAATTAAGTAGAAAACAAAGAGGAAAAGGTTTGAGGCACTCGGACTGAACTCAATTTGCTCTTTTAAACTTGTGCCATTTGTTTTTTTTTGGCACATTTTAGGCAAAAAAGTGCCAAACTCAATTTAATCAAATTTGAGGTCATACATCACCATAAAAAACAAATGTTTATGTTTTGATACTTAAAGGTAATGGTTTAAACATGATTCCAGTGCTATTTGGCCTTCATATCAATCCATTTCTACCAACAGACCCACCCCAAACCACACGCGCAGACAAACACGCACAAACGCACCCACACTCTCTCACACACCCACACACACCAGTAAAACAGTAAAACCATGAAGAGAGACTTGGCAGGGTTCAGATGCAACCAGCTGAAAAAGCGTCATCCAATGAGCCGTCTGCACCTGCATCTTTCTCTTTGCTTCTCCAGAGGCACAGAAACGGGCTGTTTCAAATTGTGGCGTAGACCAATCCATGACGTCAAAAGGCCGCCTCCAAGAGGTGATTGACAGCGGGGAGAAACTGCACCGGCAGTTCAGCGCCGTCTGCGCTTAGCCTGACCTTAGCCATCCGTACACTCCGCTCAATTATCATTTCCCTGCATGTAACGTCTGGGTCTAGTCCCTGTGTTAGCGAATACAATCGGTTGAATTCCATCCGACTAATCAGCGAGCGCGTGAGGCGGTGTTGTAGTATAGTTGTGGGTGACGTCAAGAGTTTGCGTCGAACAGGCAGGTTGTAGTTTGGCAATGCCGAAAAATGCGATAGTAAAGTAATCCAGTCTGGTTCTATCAAGAAATTGAAGCCGGGGCAAGAGGAATGTTTAGCAAATGTAATCTCTGGCAAAAATTGTGGTGCTACTCCTCATGGGCTGCGTTAGCGGCAAAGGAGATAGGCTAAATGCTAACAACAGACTCGGGCGCATCACATACGTGACGGTAAACTCAGATCCAATCGTTTCAATCTGCAAAAGGAGTTAACCCTTCCCAAACGTTAGCGGAGCTCAATGGAGCACCTCCAGACCTTAGTACAAAATGTAATTTGTACAATGGTGTGGTACGACCAGGCTAGCGAAAGTTCTACAGTTAACTCTTGTTTACCTCTCACTTCACAAGAGCCTACGTCACCGCGTGGGCAGGGGGAGGTGGGCTCACAGGCCGAGGAGCACAGATCCAAGCGTTTCACACACCTAATTTAAGTTTTGAGTGTTGTATGATGTATCACCCAAATTAATATCACACATGTGCATAGGATGGACTGTGAAAAATGAAGAAAAGCGTAATATGGCACCTTTATAAGCTAACTCCCTGTATGATTTGTTACAGTTCAAGTTTATGTTTTACCAGCTTCTTTTCTCAACTGTTTTGCCTCCTTACGCATCTGTGTGGGGGGTAAAAATACCAAGTCGTCATAGGCTGTTTAGATCTATCATTTGGCCATGATAGATCAGAGCAAGATGGAATGGATGGAACCGTCAATATGGTTACCATTAAACCAACTATTAGGCTGCAGACGTGTTTACAAAAGCGGCTGTAATTAAAAAAAAAACACAGCAAGCAAGGATTACTTCCATATTACAGACAACAGAGAATTCTGTTTTTGTGCCCATATTATATATCTTTTTAGTGTAAAGTGGTATTGCCTGCAACGAGAAAATAAGCTTTGAAATTATATACAGCTTGTGGGGTTAGAAGACCAAAATAAATGTGCTATGACAACAAAAACGAAACTGTATTACCTAGTCTCTCTCCCTCAAACCTTGAAATCAGGTCAGAAATCTAGGGGTAATATTTGACTCAGACTTTAATTTTAATAGCCACATCAAATCAGTAACATCAGTTGATTTTTACCACCTAAAAAACATTGCCAGGATCAAAAACATAGTGTCTAAAGCAGACTTGGAGATTCTTATCCATGCGTTTGTCTCCAGTAGGTTAGACTACTGCAATGGCCTGCTCACAAGTCTGTCCAAACAGGCTGTAAAACAGCTGCAGTACATTCAAAATGCAGCAACACTGGCTTCCTGTGGCTCAGAGAATAGACTTTAAAACAGCTCTGCTTGTGTACAAGTCTCTCCATGGCCTCGCACCAAAATATATTATAGCGCTTTTCCACAGCACCGGCACTACACCACTCTACACGACACGGCGCGTTACTTTTGCATTTCCACTAGCGTTGAAGCTAGGTATTGTGTTCTATTTTCGGACCGCCTCTGGAGCGGTTCCAAAAAGCTACACGCTCGTGACGTAAGCGGACTGCCTACGCTATTGGCCAACGGCTCTCTCACACTATTGGCCAACGACTGTCGTCACTGGTAGCGTCATAAGTGCGACGTCTGACCGTATTGAGAGACAAGATTCAACCCCGCCATTTTTAAAACTGCCCCGTGAGCATACGTACTGCACTCGAGAAATGGAATCCAGCAAGCCGCAAAA
Organism: Knipowitschia caucasica; assembly: GCA_964034765.1. Lineage (NCBI taxonomy): Eukaryota > Metazoa > Chordata > Actinopteri > Gobiiformes > Gobiidae > Knipowitschia > Knipowitschia caucasica. Next base: position 13,169,782 of record OZ035830.1, read on the forward strand.
GTCCACACCGTGGTCTGTTGATGAGGTCCAAACATTTCTGTCTTTAAGGCCGAAGACAGAATACAGAAGGAGCTCGATGGCAGTACGCGAAATGAGAAGGTCTATAAAGAGATCGCCCAGCTCTTGCTTACACATGGTTTCCACCGTACGCATCAGCAGTGCAGGGACAAGATTAAGAAGATGAAGTGCGATTACCGGGCCATAAAGGACCGAGATGGATGCCATTGATGGCCACAGGCCTGCAAACAATGGACAGGAGTGTGCTCTGGACTCTTCTTCCACGTCGAGAATGGGCGATAATGGTAAGTGCTTTGTAACTTTTATCTGTAGTTATTGTGAAAATTTATTATCACGTAACCTGTGGCTCAATGCCCACTGGAATGTATTTATTCATGTAAACGTTTGATTGTTGTCTGCTGTACAAAGTGAGCTAGCTACTTTAAGCTATCGATAGCAAGCTGCTAACACGTGCTACGTCTTGCCATTTCACGTGTTGCCATTCAGTTTTGTGCTTTTACTTAAGTCGTTGTGTGTGTTTGTCTTATTATAGAATCCCTTGTCGCAAGTGAAGCGTCGAACGACCCCCCAAGGTCCCCGTCCCCAATCCCTCCAGAACCAGCTGCTGCTTCGACGCCTGATGCGTTCCCTTCGATGGCGAGCGACACGTCTAGCAGCACACAGCGTGTGGTCACAGGTATCAATCAATCAATCAATCTTTATTTATAGGGCGCTTTTCCTGCACAGGGCAACACAAGGCGCAGGGCAGACATAATACTGGTCTGGTCTTTCTCTGGTCTGGTCATTCTGGTCTCTCTCTGGTCTGGTCTTTCTCTGGTCTGGTCATTCTGGTCTCTCTCTAGTCTCTCTGGTCTGGTCTCTCTGGTATCTCTCTGGTCTCTCTCTGGTCTGTGGTCTCTGTGGTCTCTCTCTGGTCTGTGGCCTCTCTGGTATCTCTCTGGTCTGTGGTCTCTGTGGTCTCTCTCTGGTCTGTGGCCTCTCTGGGCTCTCTCTGGTCTCTCTCTGGTGTCTCTCTGGTATCTTTGATCTCTCTCTGGTATCTTTGGTCTCTCTCTGGTATCTTTGGTCTTTCTCTGGTCTGGTCTCTCTCTGGTCTCTCTGGTCTCTCTGTCCTCTGGTCTCTAAACCTTTTATTAGATGTTTTTAAAAACATCTAATAAAACCACCACATTTTAACCTCTTAATGGAGTAGATTTTATATAAATCAATTTGTTTTCTAAATCCTTTGCCGCTTAATATTATAATTCATCACCCTGGGAGAAATTCATGTCCTATAGCAGCAAAAAAAAATAAAACTACATTGATACTGTGCCGCAACAGTGCAGCTGTATACCGACACCTGGTGGATCTCAGAAGTAATTGCATTCAACTCGGTGAAGTATGTCCAATTAATGCATAGTTTGGACACTATCACCCTAGCTTTAAAGAATGTCAATAAAAAAGGAATCGGACCACCTGTCAGTGATCTAACACTGACAGGTAATAATCTTTTTGCCTACATAAAAGTATGTCTCCAGAAATGTCACTGCTTTGGATATTTACCAACTGTTAATACTTTTTTTATTGTTGTACAAGGAAGAGAAAAAGGGGGCTCTTCCAGACGGAGACAGTAGAAATGATGAGGCAGATCCAAGCTGAAGATGTGGTGCAGCAGGAGCTGAACCGGACACAGCAACTCCAGCTTGTCAGAGAGTCGCAAGAGTTGGAAGCGACATTGAGGAGGGAGGAAAATGCACAGGCGGCTGCATTTAACCAATCGTTTCTTGGTCTCCTGGGCCAGCTGGTGGAGGCCATGAGTGGCCGCCGAAACTGACACTCTTCACCAAGACAATAATTTTATTGGTGCACTTTAAAATTGTTTTTTTTTAAATAAATGTGATTTTTTCCAAGACAGGTTTCATTTCTCGGTACACATGACAGTTAACATGCAAACCAAAGGTTTCACATTATTTGTTGTCAGTAAATCCTTAATTGTGGTAAATTTAGGAATAGAAGGTTTATTTATTCCCAGTCATGAAGTGAGGAGCCTACAGGGAACAATACAGACTACTGATAATGTACAGTGTTGGTTACAATACAATAAGCTAGGAAAGTGGGTAAGAAAGGCACGATAAAGAGTTTGTGTGTGCACGTGCGAGTGGCTGATCCAAATCTGAAAGGGAATAAAGGTATTTGTAATGGTGGGAATGGTTAATGGGTGTATGATTGAAAATGTATGAATTAATATTTCATTAATATGCAATATTGGCTCTCTGCATATACATGAACACATACATGCATATCCCACCAAAAGGTTACAATGACAAAACAAGTAACAGCACAAAAAATGAATCCATTATGCAGCAGATGGCATATTACTGCGACTGTTCTGTGAGTGGTGACTGTAATGTGACCTATATGAGTAATACCTGTACTTTTCCCAGGAGTGAAATATGAATAGAAGGCATTTTTGCTGAATACAAAAAGGTTTATTTCTTGTTCCAAAACAGGCAAAATGTTTAGACATTGGACAGAAAGTGACGCATCAGACCCTCCCTAACATCACTGCCCCCCTCATCTGCACCCTGTGCCACTGCTACCACAGGCTGAACTGTTGCTACAGGTGTGTCCCATTCTGTCACGTAGGTCTCTCCATGGTTTTCGCACAGATTGTGCAGAGCACAACAAGCCAGCACCATAGACTTTACCAGTTCAGTGTCAGAGTCATTCCTTTTCAGAAGACAGCGCCATCTTCCTTTAAGCCTGCCGAAAGCATTTTCAACAACCACCCGCCCTCTGCTGAATTTTCTGTTGAATAGTTGCTGTTCGTCTGTCAGTCGTCCGGTGTCCTGAAAAGGTTTTAGGAGCCAGTTCCGCAGGGGGTAAGCGGAGTCCCCTAGGAGGTAATAGCCAGCAGTCACCCCACCAATTTCTCTTGTGTGAGCTGGGAAGAGGCTTCCCCGGCAGGCTAACTCCCACAAGTTAGAGAGTCTCAAGACCCTGGCATCATGCAAGCTCCCAGGCAATCCGGCAAACACGTTCCAAAACAACCCCTTTCCATCAACCACACCTTGGAGAATAATGGAATGCCACCCTTTGCGGTTGAAATAGTCACAATGACATTCCTGTGGAGCCATGATAGGGATGTGGGATCCATCAATGGCACCAACACAGTGTGGGACCCCCCATCTGTTCTCGTTGTAGGCAGCAATCTCCCTGAATTTCTCCTCAGTAGGACAACGGATCTGCGCTGGGACCAACACCGCATTTGCTGCAGCACAAAAGTCTTGCACACAGCGGCACACCGTTGTTATACTGACTCCAAAAAGGTGACCAATGCTTCGGTACTCAGAGCCAGTAGCAAGTTTCCAGAGTGCGATAGCTACTCTCTTCTTTAGGGGCACACATACCCGGTAAGTAGTGTCTTGTCGCTCCATAATCAAGCGCAGCTTTGTGCAGAGGTAATCAAATGTTTCTTTGGACATTCGGAAATTCTGCATTCACTGCGTGTTGCTGAAGCTTGGGACTACATTATCCCACCACTCGGAGGCTCGGTTTAAGGCCCACACCGATGGCTTGCGGCGGCGACGCAACCCGAGAAGCATCTGAAACACACACAT
>OZ035830.1:13178398-13582216 GCA_964034765.1 Knipowitschia caucasica
AGCTGTAATTGCAGCAAAAGGTGGCGCTACAAAGTATTAGCGCAAGGGGGTCGAATAATATTGCACGCCCCACTTTTCAGTTTATTTGTTAAAAAAGTTTAAATTATCCAATGGCGAACCAACCTGACATTGTGGTGGTAGACAAAGGGCAGAGGACAGCCGTGGTGGTGGACGTGGCAATTCCAAGCGATGGTAACATCCGGAAAAAAAGAACATGAAAAGCTTGAGAAATACCAAGGTCTCAGAGAGGAGCTGGAGAGGGCCTGGAGGGTAAAGGTGACAGTAGTGCCCGTGGTGATCGGTGCACTCGGGGCAGTGACCCCGAAGCTAGAAGAGTGGTTACAGCGGATCCCTGGAACAACCTCGGACATCTCGGTCCAGAAATGTGCAGTGCTAGGAACAGCAAAGATACTGCGCAGAACCCTCAAGCTCCCAGGCCTCTGGTAGAGGACCCGAGCTTAGAGAGGGATAACCGCCAAAGGGCCAAAGGTGAGTGGACAATTTAAATATATATATATATATATATATATGTATATATGTATATATGTATATATGTATATATGTATATATATATATATATATATATATATATATATATATATATATATATATGTATATATGTATATATATATATATATATATATGTATATATATGTATATATATATATATATATATATATATGTATATATATGTATATATATATATATATATATATATATGTATATATGTATATATATATATATATATATATCTCCTGTACACCCACAGGAGGAGAGCCTTTTGACTACAAAACAGACCAGATTTACATGGTTTTCAATGGGAGCAAAACGGAGTTGCTCCATCTCTGCTCATAAACTACAAACAGTAATGCGCTGCAGTGCGTGTGTCTATACTTTATGTCAAATGTAAACGTGTAAACTTTGTCGCTAACTCACCCAGTGTTTTCATCACGACTCGGGCACATGTGAAAAGCACCAGCTCACAGTGCCGCACCGCAACACAGAGTCGGGGTGCGTTCACAGACAGTGGAAACCGTAGGAATTTTTTGATTTTGGCGGAAAAAGTGCGAGAATACAGGAGGGAGGAACTTTCTCTCGTTGCGTTTCAAAAGAGAAAACAGATTCCAACGTTCATAGTGATGTCTGCCGTTCATGACACATAAAATGAACTAATTCACGTTCAAGTTCTTTTTAAAAAAATGTGTTGCGTTCAGTTCAACGTTCACAAAAAAATTAGCGTGTTCAATGAACGCATTCTTTTGAACTCGTTCACGCACAACACTGCAATCAGTCGTGCACTGCACAAATCTGGCCTTTATGGAAGAGTGGCAAGAAGAAAGCCATTTCTCAAAGATATCCATAAAAAGTCTCGTTTAAAGTTTGCCACAAGCCACCTGGGAGACACACTAAACATGTGGAAGAAGGTGCTCTGGTCAGATGAAACCAAAATCGAACTTTTTGGCCACAATGCAAAACGATATGTTTGGCGTAAAAGCAACACAGCTCATCACCCTGAACACACCATCCCCACTGTCAAACATGGTGGTGGCAGCATCATGGTTTGGGCCTGCTTTTCTTCAGCAGGGACAGGGGAGATTTATCTTCCAACAGGACAATGATCCAAAACATAAAGCCAAATCTACAATGGATGGTTCACAAATAGACGTATCCTGGTGTTAGAATGGCCAAGTCAAAGTCCAGACCTGAATCCAATCGAGAATCTGTGGAAAGAGCTGAAGACTGCTGTTCACAAACGCTCTACATCCAACCTCACTGAGCTCGAGCTGTTTTGCAAGTAAGAATGGGCAAGAATTCCAGTCGCTCGATGTGCAAAACTGATAGAGACATACCCCAAGTGACTTGCAGCTGTAATTGCAGCAAAAGGTGGCGCTACAAAGTATTAGCGCAAGGGGGTCGAATAATATTGCACGCCCCACTTTTCAGTTTATTTGTTAAAAAAGTTTAAATTATCCAATACATTTCATTCCACTTCACGTTGATTCTTGACAAAAAAATTAATTTTTATATCTTTATGTTTGAAGCCTGAAATGTGGCGAATACTTTCGCAAGGCACTGTATTAGGTAATGTTGAGAATACACTGCTGGTTTATCGTGGAGGTGAATTCCTTGAAGTAGTAGCTGTATGTTTTAAGGCTGTAAAACCCCTCACACACACTATATGCACTTGGTATGGTATGATATGTACTTCATTTGAACAGGGATTAAACATTAACACAATCTTAAGAAATGCATTGTACCTGGCTAATTTCCGCCTGTTGTCCCTGGGCAGGCTGGTGTTATGTTCATTTAAACTGATTCTAATGTAGATAGATACATACATGACCGTGTCTTACACTTACAGACTTTAAATTACATTATTTACCAAACATTTAATTTAACACCAATCAAAATCCAGTTTCCCAATTTCTTCTAAAATATTACCAACACTCACTCACTCACTCACTCACTACAAAATTAAACGTGTATTCAAACTTGGTTTTTTAGAAGCCATTTCTCAGTCAGACAAGACATTTTTTAAAATGTAGTACACACAATGGTCTCTGTAGGCAGTGTGTTCCACTGACTCATGGCCGTCACAAAGAAAGCAGATTTAGGCAAAAGGTGTTGTAATTTTTTTGACGCTGCATTCTCCTCTAGAGGTGGACCGAGTTGTCCGGATCATTTTGACTGCGCTCAATGTTACACATTTTTATAGGGGAGGAGCACTAACACCATGGATAATTCTAAACAGAAAACAAACATTGGAGTAAAATGTGAATCTGTGTTCAGACCGCCGATGCATGGACGTGCGTAGATGAAGGCATGGGCGCACGTTCACTAAATATCAGCTGCATGAGTCTTTGGCACAGTGGTAGAGGGAAATAGTGAGGCCATGAATCCAGTGTTATTTAGTCGCACACCTTTTTACAGTAACAAGTTACAGTTGATCAAAAATGGTAGTTAGTGAAATAACCCACAACTCTTTCTTTACTGTAAAAATTTACAGTTGTGGAAAATTGCAATTTTGGACCAAATTGACGACTCAGTATTTTGATTAAATTCTGACCATTTTTTTATTTAGTAGGTTGATCAAGCATTTCAACTTGCCATATTTCACAAATGTTGAGCATATTATGTTTATACATGCTTTCCAGGGTTTATTACAATACAATACAATACAATTTATTCTTGTATAGCCCTAAATCACAATACCAGTCATCTCAGAGGACTTAAAGACCTTATGCCGGGTTTGATTTATTTAGAAATACAGTTTTAATACCATTTTATATTAGAAGAGAACTACTAAAGGTTTCAAAATCAGTTGTTGTTTTTTTTGTCTGATCCCCCCCAAATCGAAATAACCCCATAGCAACGCCCTTAGAAACAAAAAAACTTCACAGCCCTTGGTGTGACGTCAGAGTGGGTACGTTTCAATGCTGTAAGTTGTTTACAATTTAGTATTCGTTCTTTTTTCGCGGATATTCGAGATGACAAGGCTGTGTACAGCGAGTCTGACGTTACTACTAGATTGTAACACTTCGTTGTCACTGAGATAGTCCAGTGGTTGTGTCGATTGACTGCCAATCCAGATACTGGGGTTCATATCCCACCTCAGACACTTTTTCACTCTCAAAACGGCAATTTATGTGTAGTGAGCAATTGTCACCTGTAGAGTGCAGTATTGTATTTGGCATCAGTGGAGAGAAGAGAGAAAAGGCAGTCCTGTGGCATAGATCGATGGTTTTCAATGCATGGGCGTTACCCGCTATGACGTCACACACAGGTTAGAGCATAGACAACTTAAATTCATGAAAAACACGTTCTTTTTATAAAATATAGGATTTTTTTTGCCGGAATCTCTTTCAGATTGACATTGTCATGCAATTTTGATATCCACAATTTTTTTTTTTTAAACCCGGCATAAGGTCTTTAACAAAACCATTGAAACCAACAACACAGATCAGAGAATCAACAGTTAAGACACAAAAAGATAGAACACATGTTGATAAATGTCCATACACGTTGTAGAATGTTAAAGTGTCCTGGATCATCACCACAGTCCTTTTTGTTAGACACTAACTGTCCAACAGACCCTCCTGCATCAGCAAGGAAACACTCCACAGTAAAACCCACTGGGAAAAAAGTGAGAAACCTCGGGAGACCCACATATTGAGAGAGGGATCCGGTGCAGGACTGAAACAGCTCCCAGGCGGGTCGGGCAGGGCAGTCCGCAGGTGTAGATGGAGGAGGCCAGATTCAGAGGTCCCGTCGTCGCACCATGAAACAGACAACGTGACAACGGTTGAATAGCAATGAACAGACTGCAGTCAAAATCCTAATAATGCAGACAGATGAAGTAGGAAGGAGCAGAGGATAGTGCTCAAGTTACCATACTTCTCCCAGCAAACTGACTCCCTATGCAGCTTGACTGACAGTCTAAGATGTTTAGCCTTCCCTGACCTTCCTAGCCATATGCTAAATTAAAGAGGACTGTTTTAAGCCTAGCCTTGAATGTGGAGACCGTGTCCAAATGACGGAGAGACAGCAGCAGCCACGGCTAGGCTAGCCCCGGCTAGACTAGCCTCGGCTACAGCACCAAGGATTCGTGGATTGCACACCAGGTGTGTAAACCAAACCAGACAAACAACCTTACCATATGCTAAATTGAGTGTTTTAAGCCTGGCTTTAAATGTGGAGACCGTATCTGCTTCCTTAACATAAATGGGAAACTGATTCCACAGTAAAGGAGCTTGGTAGCTAAATGCTCTGCCGCCGACAGTACTTTTTGAGACCTTAGGAACCACCGGACATCTGCCGTTTTGCGAGCGCATTGCTCAGTTTGGTTGATATGACACTAACGTGTCTTGAAGATAAGAAGGAGCCAGGCCATTTATGGCCTTGTATGTTAAAAGAAGGATTTTAAACTTTATTTTATACTCCACGGGAAGCCAGAGGAGTGATTTTAAAGCCACCCTGTGTAATTTTTGCAGCTGCTCCATAGGAAAAAACATGTTAACTAATAACAAATGTGACCTTTTTAAGAATATTTACCTCCACCACGTTTTTTGAATCGTATTCAAAGGCTTAGAATTTAACTTACAAGTGTCCATGAGAGAGGAGTGTTCTCCGTATAAATGCGGCATCTTGAAAAACAGTCGTGGATAAGGAGAGTTCTTCGGCAAAAATGACTCTAAGATTCCTCACAGTGTTGCTGGGTACTATGCTGACATTATCGAGAGTGATTATCGGGTTGGCAAAGGAGTTGCGCAGGCGATTTGGACCGAGTAGGATCACCTCTGTTTTCTCCGGGTTAAGCAGTAGAAAGTTAACCCTTTAGGCGCCAGAGTTTTTTCAAGAAAATATACAATTTTGATTTCAAAAGCCTATAACTTTAAAATGGTTTGAGATAAAGGCATACTGTAAATTCAAAAGAGACCAGAGAGAGACCAGAGAGAGACCAAGAGAGACCACTGAGTCTGATTCGATTTTCTATTCCAGTGTCGACGACATCACAACTTGGTAAAGTCCTTTGACGAAGGCTAAAAACATAGAAAGAATTGTGTGATGAAAAACAGGTAAACATTATTTATTAGAAACTTAAAGTCTGCTGAACCTATAGTTTTGTTTCGAGACTGAACTGTTGTTTGTCGCGATAGAAAAAGTGTGAGAAATGGTGTTTTCTATTAGTGGATAAATCCGACGTATCTCCCCCAGGTCATTGTGCTGACGGATCCAATCCGTCCCCTGTGAGTCACTATTTGACCCTTTGGCTCAGACATAGAAATAAGTATTAGATTTTTACAGGAGCTTTGAAAATAGAGACCCAGCTTTAAGATCTCGAACAAATGTTAATGCTATAATAACCACGTGGAACTCTGAGGAGCACAGGGACTGGCCTCTGCTGTGACGCTGAGGAGCACAGGGACTGGCCTCCTGCAGGGACTCTTGAGAGCACAGGGACTGGCCTCCTGCTGGGACTCTGAGGAGCACAGGACTGGCCTCCTGCTAAGACTGAGGAGCACAGGGACTGGCCCTCCTGCTGGGACTGAGGAGCACAGGGACAGGGCCTCCTGCTACGACTCTGAGGAGCACAGGGACCTGGGCCTCCTGCTAAGACTCGAGGAGCACAGGGACTGGGCCTCCTGCCTGGGACTCTGAGGAGCACAGGGACTGCCTCCTGCTAAACTGAGGAGCACAGGGACTAGGCCTCCTGCTGGAACACTGATGTGCACAGGGACTGGCCTCCCTGCTGGAACTCGAGGAGCACAGGACGGGTCCTCCTGCTGGGACTGAGGAGCACAGGGACTGTCCTCCTGCTGGGACTCTGAGGAGCACAGGGACTGGGCCTCCTGCTAAGACCTGAGGAGCACCGGATGGCCTGCCTGCCTGGGACTCTGAGGAGCAAGGGACTGGGCCTCCTGCTGGGACTGAGGAGCACAGGGACTGGCCTCCTGCTGGGACTCTGAGGAGCACAGGGACTGGCCTCCTGCTGGGACTGAGGAGCACAGGGACTGGTCCTCCTGCTGGGACTGAGGAGCACAGGGACAGGTCCTCCTGCTGGGACTCCTGAGGAAGGCCACAGGGACTGAGCCTCCTGCTCGGGAAAGGACTGAGGAGCACAGGGACGGCCCCTGCGGGACTCTGAGGAGCACAGGACTGGCCTCCTGCTGACTCTGAGGACACAGGGACTGGCCTCCAGCTGGACTCTGAGGAGCACAGGGACTGGTCTCCGCTGGTCCCAGAGTCAGGACTAAACATGGGGGAGGCTGTGTTTTCAGATTTTATGCAGGCTAAAAACAGTCTTCCAGAATACGTGTAACGGGCAATATTCTAATCCAGTTTAAAAACAGGATTTAATCCTGACTTTCGATTTAAAGCCTTGTCCCTTGGTGATTCCGTGTGTGGACTGTGCAATACCAATAACCTTGCCTACTGCTAAAGGGTTTATGAACTTATGACATCTGTGGGACTTTTCCGGCGTGGCCTCGCACCAGCATTTTTTGTGGGTACAATTTGAGTAAACTTCTGAACCATCAAAACGACAGAATAAAAATAACATATGGTACAGAGGTAGAATAACGGATACAGGGTAGAAAAATAAAAGAATAGCAGAATACAGACAGGTAACAGAACCCATGAACAGAACCATGAACAGAACCATGAACAGAACCATAACACGCTCGAGCAGAGGAGTCCTTCTGTGTCCGTCCCTAAAAACAACAAAAGTTCACAACCTGGTCTCCCCTGTCCTTCCCCTGAACCCCCCTGGTCCTCTCCCCTGGTCTCACACCGGTCTCTCACCAAGTGGTCCTCTCCCCTGTCTCATCCCCATGGTCTAAACCATTCAATCCAAACGGGGAGGAAAACAAAAAGATGCAACTGTGATTTCCGTGGACAACTAAATTGGCGTCTGGTGCCCGAGAAGCATTCACGTCCCCTAGTACAACAAACCTGCTTTCTTCTTCTACAAGCACCACTTTCTCAGGACGGACGCAGCCAATCAGAGGAAGCAGTCACGTCCAGACACCTGGAGCACGCCGTCCATGTGGATGGAACTCTTTGGGCCAGATTGTGAACTTTGTTGTTTTTTAGGACGGACACAGAATGACTCCTCTGCTCTGAGCGTGTTCATGGTTCTTTCATGTTCTGTTCATGGTTCTGTTCATGGTTCTGTTCACACTGTATGTATTCTGTATTCTTTTATTTTTACACCTACCGTATCTACATGTACATAGTTTATATTTTATTCTGTCGTTTGATTGGTTCAGAAGTGTACCTCAAATTGTACCACAAAAAATGCTGGTGCGAGGCCACGCGGAAAAGTCAATGATGACATATGTTCGTAACCCTTTAGCATTAGGCACAGGTATTGGGTATAGCACAGTCCACACACAACGCAACGGCAACTGCACAAGACAAGGCTTTAAATCAGAAAGTCAGGATTAAATCTGTTTTTACCTGGATTTGAATATGCCCGTCACACGTTTTTGGAAGACTGTTTTTAGCTTGCATAAAATCTGAAACACTGCTCCCCATGTTTAGTCGCTGAACTCGGGACCAGCAGGGAGACCAGTCCCTGTGCTCCTCAAGTTCCCAGGCAGAGGGCCCAAAAAGTTTTTTCCCCCCTTGCTCACTCAATCCAGCAGGAGGCCAGTCCCTGTGCTCCTGCAGAGTTCCCAGCAGAGGCCAGTCCCTGTGCTCCTCAGAGTCCCACAGGAGGGCAGACTCCCTGTGCTCCTCAGAGTCCCCAGCAGGAGACCAGATACCCTGTGCTCCCTCAGTCCCAGCAGGAGACCAGTCCCTGGTGCTCCTCAAGTCCCAGCCGGAGGCACAGACCCCAGTGCCCTCAGAGTCCCAGCAGGAGGCCAGTCCTGTGCTCCTCAGTCCCCAGCAGGAGCCAGTCCCTGTGGCTCCTCAGAGTCCCCTACAGAGGCCATCCCTGGTGCTCCTCAGAGTCTTAGCAGGAGGCCAGACCCTGTGCTCCCAAGTCCCATCATTAGACCAGTCCCTGTGCTCCTCAGTCCCAGCAGGAGACCAGTCCTGTGCTCCTCATCCCCCAGCAGGAGGCCAGTCCCAGTCTCATCAGAGTCCCACAGGAGGCCAGTCCTGTGGCCCTCATCTTAGCAGAGGCCATCCTAGTGCTCCTCAGAGTCCACTGGAGGCCACCCTGTGCTCCTCAGAAGTCTTAGGCAGGAGGCCATCCCTGTGCTCCTCAGAGTCTTAGCAGAGAGCCAGTCCCTGTGCTCATCATCCCAGCAGGAGCCAGTCCCTGTGCACCCAGCATCTTAGCAGGAGGCCAGTCCCTGTGCTCCACAGAGGCCCATCAGGAGGCCAGTCCCTGTGCACCTCAGAGCCCAGCAGAGCCAGTCCCGTGTGCTCCTCAGATCACAGCAGTAGGCCAGTCCTGTGCACCTCAGTAGTTCCCAACGGGTTCCTATATTAGCATAAACAGTTGGTGCGAGACTTAAAGCTGTGGTCTCTATTTTCAAAGCTCATGTAAAAATCAATACCTATTTTCCTGTCTGAGCCCAAAGGTCAAATAGTGACTCACAGGTAAAACTGTTTGGATCACTTCAGCAGCAATGACCTGGAGATGACGTCGGATTTATCCACAATAAACACATTTCTCACTACTTTTTCTATCGCGACAAACAACATTTCAGTCCTCGAAAAACAAAACTTTAGGTTTCAGCAGCTTTAAGTTCTAATAAATAAGGTTTTTAACTGTTTTTCATCACCACAATTCTATCTATGGTTTTTTAGCCTCGTCAGAAGGACCTTTACCAAGTTGGTCGATTCGTCGACACAAACGGATCAGAAAAATCAACAGACACAGTGTCTCTCTCTGTCTCTCTCTGGTCTCTCACTGTGTCTCTTATCTGGTCTCTCTCTGGTCTCTCTCTGGTCTCTCTCTGGTCTCTCCACTCTGGTCACTCTCTGTCTCTCTTCTGGTCGCTCTACTCCGGTCTCCTCTCTGAATCTCTGGGCTCTCTCTGGCAGCTCTCTCTGGTCTCTCTCCCTGGTCCTCTCTCTCCTGGTCTCTCCTCTCAGGAGTGTCTCTCGGTGTCTCTCTGGTCTCGTCTCGCGTGGTCTCTCTGGTCTCTCTCTGGTCTCTCTCTGGTCCCCCCCTCTCTGGGGCTCTCTCTCTGATGTCTCATCTGGGGTCCTCGTCTGGTCTCCTCTCTCTGGCCTCTCTCCAGGTCCTCTCTGGTCCTCTCTCAGGCCTCTCTCTCTGGTCCTCGTCTGGTCCTCTCCTCTGGTACTCTCTCTGGTCTCTTCTCCTGGCCTCTTCCTCCTTCTGGCCTCTTCTGGTCTCTCTCTGGTCCTCTCGCTGGTCTCCTCTCTGGTCCTCACACTCTGTCCTCTCTCTGGTCTCTCTCTGGTCTCTCTCTGGCCTCTCTCTCTGGCCTCTCGTCTGGCCACTCACTGCCTCTCTCTGGTCTCTCTCATGGTCTCTCTCTGGTCTCTCTCTGGTCTCTCTCTCATGGTTCCTCTCTCTGGTGCCTCTGTCTCTCTCTGGTCTTAACAGTGGAAAATAGTAAATCTCCACCTAAACAACATCTTAGACATAAAAAACATCAAATATCAGATAAAGATTCAATAGGTCAGTTCGGAATCTCATTTAACATTTCGGTTTTATTTTGTATAAATTGTATGAAATAAACTTTTAGCACAGGTCAAAAGCACTGAGCCGTTTTTATAGGCTTTTACTTTCAATTTCAAAGGCTCATAATCTCACCTTTCCCGCGTGGGCCGGATTCAAACCTCTGCCTTGCGTATATTTTTATTGCTGTTTTTTGCCGACTGAATGGAAGGATCTCACCGTTTCCATGGTTACCACTTTGAATATACGTACCATTTTAAAACAAAGGTCTCCCTACCTGCCCTCCTCTCTACGATGCAGATTAAAGGGAAATGTCTGGGACGTTTTTGGGATATATATTTTTTACTACCATTTTCTGGCTGATAACCAGGAAAGCCTCTGTTCTCGGATTTTGGGTTTGTGCGACAGAATCCTGGGTTGTGTTCTTCTTCTAGGATTGTGTTTCTTTCTAAAGATCATTATTGACGGGTTCTCTGTACGGCGCCTGTTAGAATGTGTCCACTAAGTCCTATGCTCACTTGGCATAAGGGTCATTTTTTAAAATAATATGGTTTTGTTTTTTGTGTTTGGTGCTGAATTGACAAGGGGGCGGGGTCTAGCTATGAATGTCAACAGAGCGGAGAGATTCGACCCGAGCGTTCTGTGAGGCCAGAAGCAGAACATAGAGTGAAAAGTGATGAGAAAATATCTCAATGCTGAAATTAGGCAAAACATGTGTCTTAAATGTGGGATTAGAAGATCGATTTAAGAGTTTTTAAGAAGAGACTTTTTCAAGTTATCTTGTCTGCGGCCTGCAGTAACGGAGGCGTTCAGTAGTGGCGTGTCGGGTAGTGAACGTCACTACTCGACACGCCCCCACAACTCCCGCGTGTATGAGCAAGGATCCTATTTATAATACCAGGTATGAGTAGTAGTGAGTACTATCTTATGCCCAATGAATTTAGCGCAATAATGAATTTTATGGCGAAAATGGGTCTTGTCAATATTATTTTATTGGGGTAAAATGGACGAATTTTGTAAATATCAAAGTGTAAATTTTGCTACAAAAGCTTGCCATTACTTCAGACAATCAATCAATAGGGAATTGAAGCAGCTCAGGACAAAAGTTAATGAGTCGAATAATGCCAAGTGCTTATGTTCTAATGTTACATAGTCATTGTATAAAGGGGCCTATGGTTGGTGCTCAGATACCTGGCTGCCCCAAGTGCAGTCTGGTATGTTCGTGAGCAATGCACGTTCACCCCACATGTGTGGACATAGTGAGAGACTGCTTGTGGTGGCCAATAGCACAGATTAGTAGCCTGGCATCCTCCAAACCCAGCTGTGACACACTGTGTGGAAGATATGAATAAAGTAGTGTGGCGTTTTGAGAAACTTGTCACACAGGATTGAAAAGTACATTACTAGTTAAAGATATTAGTACAGAACCACCACCACCACCACACACTCCTACACCCATGGGGCTCCACATTACTGATCATAAGAAACATGCCATAACATTTTTGTGCCCAACTTTGGCCTTTTGGGCAAGCAGACCATACTTTATCTATTAGTGTTTAGTCAAATTTGTAGTAGAAGAGGGAGATTAAACAAAAAAGAACAAATTGTTTCTGGCATTTATGTACAAGCTTTTTTATGAATTTGTGGTTATCTGAAAGTCACTGAAATGTAGCACACTGAATAAGTTCAACACAAAACAAATTCTCTTTTATTATAAGCATGAGAGAAAGGCATCAGAGGAGAGCGCCAATCTCCCTCTCTCTTGGAAGCTTTCAGCCCCCCTGCTGCCTCTCTGTAAAGGCCTCACCAGATCATTTGCAATCAATTTAAACTCACTGTCCAATAAAGAACAATCACAGTTAGATTGTGGCAGTGCACAATGGAAATAATGTCCATCAAGATTAAATAATCTTACGATGGTACATACTTTGGCCCCTTTATATGAATTTTTCAATTGCCTCTTTGCTGAAGGCAGGATTGAAATGCCACGGCCAGAGTGTGAACTGTCACCTAGATAAGAGTAAAAATGTGTTACATCAACAACAACAGTTCACACAACCAAATGCAGCCCTAAAAGGTGTTGTTGTCCGGTTTAATATTTGTCAGTGAACTTGCACTTATGACCTTTATGAGTCTCAGTAACATCAACAATGTTGTCCAGATCAGAGTTTTTATTACAGTGTACGTCCAGGAAACATTACCATGACATGTTTAATTGTTTGGTGGGGGGGTTCAGTGGATTTATGCACCACTTTCATATACAATAGTCCCCTGTGCCGCCTGGTGGCGCTCGGGAACCGCCTACTAATGTAAAACAAACAGTTATATAAATCAGGCTATACGTCCGGTAAGAGCGTGTAACCAATCAGAAAGAAGGGGGGAGGGAGCCTTGGGTTTGTTTTTTTTTTTTCAAATCAAGTACCTCTCTGTCTCTCGATTCTGACAAACTCCAGACATCACTTAAAGAACAAATGTAAATATAGCACAACCCTGGATTCGAAGTTAAACATAGCTCCAAGGGACAAACAGATGCCCTTTATCATGGGTTTGCACGTGTTTAGCATTTGTGCTTCTTCCGCCATGGTTTAAAACAGTTACACACGTGAAGCGTGTTCCTTTCTGCGTCAGCACTGGAGTCATGATTCCATCACTTACATAGTCGTATGCCTACTGAAAGCAGACATAACAACCATTTGTGCACACTCAAGAAACACGAAATATCTTGGAACATCATCCAATAACTATGGCACCGTGACTTCCTGTAACTGTAGATAAGGAAACATCGTGAAGCTACATCACATAATTGACTAACTAATTCTCCACTGTTCTTGGAAAACATGTAATGAGTTTATGTTTTTTTTCTCCTTATTACCATTTTATACGATTCACAATGACTTGGGCAATATATAATTGTAATAAATTATACTTTGTACCCTATTAAACTATGTACCTGACAGGTCGATGGCAATGGACTCTTAGAAGAAACCCATACAAATAGCATTCCTCTGCAATGTATAGGTTTCACTTCTTAAAAAACATTTCTAGTCAGCGGTGATGTGCATTATTCATTAAAACAACTGTAACAGGAGGGACGAGCCTAAAAATAAATAAAACACTTTGTTGGTTGACACTTACGTGGTTTGCGTACGGTCTGCCATGTCTTCTCTTCAACGGATATACTTGCAGAAGTTCAAGTGGAAGCAAATTTCATGTAGTAGGCGTGGTCGGGTAGTGACGTCACTACCCGAACACGCCTACTACTACGACACGCCTCCGTCCTGCACGCCGCAGACAGACCCTTCTCGTTTCCTTCGCTGCGCCCCAGAGCCTTCCTCAGTAGTGGAGCATGGAGGGTAATTTTGGCAGGCCGTCCCAAGGGGGGTGCGAGGCCCAGTGCGCAACTCGAGATCTTGCGAGGCCCTGCCCTGACAACTTTTTTCCCAGATCTGAGGAGAAGTTTTTCCTGTTATAATCATGTGAACATGAATTCAGCACCAACTCGCGCGGTGCTAGACGAGATCTAGCACGCGCGTAACCGAGTGTCTTCGCTCCTATGCAGCTGTTTGCGCGCGTCCACGGTGACACACGCACACACACTCTACGTGCTACTATCTGGTCCGCGGTCCTTTTAGCTGACATGTCTCTTTCGCCGTCTGTGTCAAAATGTAGAGCAACTCAAAAGATTGAACCCAAAAGGAGTCTATTTTCTTCTAATAGTTAGATTTGGGGCAAAATGCGCCAAAATGGCTATGAGTCGGAGTCCGAATAAAATTATTTTCTCATCAAATAACGTTTTTGCCATGCCTTCCACAACACTCTGACACATACACACCTCTCCTCCACACTGACACAACAAATATCTTCACCTCCTCCTCCACACACTCTGACCACAACAAAAAACACTCCAGCTAGCTAAGCTAGACATACATGGTGTTTGCTAAAAAAAAAAAAAAATTAATTTTCTAATCGCTTTAAAAATATTGTTTTTGATGGTGGATATTCGGACTAAACATTGGCAATAGCAAGCGCTCACACACCTGTCATCACACCTGCTGAATTCCTCCTGCCTCCCTCCTCTGCCACGACGAAAGGAGGTCTAGCTCCTCTGCTCACACCTGTATCACTGCTCCTCCTCCACCTCCTCCTCCTCCCCCTCTGCTCACACAAAGGGGTCTGCTCCTCTGCTCACACCTTGTATCCACACTCCGCTCCCCTCCTCCATCCTCCTCCTCCTTCCTCTGCGGTCACACAAAGGGGTCTGCTCCCTCTGCCACACCTGTCTCACCTGCTCCTCCTCCGCGAGAACCATCTCTCCTACACTGCGATTCATTCCGTTACTTCTTTATCTCACTCAGACACTGCTAAAGTTTATACGGACAGTTTTTTTCGAGAGCCCGTCATACCAAACTGCCGCGCGCATCTGCCTGTTTATACAAATCGCTTTTGGTGAAAATTTGACTTTTACGTAAAAATGTTCTTTTGATGCAAACGAAATCAAAGGAGGTCCAGAAAAGGGGTTTAGGGTTACCAAATTTGGAGGGCAGTCTGCCCTTTGGGACCCTTGAACTAGTGTATTTAATAAAAATAAAATAAAGGAAGGAAGATTGCGAGCCCCTCTGTGTGCTGAGGCCCTTGCGACGGCACAGGTCGCACAGCCCTTAAGGACGGCCTGAATTTGGGAGAGGTTTAATCATGAGAGGGGACATTAATTTTATTTTCTAACTTCCAACAAAATGATAAATCGACTGTAACATTGGTCAAAGGCATGGAGTAATAACACGCCGATTCAGTAGGTGGCAGTATACGTGCAATAACTTGAGTCTTATCCCGCCAATAAAGAAACAGAAGCACCTCCATCAGACTGCGCATCGCGCCTCGCTCATCTTTGTCTACGCTGAGGAGGGGGTCACGTAATTTACCTCTACACATGATTTCGGTTTTAATAATTAGAAAACTTTGAATCTCCAAAATTAAAATGCTATTTATGTGTTTACAAATGCAAATGTACAAGTCAGAGCTTTGAATCCATTTTTAAGTCTGTAGTTTTACAGTGATGTAGTCTGGTACGGACTGTTTTAAGTGGTGCAGGCCCTTAAGCCTAAGTGTTTCTACTGTAGTTTAATTGATAAGTGTTAGTATTACTGCAGTCTGCTAAATCCTGACAATAGTTTTATGGGCTTACATTATTTTATAAGTCTTTTCAACTTTGATGCGGTGAATATAGACACAGTTTCTTGTAGAAAACATAGTTATTATTAAACAGTTTTCCAGCACAAACACCAAAACAAATAAAAGTGTAATACAATACGAGTGTATAATGTTTAGATCAAAGATTATATATATTGATTTAGATATAAGTTATATAATTTAGATAGTCCACATCCTCCTGTATATCAGCTCTGAGCCCAAACTGCTTGTCCTCGAAGCACAAAGCTCATCTGCACCATAGTTCCGTCGTCCATGCTCGCCTGCTGCAGCCGCTCCGTGCATCCTCCATACAACACACACGGAGAAACCAATCACAGCGGAGCTTCCTTGCGCGACCTTAAAAGTAGAATATGTAAAAATCAGTGCCAAAAGGTGTACTGCAAGTCACAGTCAATATTTGTAGTCCTCGTCCTCACTCTCCCTGACTCAGGTTTGCATATTTCACACCAATCCATCAGCAAACACAGGGAATTATTTTATCAGTTGTTTTGTCGTCACATTCACATTGCCATACAGAGCCGTGCTAAAGCTGAATGAATTGTGTTTGATTAATGTTTTTTTTTATATTATTATTGGACATTGATAAAAAAACAAAAAACAAAATATAAGCAATGTAGTAAACATAGTTTTATGCAAAAATAAAAAGCAATTGAGTTCAAAATAGAGTGGGAAAATGGATTGTTGGACCTATTTCTCAGCGTATCAACATACAGGTTTGCTCAAGAGGATTCACCTTTACATTTAGTTATTTCCCTACACATGTAAAAGGTCCCACATTCACAAAAGACTAACATTATTTTAATTGGGGTCCATTGTGGTCTTAAATGATTATTTTTAACAATTACGCATAATCTGCAAAGAAAAAAACGTCTTGACCTTCATCTTTTAACCGTTGTTTTATTAGAGCAATCTGTCATAGAATGATACATGCATAAATACAAAAAGACATAGCCCGGATCGACACCCCGGTTCCTGCATCGTAAGCGCACAGTTATAGACCCACTAGCGTCTAGTGGTTCCCAAAGTGGGGGGGGTTTCCCCCTGACCCCCCGGGGGTCCGCCGGGAACCCCTGGGGGGGTCGCAAGATGAATATCCACACAAAAAAGACTATAATATATGTTTAATAACAGTTAGTAATTTTGTCCCCGAGTCATTGCAGCGTCAATCAAAATCATCGCGTACACACTCACATTGCGCAGCGACCAAAGCGTTGTCCTGCTGTGTTCTGCTAAACACTAAAGGTGTTTGAGGCTACAAATAAATAATACCTGCTTTAAAAATGAAACGTGGTTAATATCTAACAACAGAAAAACTCCGAGGGGGAGAAAAGTCACTTGTAGCAGGGGCTGATGGTGCGAAGAGAGGAGAGAGGGCAGGGAAGGAGAGAGGGCAGAGAGGGGAGAGAGGGCCGGGAGAGAGGAGGGAGGGCAGTAGGAGGGGAGAGAGGGCAGAAAGGAGGGAGGGAGGGAGGAGGGCAAGAGGAGGGAGAGAGGGCAGGAGAGGGAGGGAGGACAGAGGAAGGAGGGAGGGAGAGATGGCAGCGGAGGGAGGGCAGCGGGAGGGAGGGAGGCAGAGGCGGGAGAGAGGGCAGCGTCGAAGGGAGAGAGGGCCAGCGGAGGGAGAGAGAGGGCAGAGGAGGGAGCAGGGAGACCGGAGGGGAGGGAGAGAGGCAGAGGAAGGGAGAGAGGGGAGCGTAGAACAGCGCGTTTAAAGAGGCCCCGGCTTTTCCGAGTCAGCGGTAAAGGGATCCGCACATTAAAATCGGGATGGGCCGCTTTCTGCTGTTACGTTATGCGGTTCATCCCCGCGGCTTCCTCTTTCCAAAGTTACTGTCATAAAGGCATAAACCTGACCACGACCGCTTTTAATGTGGCGAACCTCTTACCTTTGACTCCCGAAACAGCCGGGCCTCTTTAACGCCGCTGTTCTACGCCCCGCTGCCCTCTCTCCCTCCTCTGCCCTCTCCTTCCCTCCTCTGTCTCCGCCTCTCCCATCCTCCTGCCCTCTCTCCCTCCGCTGCCTTCTCCTCCGCTGCCCTCACTCTCCCCGCCTCTGCCCTCCCCTCCTCCGGCCTGCCCTCCCTCCGCTGCCCTCGTCTCCTCCCTTCCTTTCCTCAGGACCCTCCCTCCCCTCCACTGCCCTCTCTTCCCTCCTCCTGCTCCCTCCCTCTCCTCCCTCCTCTGCCCTCCTCTGCCCTCTCTGCCCTCCCTCCCTGCCCTCTCTCCCTCCTCTGCCCTCTCTCCCTCCTCTGCCCTCACTCACCTCTCTTCGCACCATCAGCCCCTGATTACAAGTGACGTTTCTCTCCCCCTCACGGGTTTTCTGTTGTAGATATTAACCACGTTTTCATTTAAATGCAGGTATTATTATATTTGTAGCCTCCAAACACCTTTAGTTTTTAGCAAAACAACAGCAGGACACACGCTTTGTCCGCTGCGCATGGTGAGCTGTGGTTTACTGATGATTTTGATTGACGCTGCAATGAACTCGGACAAAATTACTAACGTTATTAAAGATATTATAGTCTTTTTGTGTGAAATCATCTTGCGACCCCCCCAGGGGTTCCCGCGACCCCGCCGGGGGGTCAGGACCCCCACTTTGGGAACCACTAGACTCTAGTGGTGCTAAACTGTGCGCTTACGATGCAGGGAACCCGGGTTCGAATCCCGGGCTAATGTCTTTTGTATTATTTGCATGTTTATCACATTCCTATGACAGATTTGGTACTCTAAAAACGGTAAACAGATGAAGTCAAGACGTTTTTTTGCAGATTATTGCATAATTTGTAAAATTATCATTTAAGACTAACATGTACCCAAGTAAAATAATAGTAGTCTCTTTTTGATGTGGGACTTTTACATGTTAGTGAATAAATAAAATGTAAGGTGATATCCTCGTTGAGCCGAAACCCTGATGTTTGATACGCGAAGAAATACGTTCCAACATCCATTCTTCCCACTCCTATTTTGAACATCCAATGCTTATTTTATTTTGCATAAACTATGTATAAGTACATTGCTTTTATTTTTGTTTTTTGTTTGTTTATCCTCAAATGTCAAATAATAATAATCACAAAAACATTAATCAAAACATGCATTCATGCATTACACGGCTGATCATGCAATGTGAAATGGAGACAGGACAAACCAACTGATAGAAATAATTCGCTGGTTTTGCTGCTGATTTGGTGTGATCCTGGCAACCTGAGTCCAGGAGAGTGAGAGAGTGACTACAAAATCTTGACTGTGACTGCAGTACCACCTTTGGTGCCAGATTTTTACATATTCTCCTTTAAGGGGTCGTCCGCTAAGGAAGCTCCGCTGTGATTGGTCCGTGTGGTGTGTATTGGAAGGAGCAAGGAGCGGCTGCAGCGGATCATGGACGAAGGCACTATGGAAGCAGAGAGCTTGTGCTTTCGAAGGAAAAGCAGTTTTTGGGCTCAGAGGCCTGATATACAGGAGACTGTGGACTATCTAACATATAATATAAAACTTATATCTAACATATATATAACTTATATCTAACATATAATACACTCGTATTGTATTACCACTATTATGGTTTTGCTGTTTGTGCTGAAAACTGTTTAATAATAACTATGTTTTCCAACAAGACTGTGTCTTTATCACCGCATCACAGTTGAAATGACTTAGTAAAATAATGAATCCATAAAACTATTGTCAGGATTTAGCAGACAGAGTAATACATAACACTTAAATCACCTAAACCTACAGTTGAAACACTAGGCTTAAGCTGCACACTAAACATCCGTCTTCCCATCACTTAAACTACAGACTTAAAACATGGATTCAAAAGGCTCCAGACTTTACATTTGCATTTGTAACAACATAAATATCATTAATTTGATATTCAAAGTTTCTAATTAATTAAAAACGAAATCATGTAAGTGTAAAAACGTGACCCACCTCCTCAACGCGAGACAAAGGACTGGAGCGAGGCGTCAATGCGCAGACCTGATGGAGGCGCTCTTGTTTCTTTAATGTCGGCTAAGAATCAATATTGCCGTATTACTGCCACCTACTGAAACCCTCGGAGTGTTATATCCATGCCTTTGGATCCAATTTACAGTCTATTATCATTTTTTTTTGAAGTTAGAAAATAAAAATAATGCCCCTCTCTGATTAACCCTCTCCCAAAATCAGGCCCGTCCTAAGGGGCTGTTGCGACCTGTGCCGTCCGCACAGGGCCTCGCACCACACAGGGCCTCGGCAATCTTGCTTCCTTTTATTTTATTTTATAAATACACTAGTTCAAGGTCCCCAAAGGCAGACAGCACTCCAAATTTGAACCCTAAACCCCTTTCTCTGGACCTCTTTGATTTCGTTTGATCAAAAGAACATTATTACAAGTAAAGGTCAAATTTCCACCAAAGCGATTTGTAAACAGCAGCGCGCGGGCAGCTATGTATTGCAACGGGTCCTGCCGAAAAAACTGGCGATATCTTTTAGCAGTGTCTGAAGTGAGATACAAAGAAAGTACGGTGAATGAGCGCAGTGTAGGAGAGATGGGATACTCGCGCGGAGGACAGTGAGACAGGTGTGGAGCAGAGGAGCAGACCCCTTTGTGTGTGAGCAGAGGAGGAGGAGGGAGGAGGAGGAGGAGAGCAGTGATACAGGTGTGAGCAGAGGAGCATACCCTTGTGATGACAGAGGAGGAGGAGGAGAGGAGGAGGAGGACAGTGATACATGGTGTGAGCAAGGAGCAGACCCCTTTGTGTGAGCCGAGGAGGAGAGAGGATCAGCGGTGGGAAGGTGTGTGAGGCGCTGCTATTGCCAATGTTTAGTCCAGAATAACCACATCACAAACAAATTTTAAAGCATTAGCAAACAACTGTATGTCTAGGCTTAGCTAGCTGGAGTGTTTTTGTTGTGGTCAGAGTTGTGGAGGGAGGAGGTGAAGAGTATTTTGTTGTTGTCAGTGTGGAAGGAGGAGGAGTGTATGTTGTCAAGTGGTGGAGGGCATGTGCAAAACGTTAATTGATGAGAAAATAATAATATTGACTCCGCCCATAGCCAGTTGGCGCAATTGCCCAATCTAAACTATTAGAAGAAAAAGGACTCCTTTTGGTTCAATCTTTTGAGTTTGCGCTACCATTTTGCCACAGGACGAAAGAGACAGGTCAGCTAAAAAAGACCGCGACCAATATTGCAGTAGCGTGTGTGTGCGTGTGTACCGTGCGTCGCGCCAAACGCTGCATAAGGAGCGAAGACAACTCGGGTTACGCGCGTGCTGAACTCGTCAAGCACCGCGCGAGGTGGTGCTGAATTCATGTCAAAGATTAGAACAGGACAAACTTTCCTCAGATCTGGGGAAAAAAGTGTCAGTGCAGGGCCTCGCGTTTCGAGTTCGCACAGGCCCTCGCACCCCCCTGGCACGGGCCTGCCCAAAATACGCCTCCATTGCTCCACTACATGAGGAAGGCTCTGGGGCCAGCGAAGGAAACGAAAGGTCTGTCTGCGGCTTGCAGTACGGAGGCGTGTCCGAGTAGTAGCGTGTCGGGTAGTGACGTCACTACCGACACGCCTGACTACATGAATTTTGAATCCACTTGAACTTCTGCAAGTAGATACTTGAAGAGAAGACATGCAGACCGTACGCAAACATAAGTGTCAACCCAACAACGTGTTATATTTATTTTTAGGCCGGTCCCTCCAGTTACAGTGTATAATGAATAACTCTGCACATCACCCTGATAGAAATGTTTTTTAAAGAAGTGAACTAATACAAGTGCAGAGAAAGCAATTTGTTTGGGTTCTTCTAAATCCATGTGCCATCGACATCAGGTACATATTAATAATCAGGTACATAGTATAAATATATACAATATAAATATTCCGCAAGTATTTGCATCGTTAAAATGGTAATAGAGAAAAACATAACAATTGACATGTTTTTACCAAGAACAGTGGAGAATTAGTTTAGGCAATTATGTGATGTTCCACACGATGTTCCTATCACATTTACAGAAGACACTGACCATAGTATTTGGATTGATGTTCCAAGATATTTGTGTTTCCTGAGTGTGCACAAATGGATGTTTATGTCTCTTTCATTCATCCGACTATTGTCAGTGATGGGAATCATGCTCCAGTGCTGAAGCAGTGGAACACGCCACTGTAACCTGTTTTTAAAACATGGCGGAGAACACAAAATGGCACACACATCGTGCAAAACCCATGGCAATGCACTACTGTTTTGTCCAAGGAGCAATTTTTAACTCTCGAATCCAGGGTGTTGTGCAATATTGTACCTTTGTTTCATTAAGTGATTGTCTAGAGTTTGTCAGAAAGAGACGAGAGAGGTACTTGATTTGAAAAAAAAAAACAACCCAAGCTCCCTCCCCCTTCCATTCGATTGGGTCCCGCTACAACTCTACCGAGTATAGCATGATTTATGATATTGTTTGTTTTACATTAGTAGGCCCGAGCGCCACCGATGCTGCACAGGGACTATTGTATGAAAGTGTGCATAAAACACTGATACCCCCTCAAACATAAACATGGTCATGGTACCTGTTTCCTGGACGAGTACACGTACTACAAACTCTGCATGCAACATTTTGATGTACAGAGACCATAAAGTCTTAAGTGCAAGTCACTGACAATATATTAAACCGGGAAGCACAACACCTTTTAGGGCTGCATTTGGTTTTGTGGAACTGTTGTTGATGAATTAACATCATTTTACTCTTATCTAGGTGACAGTTCACCACTCTGGCCGAGGGCATTTCACCTGCCTCAGCAAGAGGCAATTGAAAATTCATAAAAGGGGCCAAAGTATGAACCATGGTAAGATATTTTAAGATAATTAGATGGACATATTACACTGTGCCCTGCACAACAAATCTGTGATTGTTCTTATAATGGACATGGAGTTTTAAAATATTGCAAATTGATCTGGTGAGGAATTTACAGAGGAGGCATGCAGGGAGGCTGAAAGCTTTCCAAAGAGAGAGGAGATCTGCGCTCCGACCTCTGAAGCCTTTCCTCATGATTATAATAAAAGAGAATTGTTTTGGTGTTGAACTTATTCAGTGTCTACTTTTCAAGGTCCCATTTCAGATAACACAAATTCATAAAAAGCATGTCAGAAAATCCAGAAAACAAGTTGTTTCTTTTTGTTTAATCACCCTCTTCTACATACAAATTTTACAAAAACACAATGTAATGAAGTCTGCTTGTCCAAAGGCCAAGAGTTGGGCACAATAATGTATGGCATTCTTCTTGATGATCAGTAATGTGGGGAGACAAGGGTGTAGGAGTGTGTGGTGGTGGTGGTGGTGAATAATATCTTAACCTTGTAATGTACTTTTCATCCTGTGTTGACAAGTTTCTCAAAACGCCTCCTAACTTTATTCATTATTCCACACAGTGTGCACAGCTGGGTTGGAGGATGCCAGCTACTATTCTGTGCAATTGGCCCACCACCAAGCAGTCTCCACATGGTCCACCAGGTTGGTGAAGTGCATTGCTAAGAACATACCAAGACTGCACATGGGCAGCCAGATTTGTGAGCCACCACCATAAGGCCCCTTTTATAAATGAAAGTACACATTAGACATAAGCACTGGCATTATTTGACTCATAAACCCTGTTTGTCCTACTGCTTCAAATCCTATTGATTGATAGTCTGAAGTAATGGCAGCTTTTGTAGGCAAATTTGAACACTTTGAATATTTACAAAATTCGTCCATTTACCCCCAATAAATAATATTGACAATGACATGCGCCCATAAAATTCATTATTGCGCCATAAATTCATTGGGCATAAGATATACTCACTACTACTCATCAACTCGTATTATAATAATCCATGCTCATACACGCGGAGTGGCGTGTCGAGTATGTGACGTCCACTACCCGACACAGCCCACTACTCGACACGCCTCCGTACTGCAGGCGCAGACAGATACACTTGAAAAAGTCTTAAAAAACACGAAATCGATCTAATCCCAATTAAGACACAATGTTTTGCCTAATTTCAGCATTTTTAGACTATTTTCTCATCACTTTTCACTCTTTGTCTGCTCTGCCCACACAGAAACGCTCCGGGTCGAAGCCCTCCGAATCTGTGACATCAAAGCTAGACCCCGCACGTGGCCTTTCAATCAGCACAACGCACAAAACAACCCAATATTAATTAAAAAATGACTTTATGCCAAGTGAGAATACGACTTTGTGGACACGATTCGAACAGCGCAGCCGTAACAGAAACCGTCAATATGATCGCTTAGAAAGAACAACAATCCTAATAATAACACAACCCAAGGATCCGGTCGCACAAACCCAACACTGAGAGCCCAAAAGGCTTTCCTGGTTATCAGCCAGAAAATGGGAGTAAAAATATTTATCTAAAAACACCCAGACAATCCCCTTTAACTCTGCATCGAGAGAGGGGGAGGTGACTTTTGTTTTAAAATGACGTATATTCAAAGTGAGTAACCAGGAAACGGTGAGAACCTTCCATTCAGCTCCGTCAAAAAACAGCAATATAAAAATATACCGCAATGCAGAGGTTTGAACCGGGCCACGCGGGAAAAGGTGAATATGAGCCTTAGAAAGTGAAAGTAAAGTTAACACGGCTCAGTGCTTTTGTACCTGGTGCTAAAATTTTATTTCATACAAATTATACCAAAATAAAACCTGAAATGTTAAATGAGATTCGAACTGAACTCATTTGAAAACTATAGCTGATATTTGATGTTTTTTTATGTTAAGATTTGTATTAGTGAGAATTGACTATTTTCACTGTTTAACAAGAGAGAGACCAAGAGACCAGAGAGAGAGCCAAGAGAGAGACAGAGAGAGACCAAGAGAGACCAGAGGAGAACCAGAGAGAGCCAGAGAGAGGCCAGAGAGAGGCCAGAGAGAGAGGCCAAGAGAGACCAAGAGATGACCAAGAGAGACCAGAGAGTGAGACCTAGAGAGAGGAACCAGATGAAGACAGAGAGAGACCAGAGAGAGGCCAGAGAGAGAGGCCAGAGAAGACCAGAGAGAGACCAGAAGAGACCAGAGAGAGACCAGCGAGAGAGGCCAGAGAGACCAGAGAGAGACCAGAGAGTGCCAGAGAGAGAGTGGCCAGAGAGACACCAGAGAGACAACAGAGAGAGAGCCCAGAGAAGCCAGAGAGAGACCAAGAGAGACCAGAGAAGACCAGAGAGAGAGACCAGAGAGACACCAGAGAGACACAAGAGAGAACCAGAGAGAGAGACCAGGGAGAGAGCCCAGAGAGAGACCAGAGAGAGACCAGAGAGAGACCAGAGATAGAGACCAGAGAAAGACCAGAGAGAGGACCAGAGAGAGAGACCAGAGAGAGTCCAGGAGAGAGGACCCAGAGAGAGACCGAGAAAGAGACCAGAGCGAGACAGGAGAGAGACCAGAGAGAGACCACTGTGTCTGTTTGATTTCTGTATCCGTGTCGAAGATCCGACAACTTGGTAAAAAGTCCTTTGACGAGGCTAAAACATAGAATAGAATTGTGTGATGAAAACAGTTAAACATCTATTTATAAAACTTAAACTGCTGAAACCTAAAGTTTTTGTTTCGAGACTGAAATGTGTTTGTCGCGATAGAAAAAGTGTGAGAAAATGTGTTTATTGTGGATAAATCCGACGTCATCTCCCCAGGTCATTGTGCTGACGTGAACCACCAGTCCCTGTGAGTCACTATTGACCCTTATTGGGCTCAGACAGAAATATGTATAAGATGTTTACATGACTTTTGAATAGAGACCACAGCTTTATGTCTCGCACCAAATGTTAATGCTCTAAGAACCACGGGGAACTCCTGATGAGCACAGGGACTTGCCTCCTGCGTGACCTGAGGAGCACAGGGACTGGCCTCCTGCTGGGACTCTGAGGAGCACAGGGACTGGCCCTCCTGCTGGACTCTGAGGAGATCACAGGGGACTGGCCTCCTGCTAAGACTGAGGAGCACAGGACTGGCCCTCCTGCGGGACTGGAGGATCACGATGGGACTGGCCTCCTGCTAAGCCTGAGGAGTAAAAACACAGGGAACTGGCCTCCTGCTAAGACTCTGAGGAGCACAGGGACTGGCCTCCGGCTGGGAACGCTGAGGAGCACAGGGACTGGCCTCCTGCTAAGACTGAGGAGCACAGGGACTGGCCTCCTGCTGGGACTCTGATGAGCACAGGGACTGCCTCCTGCTGGGGACCTGAGGAGCACAGGGACTGGTCTCCTGCTGGGATGGAGGAGGCACAGGGACTGTCTCCTGCTGGGACCTGAGGAGCACAGGGACTGGCCGCCTGCTAAGACTCTGAGGAGCCAGGGATGGACTCCTGCTGGGACTCTGAAGGAGCACAGGGACTGGGCCCTCCTGCTGGGACTGAGGAGCACAGGGACAGGCCTCCTGCTGGACTCTGAGAGCACAGGGACTGGCCTCCTGCTGGGACTGGAGTAAAAAAAGGAAAAAAAAGACAAAAAGACACAGGACGGTCTCCTGCTGGACGAGGAGCACAGGACTGGTCTCCTGCTGGGACCTGAGGAGCACAGGGACTGGCCTCCTCTGGTACTGAGGAGCACAGGACTGCCTCCTGCTGGGACTCTGAGAGCACAGGACTGGCCTCCTGCTGGACTCGAGAGCACAGGGACGGGCCTCCTGCTGGGCTCTGAGGACACCAGGGACTGGTCTACCCCTGCTGGTCCCCAGAGTCAGGACTAAACAAGGGGAGGCAGGTGGGTTTCAGATTTAGCAGCTAAAAACAGTCCTTCCAGAAAACGTGAGTCTGGCAATATTCAAATCCAGGTTAAAAAACAGAGTTTAATCCTACTTTCTGAGTTAAAGCCTGTCTTGTGAGATTGCCGGTGTGTGACTGTGCTATAACCAAATAACCTTGCCTAATGCTAAAGGGTTATGAACAAATGACATCAGTGACTTTTTCCGCGTGGCCTCGCACCAGCATTTTTTTGTGTTACAATTTGAGTAAACTTCTGAACGTCAAACGACAGAATAAAAAATAACATATGTACATGTAGAAATACGGATACAGGTGAAAAAATAAAAGAATACAGATTACATACAGGGTGAACAAACCATGAACAAACCATAGAACAGAACCATGATCAGAACCATGAACACGCTCAGAGCAGAGGATCATTTCTGTGTCGTCCTAGACAACAAACAAAGTTCATCAACCTGGTCTCTCCCCTGTTCTCGTCTCCCCGATCTCTCCCTGGTCCTCTCCCCTGTCTCTGTCACTGGTCTCTCACTGGTCTCCCCCTGGTTCTCTCCCCTGGTCTATACCATTCAAACTCCGAACGGGGGAAAAACAAAAAGATGCAACTGTGATTTCCGTGGAACACAAAAAGGCGTCATTTGCCGAGAAGCATTCACGTCCCCACAACACAAACTGCTTTCTTCTTCTACAAGTACCTTTTTCCTCAGGAACGTGACGTGCAGCAATCAGAGGAAGGGCAGTCACGGCCAGGACACCGGAGCAACGCCGTCCAGGTGGTGATGGCACTGCTTTGTGGACCAGATGAGTGAACTATGTGTTTTTAGGAACGACACAGAAAATGACTCCTCTGCTCTGAGCGTGTTCATGTTCTGTTTCATGGTTCTGTTCATATGGTTCTTTCATGTTCTGTTCACCTGTATGTAATCTGTATTCTTGTTATTTTTTTACACCTGTAATCCGTATCTACATGTACATATTAATTTTTATCTGCGTTTGATGGTTCAGAAGTTACTCAAATTGTAACACCAAAATGCTGGTGCAGGCCACGCGAAAAGTCACTGATGTCATATGTTCATAACCCTTTAGCATTAGCAAGGTTATGGGTATAGCACACCCCGGGTCCACCACGGCAACTCACAAGAACTAGGCCTTTAAAATCAGAAAGTCAGGATTAAATCTGTTTTTAAACCTGGATTTGAATATTGCCCGTCTCACGTTTTCAGGAAGGACTGTTTTTGATAGCTGCATAAATCTGAAACACTGCCTATCCCCATGTTTATTCCACTCTGGGACCAGCAGGAGACCAGACCCCATGTGCTCCTCAGAGTCCCCAGCAGAGGCCAGTCCCCTGGTGCTCCTCAGAAGTCCCAGCAGGAGGCCAGTCCCTGTGCTCCTCATAGTCCCATCAGGAGGCCAGGTCCCTGGTGCGTCCACGGTCCCCGAGCAGAGGCCATCCCCTGTGCACCTCAATCCCAGCAGGAGACCAGTCCCCAGTGCTCCTCAGTCCCAGCAGGAGACCAGAATCCCTGTGCTCTCAGTCCCAGCAGGAGCCAGTCCTGTGCCCTCACGTCCCCAGCAGGAGGCCAGTCCCTGTGGCTCCTCAGTCCCCCACAGGAAGCCCATCCCTGGTGCTCCTCAAGAGTCCCAGCAGAGGCCATCCCTGTGCTCCTCAAGTCTTAGCAGAGGCCTGTCCCTGTGCTCCTCAAGTCCCAGCAGATGACCAGGCCCTGTGCTCCTCAGTCCAGCAGGAGACCATCCCTGTCTTCCTCAGATCCTACCCACAGGAGGGCCAGTCCCTGTGCTCAACAGAGTCCAAGCAGGAGGCCAGTCCGCTGTTGCTCCTCAGTCTGAGCAGGAGAGGCCATCCCGTGCTCCTCAGAGTCCCAGCATGAGTCCAGTCCCTGTGCTCCTCAGAGTCTTAGCAGAGGCCAGTCCCTGTGCTCCTCAGAGTCTTAGCAAAGGAGGCCATCCCTGTGCCCTATGTCCCAAGCAGGGAGTCCCAGTCCCTGTGCTCCTCAGTCTAGCATGAGGCCAGTACCCCTGTGCTCCTCAAGTCCCAGCATGAGGCCATTCCCTGTGCCTCCTCAGAGTCCCGCAGGAGGCCAGTCCCTGTGCTCCTAGAGTCGACAGCAGGAGGGCCAGTCCCAGTGCTCCTCAGAGTATTCCACGTGGTTCCTTTATAGCAGTAACATTTGGTGCGAGACTTAAAGCATGGCTGTGTCCTCTATTTTCAAAGCTCATGTAAAAAACTAATACTTATTTTCTGTCTGAGCCCAAAGGTCAAATAGTGACTCACAGGGACTGTTGGATCACGTCAAGCACATGACCTGGGGAGATGACTCGGATTTATCCACAATAAACACATTTCCTCACAACTTTTTCTATCGCGGACCAAACAACATTTTCAGCTCGAAACAAAACGTAGGTTCAGCAGCTTAAGTTTCTACTAAAATAATGGTTTAACTGTTTTTCATCACAACAAGTCTATTCTAGTTTTTTTAGCCTCGTCAAAGACTTTACCCAAGTTGACGATTCGTCGACACGGGATCAGAAAATCAAACAGGACACAGTGGTCTCTCGCTGTCTCTCTCTGGTCTCTCTCTGGTCTCTTTCTGGTCTCTCTCTGGTTCTCTCTCTGGTCTTCTCTGGTCTCTCCTCTGGTCTCTCTCTGGTCTCTTCCTCTCTCTGGTCTCTCTCTCTGGTCCTCGTCTCGGTCTCATCTCTGGTCTCTCTCTGGTCTCTCTCCCTAGTCCTACATCTCACTGGTCTCTCACTCGGTGTCTCTCTGTGTCTCTCTGGGCTCTCTCTCGGTCCGCACTGGCTCTCTCTGGTCTCTCACTGGTCTCCTCGGGGCCTCTCTCTCTGATGACAACCCTGGTGTATCTCTGGTCTCATCTCTCAGGCCTCTCTCTGGTCTCTCTCTGGTCTCTCTGGCCTCTCTCCTCTGGTCTCCTCTGGTCTCCTCTCTGCCTCTCTCTGGTCCTCTCTCGCCTCTCTCTCTGGCCTCTCTCTGGTCTCTCGTCTGGTCTCTGGCTCTGGTCTCTCTCATCTGGTCTCACTCCTGGTCTCTCTCTGGTCCTCCTCTCTGGTCTCTCTCTGGCCTCTCTCTCTGCCTCTCCTCTGGCCTCTCTCTCTCTGCCTCTCTCTGGTCTCTCTCTGGTCTCTCTCTGGTCTCTCTCTGTCTCTCTCTCTGGGCTCCTCTCTGGTCTCTCTGGTCTCTCTCGGACTAAACATGAAAATAGTAATTCTCACCTAAAACAACATCTTAACATAAAAAACATCAAATATCAGATATTAGTTTCAATGAGGTTCAAGTTCGAATCTCATTAACTTTTCAGTTTTTTATTTTGTATAAATTGTATGAAATCAAACTTTTAGCACAGTTACAAAAGCATGAGCGTGTTAATTACTTTACTTTCACTTTCAAAGGCTCATAAATCTCACCTTTCCCGCGTGCCCGTTCAAACCCTGCATTGGCCCTGGGGTTTAAAAAAAAATATTTTTATATGCGTTTTTTGACGACTGAATGGAAGGATCCACCGTTGCCTATGGTTACCACTTTGAATATACGTCATTTTTAAAACAGAAGTCCCTCCTCCTCCCCTCTCTACGATGCAGATTAAAGGGGGAAAAAAATGTCTGGGAGTTTTGATATATATTTTACTCCATTTTCTGCTGATAACCAGGAAAGCCTTGTTTCTCCATGTTGGGGTTTGTGCGCCAAGGATCCTTGGGTGTTGTTTCTTCTTCTAGGATTGTGTTTTTCTTTCTAAAGATCATTATTGACGGTTCTCTGTACGGCTAGCGCTGTTAGTAATGTGTCCACAAAGTCCGATTCTCACTTGGCATAAAGTCATTTATAAATAATATTGGGTTGTTTTTGTGGTTTGTGCTGATTGACAAGGGGGGGCGGGGTCTAGCTAGATGTCTCAGATCGGAAGATTCGACCCCGTAGCGTTCTGAGAGGGGCCAGAGACAAACATAAGGTGAAAAGTGATGAGAAAGATAAGCCCGTAAAAATGCTGGAAATTAGGCAAAACATTTGTCTTAAATTGAGGGATAGATCGTTTTAAGAGTTTTAAAGACTTTTTCAAGTGTATCTGTCCGGCCTGCAGTCGGAGGCTTGTCGAGTAGTGGGCGTGTCGGGTAGTGGACGTCACTACTCGACAGCGCCCACAGGTCCCGCGTGTATGAGCATGGATCTATTATAATATCGGTAGAGTAGTATGAGTACTATCTATGCCAATGAATTTATCGCAATAATGAATTTTAATGGCGCCTGTCAGTGTCAATATTATTTATTGGGGAAAATGGACGGAATTTTGTAAAGATCAAAGTAGTAAATTTGCCTACAAAAGCTGCCATTACTTTCAGACTATCAATCAATAGGGAGTTGAAGCAGCTCAGGACAAAAGTTAATGAGTCAAATACTGCCATGCATTATGTTAATGTGTACATTCATTATAAAAGGGGCCTATGGTTGTGGCTCAAATCCGGGCTGCCCCAAGTGCATCCAGTATTCTTGAGCAATGCTCTTCACCCACATGTGTGGCACATAGTGAGAGACTGCCTTGGTGTGGCCAATAGCACAGATAGTAGCCTGGCATCCTCCAACACAGCTGTGACACACTGTGTGGAATAAATGAATAAAGTAGTGTGGCGGTTTGAGAAACTTGTCAAACCAGGAATTGAAAAGTACATTACAAGTTAAAAGATATATTACACCACCACCACCACCACACACCCTACACCCATAGTCTCCACATTACTGATCATAAAGAGAACATGGCCATAACATTTTTGTGCCCAAACTTTGGCCTTTTGGGACAAGCAGACCTTCATTACTATTTGTGTTTATGTCAATTTGTAATGTAGAAGAGGGAGATTAAACAAAAAGAACAAATTGTTTTCTGGCAATTTATGTACAATGCTTTTTATGAAATTTGTGTTATCTGAATGGCTCTGAAATGTAGACACTGAATAAGTTCAACACAAACAATTCTCTTTATTTAATCATGAGAGAAGGCAGTCCAGGAGGAGAGCGCCAATCTCCATCTCTCTTGGAAAGCTTTCAGCCTCCCTAGCTGCCTCCTCTGTAAATGCCTCACCAGATCATTTGCAATCATTTTAAACTCACTGTCCATAAAGCAACAATCACAGATTAATTGTGCAGTGCACAGTGAAATATGTCCATTCAATATTTAAGCATCTTACCATGGTTCATAACTTGTGGCCCCTTTAATGAATGTTTCAATTGCCTCTTGCTGAGGCGGTGAATGCCCGGGCCATAGTGTGGAACTGTCACCAAAGATACGAGAAAAATGTGTTACATTCAACAACAACAGTTCACAAAACCACATGCAAGCCCTAACAGGTGTTGTGTCCTGGTTTAATATATGCAGTGGACTTGCCACTTAATGAACTTTATGGTCTCTGTACAGTCAACCATGTTGCAATGCAGAGTTTTAGTACAGTAACGTTCCCCCCCCCATGAAACAAGTACCATGACATGGTTATGTTTGAGGGGGGTTCAGTGTTTTAGCACACTTTCATTACAAAAGTCCCTGTGCCAGCCTGGTGCGCTCGGCCTACTAAAGTAAAAACAAACATTATATAAATCATGCTATACTTCCCGTAAGAGCGTGAGACCAATCAGAAAGGAAGGGGGAGGGAGCTTAGGGTTGTTTTTTTTTTCAAATCAAGTACCTCTCTGTCCTCTCTTTCTGACAAACACTAGACAATCACTTTTAAAGAACAAAGTGTACAATATTGCACAACACCTGGATCGAAGTAAAACATAGCTCCATGACAACCAGATGCCCTCTCATGGTTTGCACTTGTGTGACATTTGTGCTTCTCCGCCATGTTTAAAACAGTTCCACGACGGAGCGTGTTTCCTCCCCGGCTTCAGCACTGGATCCTGAATTCCCATCACAGACAAATAGCGATGCAACGAAAGCAGACATAAAAGCAGCCATTTGTGCACACTCAGAAACACAAATATCTTGGAACACAATCCCAATAACTAAGGCAGTGACTTCATGTAACTGTGATAGGAAACATCGTGAGCTACATCACATAATTGCCTAACTAAATTCTCCACTGTTCTTGGAAAACAGTAAAGAGTTATGTTTTTCTCCTTATTACCACTTTTTAACGATGCAAAAATGACTTGGGCAATATTATATTTGTATATATTATACTATTACCTATTATACTATGTACCTGACATGTCGATGGCACATGGACTCTTAGAGAAACCCATACAATTGCTTTCTCTGCCAATGTATTAGTTCACTTCTTAAAAAACATTTCTAGTCAGGGTGATAGTGCATTTATTCATAATACACTGTAACTGGAGGGACGGCCTAAAAAATACATAAAACACGTTTGTTTGGTTGACACTTACTGGTTTGCGTACGGTCCTGCCATGTCCTTTCCTCAACGGATATACTTGCAGAAGCTCAAGTGGATTCAACTTGACACAAATGCAGCCTGAAGAAATCAACACGGAGAAGTGGGAGAGACTGTTTTCAAAGCAATATCTGAGAACCATTGACTGATGAAGTTTGGTATTTTACTGAAGATTGTTGACAAGTTTTATGAAAGATCTGAAAATGTTTTATGAGTTTTCTGAGTTTTTTGAAGTACCGAGTGAAGTACCGAGTTTAAGTATTGAGTTATGTATGTTTGTTCTACGTAAATACTGTATGTGTGCTATTTTTGTTGCACAATGCTGTAGAATTGCAAAGAGCATATGCAGTAAATATGTGAAAGACATACAGTACATACATATATATCTCACTAAATACAGTCACAATGAAAACATGACTAAATCATTTGACTGTTGTTCATAAACACTGATGTCAGGACACAGACACAGACCGTTTCATTGACATGAAGACTTTCTTTTGAGGAATTAAGTTCATTTTGAGGAAGTGACTTTTTAGCAAGTTATCCATGAGGTTTTGCCGATTGCACTAATTGTTCTGAGAAATGCACAAACTGATTACAAAATATATACTGTGCATTCTCAGGGGACACACTGCCATGGCATCTCTTCTGCATTGTCCACATGTGTACTGTATCTGTGGACTACTGTAGTACTCTCTTGGAGCTCTCCCTCCCCCGCACGAATAAACAAAGCCCACCCCAGGCCCCTGCTGTTATAAGTCATTACCTAAATTTGCAAATCAATACATGCAAATGTTAGCAGCCAACCTAGCATAGTGTGTATCATCTATGGTATTAAGCAACTTTTGTTAAAGTTAAACTCATCATTCTATCAATGTGCAGAAGCCAGTACTTTTCCCTTGTTTTGTCTATCTGAAGGCCAAGCTACATGCACAACGTGGAAGCTGCTGATTGGAGGTCTCCATGCCTCCGCTCTGTATAATACACTTGTATTCTGTTGTATCTGTTGTTCGTGCTGTCTCTACCATCGACAATAAAACATGTCTTCTGTCTGAATTTAAGACGCGATCCCAGACTTTGTCATCTTCTTCAGGTGGTGGAGAATGCGGGCATTGTCTGTAACATCTAGAGAACAGAAGACTACTTTTTTTTTTACACAAAAATGTGTTTTTTTTTTAAAGCCAAAACTGAGAAACCTCAAGAGAAACCATGCGTCTGGACCAGCACACTTGGACAATCTGCACAGCCCCTGATTCCACTCCGGCTGTGAGCTGCTGAGACATGGACAACACCATCGTCCTCTTTTGCATGGACATCATTTGGAACAATTGGATTACACAATCTGGACATAATTTGGACTGAATTGAATTGCTGAATCTGGACACTGAAGCTGAAACGTGTGATTGAAAGACACGTCACAGAAGAATTCATGGCTCGACACAAATGCAGCCTGAAGAAACCAACACAGAGAAGTGGGAGAGACTGTTTTCAAAGCAATATCTGGAACCACATCGACTGATGAAGTTTGGTATTTTACTGAAGATTGTTGACAAGTTTTATGAAAGATCTGAACATGTTTTATGAGTTTTCTGAGTTTTTGAAGTATTCCGAGTTCTGAGTTTTTTGAAGTACCGAGTGAAGTACCGAGTTTGAGTTTTTAAAGTATTGAGTTATGATGTTATGTTGCTGTTTATCGATCCTGATGGTCACAGGTGAATGTGTGACCAGAGGGGGGAATGTGATATTTCATAACACTTTTAAACAACTTTTGTTAAAGTTAAACTCATCATTCTATCAATGTGCAGAAGCCTGTACTTTTCCCTTGTTTTGTCTATCTGAAGGCCAAGCTACATGGCACCGTGGAAGCTGCTGATTGGAGGTCTCCATGCCTCCGCTCTGTATAATACACTTGCATTTTGTTGTTCGTGCTGTCTCTACCATCGACAATAAAACATGTCTTCTGTCTGAATTTAAGACACGATCCCAGACTTTGTCATCTTCTTCAGGTGGTGGAGGATGCGGGCCTTGTCTGTAACATCTAGAGAACAGAAGACTACTTTTTGTTTAAAGTCATAATTTCAATATTTTTTATTTTTATACACACATTATTAACTAAACTGTTGCGTTCTAATCTTTTTTTAGGAGGAGGAGAGCGCAGTCAGGCCAGGCTCGCCTCGCACATCTTAACACTAGAACTTGTTGATTAGCATTTGTATAGCTCACAGCATTGTCATTTACATGTTAAAGCCTCCTGTGGAGGAGGGAGGAGGGGACAACAAACTACCGTCAACAGCCGAATCCCAGAAGTTTCACAGTAATATACAGGGCCGAAAAGAGACAAAAATCACACTTTTCACTTTTCTCAAAAAAAAGATGACTTAAAGGAACAATATGTAAAAATCTGGCCAAAAGTGGTACTGCAGTCATAGTCAATATTTTGTAGTCCTTTCCCACTCTCCCTGACTGGTTGCCAGATTCACACCAAATCCAGCAGCAAACACAGGGAATTATTTTATCAGTTGTTTGTCCGTCTCCATTCACATTGCCATGACAGCCGTGCTAATGCTGAATGAATGTTTTGATTAATGTTTTTTTATTATTATTATTTGGACATTTGAGATAAAAAACAAAAGCAAAATAAAAGCAATGTAATTATACATAGTTTATGCAAAATAAATAAGCAATTGATGTCCAAAATAGGAGTGGGAAGAATGGATGTTGGAACGTATTTCTTCAGCGTATCAACATCAGGGTTTGCTCAAGAGGATATCACCTTTCAATTTTATTTATTCCCTATTTTTTAGACAAACATGTAAAAGTTCCACATCAAAAAGAGACTAACATTATTTTAATTGGGGTACATGTGGTCTTAAATGATTATTTTTACATTTAAGCTATAATCTGCAAAAAAAACGTCTTGACCTTCATCTTTTACCGTTTTTAGAGCAATCTGTCATAGAATGTGATAACATGCAATAAATACAAAAATACATAGCGCGGGATCAAACCCAGGTTCCTGCGTCGTAAGCGCACAGTTTAGACCACTAGACCAGGGGTTCACACGATCAGAGACACTGACTCAATTGTTCAAAGCCATCCCTATATAAATCCTCGTTTTAGTCTTTGTTTTGTCATTAATGATTTGAGAGTCATAACAAGACCTTTTTTTAGTTCTGCGCCACATGTTATTTTACCAATAATATCAAATATAATCAAATATCTCGGCCAGGTCATAGCCTTGAAGGGAGAGGCAACTGGCATGTGATATCCCCACGGGCCAAGGGATGTCCACGTTAGCCTATATTAGCCTACTATTGTTAGGATTTCTATATCCAGTGTTTTGTCAAGGTGCCAATTGCTAATTTAATAAACATTTCCTCCAATGATAAAACTGAATGGATCTTGTTTGATGAGTATTGTGATGTATTCCATTGATTGCACACCAGCGCACTGAGCCAAAATGCGTCAGCGTCTCTCTCTCGCTCTCTCTCTCTTATTTACATCACGCCGTGTTTGAAAATGGCATTTATTTCAACCAATACTATTAAAACTTTGCTCAGCCAAACAGTAAATACCAGAAGAAGACCTCACTAAAAAATCACGAGAGGCAGATCGCTTTCAGAATGTCTTTATTTTCGAATTCGCATAGAATTCTATAGACAATACATAATTATTTT
The DNA here is from genome assembly GCA_964034765.1 of Knipowitschia caucasica. NCBI lineage: Eukaryota > Metazoa > Chordata > Actinopteri > Gobiiformes > Gobiidae > Knipowitschia > Knipowitschia caucasica. The sequence goes on from OZ035830.1 coordinate 13,214,520, forward strand.
AAATATATACGTTAATGCAATTCGTATTATAAAGATAAAGATTATAAAGAAAGAAATAGCATTCAATAGAAACCTCAACCTTTCACCTCGATTTTTTCAGACATTAAAGACAAGATGTTATATAATAATTGTTTAATGAAAAAACAATTTTGCCACAAGCAACCAAAAGATGTGCCTCAGACAAGAATCGAACCTGGGTTCTCCAGGTCCCAGTCTCTAATGTTATCCATTTGGCCAACATAGCACCTCTGGGCTAGACAGGTTTGCACGCAGTCTTATACCTGAGCGTCTAAGTCGCTGGCAGAGCTAAAGCGGACTTAGCCTGCCACCTTGTGGCGATAAGATGTACTATTTTTCACGCAGCTGCGTGATTCCCGAGAAGCGTGAATGAAGACGACAAAACGGAATGGGACCTACTGTATACAGTTTTGTTTTATTAACAGCAATCCAGTTCAAAAAGGAGTGTGAAGAAGTTAATACTTTTAAACTCCCACCCTCTATTTATCATTCTAAATTAACTTAAATAGTGTGGTTGCTACAGCTTAGTTTATTCCATGGTGTATTTACAGTTATGCAACAGTGACATTCACAATAACAGGCACTTGATTTGTGTATGTATAAAATGCTTATATTAATATTTTTTCCTTAATTCCTTTTACGTCTTTCAGTATCACAGCCTTTACTAATCCTAATGTTATCATAATCATCTATATATATATATATATATATATATATATATATATATATATATATATATGTGCTCATGTTATATACCTTTGTTAAATATGTGTGATAAATTGGTGCTGAGCAAGCTCTATTGATGTGGTGTAAAAGTCAAACTTACAACAGTAAGTTAGACAATATTAGTAAATACATCTGACTTTCTACCTTTTCTTATTATTTACAATGACACAGTATTCCTAAGATTAGATTCTATGATTGAGTTTGTCCATTAGAGGATCCTTATTTTGCCCATTATCAAAAATATGGTTTCTCTAACTTTTAGGATCAACCAATCACAGCGTCTGAAATGATGACTCATACCTAGCAACGGGGTCGGTCACGCCTCCTCACTAAGATAGGAGTTGTTGTCAATTCCTTGCTCAGAGTTCTCTAAGAGTGTTCTGGAATAACTTTTAAGCTAAGACTCCTAGCTAGGAGTTTTTAGGTTAAGATAGGAGCTCTCTTAGAGGACTCTTAGAATCTTTAGGAATACGGCCCCAGGGGCCGTATTCCTAAAGATTCTTAGTGCTAAAAGTTGCTCCTAGTGGCCAAATTCTAAGAATTTTCTTAGAATCTTGACCAACTCTAAGAATTTCCCCTAAAAGTGACGAGTAGCTCCTAGTTAAGATAAAAGCTATTCCTAAAGAATCCTAGCTCTTAAGAGTGCTCCTAAGAGCTAGGCACGGTGGCTGAGTGGATAGCACTCTTGCCTCTCAGCAAGAAGGTCCTGGGTTCGAATCCCGGTCGGACCAGGGCCTTTCTGAGTGGAGTTTGCATGTTCTCCCCGTGTCTGCGTAGGTTTCCTCCGGGTACTCCGGTTTCCCCTACCACTAAAAATGTGTCCAATAGTTCAGGCATGTGCCTCCTGTACTGGACAGGAGAAATATTCTATACACTGGATGACAGTGAATCAGTGAAACGCTACAGATTGAGTCGAGCAGGAATTATGCTTCTGTAATATTTAAAAGTCAATCATGTGACCAGCTTCTTATAGGCTGGTCAGCAATAACAACTCATCCATTTTACCCTTGTTACACAAAAGTAGGAAGAAATGGTGAAAGTTGAAAGAGAGAAAATAACCAGCATGGTAATAATAAAAGCAAGTAAATGTAACTATTATTGCGTTAATACTGTACAAGTGGGCCTACATTTTCACACATTCAGTACGAATGAATGAATACTTTATTTTGAGCCATGGCAAACAAGAAAAAAGGACAAAAACAAACAAAACAACAACAGAATAGAAGTACAAATACACAGTTTTGTTTTATTAACAACAATCCAGCTCAAAAAGGAGTGAGAGAGGTTAAGACTTTTAAACTCCCTTGTACTTGATTTGTACATTGTATGTATAATATGTTTGTATTAATATTGTTTCCTTAATGCCTTATACGTCTGTCAGTATCACAGCCTTTACTAATCCTAACGTTATCACTATCATCATTTATCCATATGTAAGGTTAAATAAGGGACAGGGCCGTAAAACAGAGCCAGGCCCCGGATTGTGTACACATTCGACCAAAAGGAGGAAGACGTCCCACTGCAGCTTCAAAGGAACAGCGAGGTCGGCCGGAGGACTATCATTGATCATGGGGATTACAGATGCCAAAAAGGGCCATAAAGTCACCACGGGGATAAGCACCTCTGTCTCTGCCTGCCTGTAGAGATCAGAGATCACCCATCTGCTCTCAATCCCGGGGATTCCTGTCCCCGGACACTCTGAGACTCTCCCACGGCACTCTGGCGCCCCCCAGCGGACACTGAGCACCATCACACCCGGCCCGGACATTCTGCAGACCAGCCTGGACCCAGTGTTATTCTGATACGTCTGTACCGCGTCCTACATGTGTGTATCAGTGGCAAATAATGAAATGTGGTGTGTGTTTGTACATGTCTTATGATCATTTGCATCAATCCTGTATGTTTCTTTACAAACTGTCTGTTGTAAAGGAGTTTGTCCACAGAGGGCAGGGGCGGCATGGACACGCCCCCTGGGAAGTCAATATAAACACGAACAATGCCATAGAACGTCCTCTTGCCTTCTCCTGAAATCACTATCGCAACCTCCCTATCGACTCTGCGGCGGCACTAGTACGGGCCTCCAGCAACGACTGTGCCCGTCCGCATCGAGACTTTCCCTTTCAAGCAAACCTATTTTCTGGTTGGGATTTATGAACTCTTCATCACCAGCCGGCCCTGGCTCTGGACTCTGCGCACGTGACTCATTCCGGACTGAGTGTGCACGCCTGGATCCTCATCCCTCATCCTCATCCTCATCCCAGTCACCCACCTCCCTCTACGCTCCTTCAAAGTAAGACTGTTCTTTGTTAAATGTGCGATTTGAATGAAATGTATACCACTTCTGCTTTAATGTGACCAGAAATCCCCTTCGTTATATTTTTACCTTCATTTTTGTAATCAATAAAACCCTTTTCTTTAACTCAACCCCGTCAGAATCGTGTTGTTAGATCTCGGTATATCCCTGGCCGATAAAAGTACTCACTACCTATTAGATTCATAAGACTGATCGAGGCAAAGATTTGGTGTGTCTGTGCGCAGATTTCTAACTCTGCTGGTGCCCAAAATAAATAACACAGACCTGTTGGTGGAACGGCGAGCTTCCGCTCCGGAGACTAGCCGCTCCACGCTACCAAATTCATACTAAATTTATAACATAATCAGCAAATATAAGTAACTTACCCTACACATATAATATTTATAATAATAATTTTCTTTTTCATGTATATTATATATATAGTAATATTTAAATTGTATGTATATATACATAAATATATATATATTATATATATATATATATAATATAAAATTATAAGTGCTCATGATATATACGTACTATGTATTTGTTAGAAATTGGTGCTGAGAAAGCTCTGATGATGGTGTAAAAGTCTATCTTACTATTCACAGTATTTATGCACCATTGATATATCTGACTTTATAGCGTTTGGTTATTATTTACAATAACACAGTATTCCTAAGATTAGATTCCATGATTGAGTTTGTCCATTTTAGGGCCCTTATTTTGCCCATTATCATCAAAAATATGTTTTTACTAACTTTTAAGATCAACCAATCACAGCGTCTGAAATGATGACTCATACCTAGCAACGGGGTCGGCCACGCCTCCTCACTAAGATAAAAGTTGTTGTCAATTCCTTGCTCAGAGTTCTCTAAGAGTGTTCTGGAATAACTTTTAAGCTAAGACTCCTAGCTAGGAGTTTTTAGGGTAAGATAGGAGCTCTCTGAGAGGACTCTTAGAATCTTTAGGAATACGGCCCCAGGCAGGTACACATCGACTGGGCTAAGCTAAGAACATATCCGAGTATGGAAAAACAATTCCTTTAAAAGGATATGTATGAAAAATGCATATCTGTTAGATTTACTTTCAGGATATAAACGTATTCATTTTTGTAAATCTTTCCACCCAATTTACCTGAAATGGCTTGAAGAGGTCATCCTCTTTCTCACCCAGGAAAGAATGAGGAAGCGAATAGAAAGAGCATCAATGGTATTGCACTGAAATATAGTCATAATTAGGTTACATGTATTTTTCTTAAACTAAAGTATTATATTTCAAGGCAAGGCAAGTTTATTTGTATAGCACAATTCAAAGACAAGGCAACACAAAGTGCTGAACAAGATAGCATTAAAATCATAAATAATCACAGAACATTAAAAAGAAAGATAAAAATATAAAATCCCTCAGTTGTATGCACAGCTAAACAGCACCGTTTTTAACTTGGTTTTAAACATTGTCAGAGAGGAGGCCTGTCTCACATCTTCAGGAAGATTGTACCAGATTTTAGCAGCATGAATCTGAAAAGCAGCCTCCCCATGTTTAGTTTTGACTCTGGGCACTAACAGGAGTCCAGTCCCTGTGCTTCTCAGAGTCCGGGCTGGTTCATATGGGACTAACATGTCACTAATATATTTTGGTGCGAGGCCATGGAGAGACTTGTACACAAGCAGAGCTGTTTTAAAGTCTATTCTCTGAGCCATAGGAAGCCAGTGCAGAGACCTGAGAACTGGACTAATGTGGTCGTACTTCCTGGTTCTAGTCAGGACTCGAGCTGCTGCATTTTGAATGTACTGCAGCTGTTTTACAGCCTGTTTGGACAGACCTGTGAGCAGGCCATTGCAGTAGTCTAACCTACTGGAGACAAATGCATGGATAAGAATCTCCAAGTCTGCTTTAGACACTATGTTTTTGATCCTGGCAATGTTTTTTAGATGGTAAAAAGCTGCTGATGTTACTGATTTGATGTGGCTATTAAAATTTAAGTCTGAGTCCAGTATTACCCCTAGATTTCTGACCTTGTTTGAAGGTTTTAGGGAGAGAGACTGTAGGTGACAGATGACGCTCTCTCTTTGTTTCTGGGGACCAAAGACAATCATTTCAGTTTTGTCTGCGTTTAGCTGAAGGAAGTTGTTTTGCATCCACTCACTGATCTGTTGGATACAGTGAAGGAGTGAGTCCACTGGTCCATGTTCTCCTGCAGTCAGTGAGACATAGATCTGAGTGTCGTCTGCATAGTTGTGATAGGTCACTTTGTTTCTGCGTATTAACTGACCTAACGGCAGCATGTTGAGATTGAACAGAAGAGGTCCCAGGATCGACCCCTGTGGTACTCCACAGGTCAGGGCCATATGATCTGAGACACAGTTTCCAATCTCCACAAAGTACTTCCTGTCTTCAAGGTAAGACCTAAACCAACTTAGGGCGGTGCCAGCGACGCCAACCCAGTCCTCTAGTCTCTGTAAGAGGATCTCATGGTCGACAGTGTCAAAGGCAGCACTTAGATCTAACAGGATTAGGATTGAGACTTTGCCTGCGTCAGTGTTCAGCCGGATATCGTTTGTAACCTTGACAAGAGCAGTCTCAGTGCTGTGGTGGGGTCTAAAGCCGGACTGAAACATATCAGATAAGAAATCTATTTAGCTGTTGGTAGACAACTTTTTCAAGGACTTTCCCCATAAATGGCAGATTTGAGATGGGACGATAGTTGTTAAGTACCGTAGCATCCAGACTGCTCTTTTTTAGCAGGGGCCTGATGACTGCAGTTTTCAGGGCCTTTGGGAATATTCCAGAATTAAGGGACATGTTTACTATCTGTGTGAGTGAAGGTAACAGACTGCTCAGAACAGACTTCAGAAATCTAGTGGGTAGTACATCCAGGCTGCATTTCAAATACATACCAGAAAAATCATCTATTTCTCCTTATTTTCTCCAGTTGTTCCTCCCCGACATGATCCCTGGTCCAATAGCTTCGATGAACAAAGATCCGGCTGTGCCATAAATGTGGACTCCAGACTTATTGTGTTCTTTTCAATTCTTCATTCAACAAAAACACACACACAAAAATATTTTATATACACAAAGAAAAAAAGTAAAAAAATAACAAATTACCTGTGGCAACGTCTGATGCATATCTCAACAAGTCTTCTTTAAAGTCCTGCAGGGAGTATGCCTTTTGCTTCTGTGGGAAGTCCCACACACATTAGTTCTAAATCCCATCTCTTGTACACACAGTTGACCATCTCATTGTTTTTTCAAATGTTTGGTAAGGTGTTCAAAAAAATCCCTTTCTGTAGAAGATGTGGTGTTACAACATTCACAAGCAGTGATGGGAATAACGGCGTTACTAGTAACGACGTTACTAACGGCGTTACTTTTTTCAGTAACGAGTAATCTAACTAGTTACTTTGACTGTAACTATAACGCCGTTATCATTTCCGACATCCCGTTACTGCGCGTTACTCAAGACGAACAATGAACTTCTCTTTTTACTTCGTGATGGGACTCGTGCGCGTGTTGTCATGAGAAAAGGGAGGATGAGAAAACCTCTCAGCAATTATTGGCTGATGTAAAACATATTTCCTTTACAATCTACATGTCTAAAGTTGAGAGGATGGCTCATAAATTGTTTTTTGAAACAAATATGGGTCTTAATCTCGCTCAACCACGGCTTGTATCACCGTGAGGCCAGCCTCAAAGGAGCGCATGTGAGCGCAGAAGTCGGCTGCATATGTGGGAAAGTGAACTTTTAACAAGGACTTTTAACTGCTTTTATTTGTGTGATGTGTTTTTATATTTTTATTGCATAGATTTTAATCACAGTTCCTTGGACACTTCCCCTAATCACCCACACCTGCTTCTAATCAAGACTATCTTAAATTGGGGGCGGGCACTACAGGCGGGAGGACGGAGCACGAGGGAGACGACAGAGCACGAGGGAGCACGAGAGAGGACGAGAGAGGAAGAGGCCACGGGACCGGGCCAAGGACGAGGACCGCTAGCCAGAGACCACGGGGGACTGAGGCCAGCGGGGAGAGCGGCACCGGTAAAGGGGCGCGCATAGATAGCGCGTGGAGGCGCGTGCGCGCCCGGGCTAGGCCCACCGACCCGTGGTCTGCAAGGGGCTGGCGGGACTGCAGCCCGGTCCCGGGACGGAGAAGGGCCTGGAGGGAACCAAGGCCAGGGAGGACACCGGTGCCCCGCGGACTACGGGTTTTATCATGATTTTAATGGACCTTTTGTAAATATTTTATTAAATTTCATCCCCTTTTTATCCTCTTCCTGTTTTATTGATCACACCACCTCAACAGACACTTTTTAACCTGTGACACATACAGTTCCATCGATAAGCTCCTTTCTCTTCCTGGTTTATCTGCTAAGGGCAGCAACAGGTTTGGCTAACATACATGCAACACATTTTAAGATAATTTAAAATGCATTTAGGGTAATTTTTCAATGACTATAGGAATGATAAGAAAGAGAGGTGAAGTGTAAGACTGTTGATTTTAGAAATTGGATGCAGCCGGCTGCAGCAAAACAGAGGAGTTTATGGAGGACACACGCGTTTTGTTTTACTTTTTAAAACTCATTGGACTCATTTCCAAATGGAGGATTATATATCTACGCTCAAACTATTATCTGGACTTAAACACGGAACTGGTCTGAACCGAAGTGGACTGTGCAGGTCATTTATAAGGTAAGACCCATAACTCATAGTTTTGCGTTTTGTATGAACAAACAATGCGGGCATGAAACATACTGTATTCTGCTGTAGCCAAACAAATTGTCCAGTTGATTTATATGATATATATATGTTCATCTGATTGGGCTGAAGTCAGTGCTTCACCGATGTTTCCACATTCACAGTGGCGGGTGCTGGTGTTTAGTGCTTACAGCACAGTGAGAGATGAAGAGTGAACAGGTCTTCAGCAGCAAAACAGCCTTTTCTAGATGGAAATATTGGCACTATTTAAACTCACTGAGGCTAAAGGTCAAAATGCGCACGTCGAGTGCACATTATGTTCTAGAACAAAACGAAAAAGTAACGCAATAGTTACTTTTACTGGTAACTAGTTACTCTTATAGAGGAGTAACTCCGTTAGTAACTCAGTTACTTTTTGGGAGAAGTAACTTGTAACTATAACTAATTACTTTTTCAAAGTAACGTGCCCAACACTGTTCACAAGTGAAACATAGTGTTTAAGCAGCAGTAGCATTTCTACTGACTGCACAAGAGTGGTTTCTCGAACAATGGGATTAAGGTTCACCATATATTGAATGTAGAATAACAATTTTGATATGGACAGAGCAAAGTTTGTCAGCCATGACCATGACACGGCCTAAAATGTTCCTTCAAAGCCTGTTTGGAAGGTGCTTTGAGTTGGTAGACTTTGCAGATCCAGTCCATTTTGTAAAAAAAATTATCATTGGGTTGCTTACAAAGACATGCAAAAAAAATCAATTTGAACAAAGGCAGTAAAAAAGGTAGCGGTGTGCTAGCCGCGGTGCTAGCACTGACGTTGTATTCTTTGAAAGAAAATTGTACACAAATAAATAATGGACCTTAAAAATGTAGCTTCACAGTGGTGTTTTTCTCCTTTGAGAAGCAGCCAACAGTTCATGGACGGTGCAGCCGTGTGCTCTTTGGGACTTTCCCAGACATATCCAGTGGGCGGAACAAGGTGCCGAGTCAAAACATTGAGTTGTGGGAGTGATTTCTTTTGTCAGCGCAACTAGATTTTTGTTTATAGTTGTTTTAATGAGAAAATGTCCCTCTTAACAAGGTTGTATTTTAAGTTAGTTCAACATCCAGAGTTTTTGAGTTACACAAATGAACAAAATCCCAACTAAAGCACACACAATTAAGTTCTTATAAACAATGCACTTTTTTAACTTCCAGTAACACAATTATTCAAGTCATTGCAACAGAACCCATGGCTGACTTTTTGTGCTTGTTTGGCGGACCAAAACAAGCAGAAAACAAAAAGTCAAATTGTTCCAACAATTTCCATTTCAGATTGTTATGGTCAAAGATAAATTTTAAAACGTTTAACTAAAGAGATTTGTACATTTAGCCATCCTTTAAATAATACATTTTTATAATCAAATTATTTTCCTTCAGTTTCTAACTAATAAGTAATTCCAGGGAATTCAAGAGTATCGATTACAGATATGTTAGACAAGGCTGGCAACCACTGCATTAGCGCACAAATAAAATAGAAATACTTTTGCTAATGAGCAAACAGTAGATTACAAATAGGTTTAACAAATAGGAGGAACTTGAACAAAAGAAGTGCATTTGCGAAGATGCAAACATTACAACATTAGTGTATTTTTCAATGACTGGAGCTTGGGTTTGAGGTCCTGGGAACCCAACATCGGGAGGATCTGCTGTATGAACATGAAAGTGTACCTCATGCACTTTGGGTAATTGAGGTGCAGGGCGTAGATCAGCCCGGAAATGACGCAAACAGCATTGGGCAAGTCTGCCAAGTCTTTCACAACTGCCTGCCCGTCAATTACTCTTCAACGAAGCAGGATGAGACCCCATGATGATGATTCCAAGCGGCATGTCATCATACAAGGCCTCATCAGACTCCTTAAGGATCAAACAAAAGCACAATGAGAATTATTGATCATCGTTTGAAGTTACACCAGTATCAAGGGGATAGAATGCCGAAAGAGTCATTGTCTGTTTTCCCCATATTCAAAAGGAAGTTCGATACAACGGACAACTTTTACCAAGAAATTCAGTAGGCTGTCTGCCAAAACTCATTCAAATTATCACAAATGTATGTGGTAAAAATAATTGAGCAATAACACAATTTCCATACATTTAAGAAAAACATTTAATTCAATTGTTTTTCATGACATTTAAGGCCAGATTTTGACACAATTTATGTAACGTCTATATGTTTTAGGATTGCTCTGTATTAGATTGACAACAACTATAGTTGGAATTCTTTTAATTTCAATTAACTTTTTCATTATTCTTCAATTATATGACACCTACCTGTATCATAGTGTTCCATGTCTGTAGAAAATAACCTACGGAGATTTGTCTGAAGAATCGGCAGTCCCCTCAGTACAGTTGTCCGAATTCCTGTGGGCCGTGAGGTCTGTGTGTAACAAAAACCAAACCAAAACATCATATGACAATATTCATGTTTATCTGTTAGTATTCTAATACTTAAACATCTCATCTGGTCTGTCATATTGACCAGATCCAGTCTCAATTATGGATGCTATCAATCCAGGTCTGAGTAGATCGGACTCCTGGGTTTACAACCAAGGCTAGGGGTGGAATTATAAGACCAAACAATTTCAATGCAAAGCAATCTCTTGGATTTTTAAGACAATACAGAATATTTAAATACTCAGTGGTGATAAGGTTACTGTCAATAAAGAAGTGCATGTCAAACTAAAATGTACGTGCGTCAAACGACGCACGAACACAAGCACGCCCACCTCACTACACTTCCGCCGGAAGCGTGAGGCGTATGGGCGGGCTTTCCATATTCACAACAACTCAACAAGATGGCGGATCAGGCGAGGCAGCAAGCGTTCGTTTACTTGGTTCATAGAGTTCTTAGAGAGAACGACGGCGTGCACGACGGCATGTCTGGGTTCACGATATCCTCCAGAGACGGTCAGAGTATGGCGAGTTCCACCATTTGTTACAAGAGCTGCAGCTGGATTTCAGCGGCACTTCCGTCTCACGGTGGCCCAGTTCGATGACCTGTTGTGTGTGTCTTTGTCTCTGTCTCTGTGCGTGTCTTTAAGTAAGTAAGTAATGTCTATTTATATAGCGCATTTTACAGACCAAGGTCACCCAAAGCGCTTTACAATGTTCAGAGTTCAGATATTGTTCCAATCATTCCACACATGGTGAGGGTGGAAGCGAGTCTGTCTGTGTGTGTTTATTTCTGTGTCTGTGTTTCCTTGTCTCTATCTGTGTGTCTGTGTCTATTCTTCATGTATATAGCGCCTTTCACAGACCAGTCACAAAGCACCTTTTTATTGTTATGGGACATTTGTCTCTCACTCCATGTGCACATTCAATTAATGTCTTCTTTTTTATTTTATCAGGTTCCTTGCCACTGGGGATTCGTATACTACCATCGGGAGCAGCTTCAGGGTCGGTGTGTCCACTGTCTCCAAAGTCGTCCCCGAGGTAGTTACGGCCATCTGGGACTCTCTGGTGGACTAGTTCATGGCGGTTCCCACCACAGACGACTGGCGCTCCATCGCAGGGGAGTTCGAGAGGCGTTGGAACTTTCCTCTGTGCTGTGGTGCGGTGGATGGTAAACATGTGCGCATGAAGGCCCCTCCGAACGCTGGCTCCTTGTACTACAACTACAAGGGTTTCCACTCCCTGGTGCTCCTCGCTGTTGTGGACGCCCAGTACTGCTTTCGCGTGGTTGACGTTGGGGGATATGGCAGGAACAGCGACGGGGGGATCCTGGGCAACTCTGCCTTTGGTACGGCCCTGCGGGAAGGAACTCTCCGGCTGCCTCCTGACCAGTGCCTTCCAGGCGCTGACCACAGAGGGCCCCAGCCCTATGTCTTTGTGGCCGATGAAGCGTTCCCACTGCAGCGGCACATGATGCGTCCCTATCCCGGCCGTGGCGGTCTTCCCCCTGAAAGCAACACCTTTAACTACAGCCTCTCCAGGGCTCGACTGGTAGTGGAAGACGCTTTTGGGATTTGGACGTCCCAGTGGAGGATGTTCCATCGGGAGCTGGAGATCCGTCCCGAAGTTGTGGAGAAGTGTGTTAAGGCAACCTGGGTCCTTCACAACTTCATGCGGCCGTCAGCGGAAATGGCAGCTCCTCCGCAGGCAGGACCTGCAGCAATTAAAAATGCTTTAGGTAAACACATACAGCTAACGAGACGTGAAGTCAAGTTAAAAGTTGTTCATAGTACCTAGTTTTGTTTTGAAACGTTACTCTATGATCCTTCTTATTCAGCCCCAATTATAGGCAATGACAAATCAGACATTTAGCTTTGGAATGGAATGGTTCAGGGGCGACAGTAGCTCAGTTGGTAGAGCATTGGCCTTAAGGCCTGAAGGTCGTGGGTTCAATTACCACCTCTACACCTTCTCCACCGACTCCCGCTGATGACTGCTGTCGTTGTATCCTTGGGCAAGACACTTAACCCCACTTTGCCCAAAGCCCCCACTGAAAGATCAAGGCTATGCTCACACTCAGAGAGCAGCGGTCCTCCTGTGGACTCACCACCTGCAGAGGGTCAGTGAGGGGCTGGTGCTATGAGACTTGGGTGGCATCTCTGGCTGCCACCCCCCTGACCCAGAGATGGATTGAAGGGAAGAAAATGGATGGATGGATGGATGGAATGGTTCACTAGTGGAAAATAAAGTACCACATACTTTGATTAGTCCATCCGTACCATTTCTCGTGCTCAGTGTCATAGAGAAATTGTGCATGAGAAATACTCTGTTTAACACACACCACATTAAAGATAGAGTATGAATTTTAAATATTAGAAACTGCGATCATGTAAATAAACTTTATGTAGGTGAGTTCAGAATAGAGATTACTCTGTACTTTAATTTGGTAACATGTTAGTACGCGCCTTATATTACCTGAGCTTTAGAGAATTCTACAATGTCAAGTTGCTGTTCCCTTATCCTTACTTGCTTAATCATAATACAGTGTAATTACTGTTTAAAACGACCTTTGATTTAGGGCCGTTTTCACGCCATCTAGTGACCAATGTAGCATACAATAGTAAACAACCGTTGCATATCCCAGAGACAAGAGAAAGTAATGCAAACATTGAACAAACCTTGTTCCCTCATCAACCAGGTGCTAAGGGCTGAAACAAACTATAGAACATTTTTGTACTTGCCTTATACATTCTCAGAGCTGTGGAAAATTCTACAATGTCAATATGTTTGATGTCCATATGCCAATATATATGCTGTAAAGGAGGGGCCAAAGTAAATTTTCTATCTGCTCATTTATTCTGTAATGTATGGTTCTTCTACAACTACGCCTCTTAATGACAAGATTAAAAAGAACCTAAGAAATGTATCTAAATAGACACAAGAGATTCACACAACACTTTTATTTACATATATACAATTGCATGGAGTGAGGTCACATGGCTATCCCTGCACATTGGATGGTGGCGCATTTTCCTTTTCAGCAAGTTCCTTGTAGATGATGTTAGAAAACCTCCATTTGACTCTGTAACGGACATGGGGCTCCAATTTCCCCAATAGAGGATCCAGACTGTCCGCAAACAGCTGATTTCTGTGGTGAGCCCCGAGAGTTCTGCTGGAGTGCAGAGAGCAGCTCTCTCTCATACGGCAATATTTGAGGATCGGCCTTCTTGCTCCTCTTCCGTTTTGGCTCTGTTGAACAGGAGGAAATACATCTTTAGAAATTACACACTACGGACAAGAGATATAACTGGTCGCAGACGTGAAGTAGGTCACCAAGTATATGATATGTGATGCTAACCTGGAGGCGTTTCCTGGGGGAACAGAAGCCTTGGGTGGTAGGGAGAGGCAGGGATAGTGGCGTTGGATGTCCCCGACGCAGGAGATGACACCCTCATGTCTTCTGTAAATGCATTGTCATTTTAGTAAACATAGCAGTTGTCTGAAAGTATACAATGTATGTAATGTAATATATAGAGAAGAAAAACTTCTATAAAAACTTGAATTACAGAAACCAATACCATTGCAGATATGGCCATTGTATAGCATGACGTGATATAAATTTCATATAGTCAAATGTCCCCATTTCAACCCAGTACAAACCTTCAGGTCGCGCAGAGGCCTCTTCGACAGCGGGTCCTTCCTCCACCCTACCCGCCATATTGCTGGTGGTGGGGCGCGGGGTAATGGAAGGGTCGAGGAACGAAAGGGCACTTGCGTACCTCCACTTCGCGGTCCCTGCTGCAGAGCCACTCCTCTGTACATCTTTTTTTCTTTTCATATAAGTGTCCCGTTGTGACCGCCATCGCTTCTTGCAAAATTCGACTGCAAAGAATCAGATACTAGTCAGAATTTCCCCTAGAAAAACTAGCATAAACAAGAACCAATTTACGAATGAATGATACTCAAAAAACTTACCAGGGAGGTTGAGCTGCTGCGCAATGGCCTTCCATGCCGAATCTTTCTTTGCTCTGTTGCTATATTCCGGAATGCAGACTTTCCACAACTCTGGAAAGTTTGTAACAGCGACAATGAGACTATCCACAGCTTGATCCTCCATGTTTAAATGACCGGTTCCTGGCTCTCAATGGGGAAAACATACGCCGTGTAGTGGCATGATTACGTCAGTGGTGTGCGTGCTCTCTGATTGGTCGCTGCACGAACGTCTCGAGGAAAAGTTGAGCGGATTCCATCTCCTGTGGGCGTTCATTTTCCGCTCCTTCTCCTCCCCTTTGACTTTCCCGCCAAGTCCGTGCGTTTCTACTGGGCGGTCCGTGCGTGTGTGCCGAGAGGTCTGTGCAATGCGACGCTGAAACGCACCTCCCCATTGACTTTGCATTGAACGCAGACGCAACGACTGTCCCGGTCTGAAAGCACCATAACTCATTTCGGTCCGGGGGCCAAATACAACCTAATTGGATCCCAAATAGGCCAGACCAGAAGATGCTCTACAAAAATACCCAAAAACGGTACAAAGTCCAACTTTTCGTGCACATAAACACATTTATTTAACCTTTTTACACCCACCGGCAAGCCGTTTTTATTTTTAAAATGTTCTGCTGGCAACATAGCAGATGTATTTCAAACACCAAATCCCAAAAGCTGTATATCATTTTAAAGCTTATTTTCTTATCTACATTTATTTACAAGAGTAAACTACATCAGATTCAAAAGCATTCAAAACATATAACACATAATATGAGCACAAAATAAATCAATTCCGAAAAAGTTTTTTACCTTTGGTCACCTTTGTGACACGTGGGTGGGGGTGTGGGTGTGGGTGTGTGTATGTGTGTGTGTGTGTGTGTGTGTGTTTGTCTTTATCACCTTGGGAGGACCGGCACCTGACAGCACACTCACAGGGTGGGGACCAAAATCCTAGTGGGGACCAAAAAGCCGGTCCCCACCAGAGTTAACTATATTTTTGATAACTACATACATTAACCAACGTGCTGGCAAAGTTTCAGCTTGGACCCCAGAATTGATGAAAACCAACTAAAAGTGTGTAAGTGTGTATAATTTATTTTACTCAGTATCGGCCTCTAGTGGAGAAAGCGGTACTGCACTTTCACACACTTACACACACTAAGCTCAGTGCGCATGCGCAAGTCGTCTCAACAGGAAGTTCACGCTGGAGTACAAGGTGATGGAGGACATTGAAGACCACTTGATAGGTAAGGACTAATTACAGCTACTTTTATTGATTTACAATCCTCTTGTAGTGCTAGCTAGTCACTGTTACAGCCTGCATTGTGAAAAAGGGAAGTTAAAAGATGCAGAACTCATGAAGAGTTAGCTAGCTTAGTTAGCATTATCCTAGCAGCTAGAAGCACATTAGCGGTAAAACATATTTTCATTTATAGTTTGTTTTAACATTATTGCAGTTTTTAATATACTTTCATAATAACGTATTTATGCTCGCGCACATCATGCCACTGAGCCTCGACCCGGTGAGCACAGTGCGGGAGCCTGGTCACGGTGAGCACAGTGCGGGCCCCTGGTCACGGTGAGCACAGTGCGGGAGCCTGGTCACGGTGAGCACAGTGCGGCCCCTGGTCACGGTGAGCTCAGTGCGGGAGCCTGGTCACGGTGAGCTCAGTGCGGGAGCCTGGTCACGGTGAGCACAGTGCGGGAGCCTGGTCACGGTGAGCACAGTGCGGAGCCTGGTCACGGTGAGCACAGTGCGGCCCCTGGTCACGGTGAGCACAGTGCGGGAGCCTGGTCACGGTGAGCACAGTGCGGGAGCCTGGTCACGGTGAGCACAGTGCGGGAGCCTGGTCACGGTGAGCACAGTGCGGGGCCCTGGTCACGGTGAGCACAGTGCGGGAGCCTGGTCACGGTGAGCACAGTGCGGGAGCCTGGTCACGGTGAGCACAGTGCGGGAGCCTGGTCACGGTGAGCACAGTGCGGGGAGCCTGGTCACGGTGAGCACAGTGCGGGAGCCTGGTCACGGTGAGCACAGTGCGGGAGCCTGGTCACGGTGAGCACAGTGCGGGAGCCTGGTCACGGTGAGCACAGTGCGGGAGCCTGGTCCCGGTGAGCACAGTGCGGGAGCCTGGTCCCGGTGAGCACAGTGCGGGAGCCTGGTCACGGTGAGCACAGTGCGGGAGCCTGGTCACGGTGAGCACAGTGCGGGAGCCTGGTCACGGTGAGCACAGTGCGGGAGCCTGGTCACGGTGAGCTCAGTGCGGGAGCCTGGTCACGGTGAGCACAGTGCGGGAGCCTGGTCCCGGTGAGCTCAGTGCGGCCCCTGGTCTCGGTGAGGCCTGCCCGGTGTGCGGAGCTCAGGAATGTGAAGGACCACATCAATACGTAAATAAATGATCTATTATTATTATCTCTTAATTAGTATAATTCATGAGGATTGACAAATACAAATAAACTATAAAATTCACCTGATAATCATATATTATCTATGTTTCTAATATGACAAGGCTCACGTATTATTATTGCACGCATTTAATTCAAGTAAATCACTTGTATTTTATGTGAAATGATGCTATATTTAACCAGTGATTGTCAGCTCAATCACCACCTTTAGACATAGTTTTAAAGTTCGCGCACGTAAAGCAACAGCTCAAAAACACGCTGCAGATTGTTTTACTTAACGCAGCAAAACATGACGGAGCATTTCTGTCCCGGAGCAAGACCGCATTTCATTCATAATGTACTCATCGTGGGCTGATGAGGAATCAGAATGTGAAGTGTGTCAGAGACAGAGCTGCTCCCGCGTGCGTGAGAACTGAGACCAGATCCAGACATCAGTGACTTTCACCGTGAGCACCATAGGCACGGGGTGAGTCCCGGAGCAAGACCGCATTTCATTCATAATGTACTCATCAGGGCTGATGAGGAATCAGAATGTGAAGTGTGATCAGAGACAGAGCTGCTCCCGCGTGCGTGCGAGACACGGGGACATGCTTATGGTTTGAGACCTGAGACCAGATCCAGACCGGATCCAGACCGGATCAGTGACTTTCATCGTGCGCACCATAGGCACGGGCTGAGTCCCGCGTGTTTTTTGGGGTCTCGTGTCCCATACATTTCATACCGGTCTTTCACCGGGGAACCGAAGGCTACAACAGTGGTGGGCAAACCATGGTCCGCGGCCCAGATATGGCCCGTTGGAGCTCTCATCTCTCCTCTCTTTACATACAGTGCCTCTCAAAAATTTGAATTCTGCTTGAACTTTTGTGAACTTTTTATTGAAAGTTCACACACAAGTAACAGACAACTGTGAAGAAAAAGTAAAATTATTATGATTCTGTTATTATTTTTTAAATAATTTGGGCCTGCACAACTATTCATTATACAGAATGAGTTAATACTTTGTGGAACCCGTTTTCCTGCAATAACATATGACAGTATTTTGGGGTATGACAAATATGCACTAGAGACAGATTGTTTGTAAGTTTTTTTCTCACATGAATAAACACTTGTTTAGTTCACTATCTGCTAATAAATACTAGAGAGACTGTTGGGAGTTTTGCAGAGGTTAGTCTAAACTGTATTCATGATAGAAACACTACTCAAAAGTAGATCCCTATATTACAGAGGTCCATAACACACAACAGATCATCTGTTTTTTGTGGGGAACGCAGCAGCTTCTCTAAATTGTAATAATCTATTTTCATTTGTTATCTCATTCTTCTGATTTTACTATACTAGAGAGGCCCAGGACACACACTTCAGGTCTGCTTTTCTGTGGGGACCGCAGCAGCGTCTCTAAGCTGTAATAATAATGTCTTTGGAGTCTTGTGTGTGCATCTTTCTGGGTTTACTATACTAGAGAGGACCATGACAAACACTTCAGGTCTGCATTTTGTGGGGATACCAGCAGCTTCTCTAAGCTGTAATAATAATGTCTTTGAAGTCTTATGTGTGCATCTTTCTGGGTTTACTATACTAGAGAGGACCATGACACACACTTCAGGTCTGCATTTTGTGGGGGCCGCAGCAGCTTCTCTAAGCTGTAAATCAGGCATGTCCAAACTCAGGCCTGGGGGCCAAATGCGGCCCTTAGTGTCATGTTATGTGGCCCTCTGCCTCGCTAACCCAAAGTGGTTTATGAGATCATAAACACAAGTTCACTGTGTCATCCAGCCAACTTCAGCTCAGACAGTATTGACTCGTTCTAAAGCCCAGTGCCAAATTCAGTTGTTATTTGTACATACGGTGCTGACATGGTATTTGATGGTGACCTGTGGATGCACATACTTGTGAGCAGAAACCGATTTTACAGTTAGTTTTTGGCAACGGGTCCAACACAGTCAATATTAACCTTTTATTATGACTGGGACCCGTCGCTCCACCCCCGTATAAGTTATTTGATGCTTCTCTATTTTGTGTAAAGATTATACTATTAGTTAATGAACTTACAAAGACCCCTCCCCATTCGGTGACCTCAAAGGATAATGCCAACACATCAGCTAAAATCGTAAAATCGGACGATATTATGTCAAAGTTTTGGTAATCAGAATGGCAAGGATCTCTCTATTTTAGTCTGATGTTGGGAGACCCACTCCTATTCTTCTGATAAGACATAGGTGCAAAGTTAGACAATGCAAATAGAGTAACATTTGTAAAATTTCATGATCATAATAATTTTAGACGGACGTGGAAAAAAACTGTTCCCCCATCTCCCAATATCAGAGGAAATCGAAGACGACTGCGGTAAAAATGGGAAATGAATTATTCAGTCAACATGTATATCCTTCTTAAAATTTTCCGACTTTAGTCTGATGTTGGAAAACCCTCCAGGTTAAGTAAATATTTTAAAATATGCTTCTTACCATAACATGTTGAAGTTTGGCTTGGATTGAATTACAGTGAATTGAATTTTTTTTAAGTCACAACCATTGCTGTTTCTTTTATTTCTTGTTGGCCTTTCTATATTGGGGCTCTGTCTCGAAGCCTGATAGAAAGACAATCCTTTCATTGCCACTCTACGCCAAACACCCCCCTTTTTTAATAACTTTGGAATAAAATGGATGGCAAAAAGTGGAAAAATCATGGCAAAGATAATTATTTTTTCCTGATTTAAATTGGACAATTTAATTGCAGGCAAGGACTAAAAGACAGTTTCCATAACGCCAATTTGCAAGTTTGGATTTTTTTTTGTTTTTGGATTCAATAGGGCAATTATTGTAAACCTCAAAAACTAGAGAAGCCACTTAGTGCATGTACAGCTTTTGTACTATTTAAAGACGGTACGGTAACAGCTTCAGGTCCCCCAGTGGGCCTACTGACATCAGTTTGAAGGCCGGTGTGACTCTTACGGGTCACATGGCTACTACCCGCACAGGAATTAGTTAATATCTGACCAGTGAGATCATGGGCATGACAAATTGTAGGACAACATTTGTACCTGGAAAAATAGGAACATCCCTTTTGGAAGTTGTAATTTGAGTCTGGTTTCAAGGACAAGCCCCCTCTACAGAAAAAAAAATATACCTTATCACATGAAACATACATTGAATGTCTTTGGATAACAGCCAACTGGTGCAGATGGAGATGTAATTCAGAAGATTATGCAACACCCCTAAAGGCATCATCTTAGTCCAAACAGACTAAAATTTTCCGATTGCAAGATGCAAAGAGACATTGTTTACCAGGATGCTACAGGGGCATAGTCAGAAGGAAGACACACAAGAAGCCATTTTATGGAATGAGACCGTGGTATAAACCCTTTCAAAAGGTGCCTCAACCACTGCCAAGTAGCTACTTCTGCTACTTGTTGATCACAAAGCCCACAACTGGGCCATCCATATATACTTTTTACCAAGGCATTTAATGACAGATGCAATGAGAATGGTTTGTAAAAAATTGTACTGTAAAAAGGCCAGTAAATTTTTTGTGAGCGATGGATCTTTGTTCTGCCTAGCATTCCATGACCCACGACGTTTTTGTCGCTCTCATTGGAAAACCTCCTCCATCAATATGATGTTAAAGTATGGGCAATAATTTGGAGAGGCTTGTGACTTCCACATCATCCATCCATGTTTGAGCAATGTCATGAAAAACGCCAAAGACCTCTGCAAAAAAAAGTATTGCGTGTTTGGCGCATTAATTTTGTAAGATACCTTTTGAGTTTAATATACTACTGCCTTTAAGGAATGTTTTTAATAATCTCAGTCCTGTTTATTATATTATCGCTTCTTATATTTTATTTTATGAACCTCTGGGACACTTAGGACCTCAATAATCTCTTAACTGTCCTAGGAGTCCAAACGACTCCATGGTGAGGCCTGTAAAGTTTTATCTGAATGAGCTGAGTCCACTGTGTCATGGTGTGGATTTTTATTCGTATTTTGGGTTCATTTTGACAGTAGTACTCTGGTTACATTTCAGTTTTACTTCAGGTCCAGGGCCCCCCTGGTGATTGTCCTGCCCCGCCCTGATGTGTTTTCTTCTGAGTCTGTCTGTGTCTATATGTACCTGTGCTTCTCTCACCTTTGTGGCTGGTTCATTGTCTTGTCAAGTTCCGACCTGTTTTCCTGGTACTTGGAGTTTTGGAGTTGTGTTTTTTTGCCTTGACTAATTTTATTAATCTTTATTATGCGATGGCATTCTGCGTTTGAGTCCTCAACTCATCTCACCTCTGATACCCTGCAGCTTTCTTTATACAAAGTATTTACACCAGTCTTTTTATTAAAAGATTTTAGTTAGTTGAGGTTTTATCAATATTTAATATTTTTTACAGAGTGGCTATGCATGTATAAATGTAGAATTAATAATATATAGACAATTCTAATGAGGTGCATTGTGAACTGGTGAAGCTCTGACTGCCACCCCCACCAGCCAAAATTATTAACGGGGTAGAAAAGGGATGGAATTTATAAGGCAATTTTTGTGTAAATTTACTATACATAATGTTCAGCTTTTTAAAAATTATTCATTCTATTTTGGGGCGAAGGGGGGTTATTAGTCTGTGGATTTTGATTGTAATTAATGAGGATCTTTAAGTAATACTCGATGAATTCCTTTTTTTATCTCCTGAAGGAAGTTAGCTTTGCCCTCGATCCCAGACCGTTGTGTTCAGCCAATCGACACTGGTAGCATGGCAAGAACCAACACGTCCAAGTAGCAGTACCCTGAAGAATTGGGATGAAATCCTCACAGTGCCACAGTTGTGTCCCGCTCTCCTTCTCAAGATAGCTAGTTTTAAAACACATTGCGAACCCTTCAGGAAACTGATGAGGCTGTCTGCCGCTGTGTTGATTTCTTGGTTCTTATAGAAGACTATCCGAGCGGATAAATCTATGACCAACGACGTCACAACAAAGATCCTCCTGTAACGATTTCCGCTGCACACAGCCCAGAGCCAATTATCTTGATTACTACTATGAGCCATAGCCAACTCCAATTTGTGATTAGTTCCAAAATCATGCGAAAATTTGGGGCCTAATTTACAGACTCATCTGGTAAGTTTATGTAAAGATAGAGCCGCGACCACATTGGTAATCCCCAGCGAGGTTGACAATCAGTAAGACCAGATAACATAGAACATGCTAACCAAATTTTCTTTGTACAGGCAAATTGTATGAAACCTCAGTTGGGTGGAAAGCTACATTTTAAATTACTGTTTGCGTTTATTGTATTTTTTAGAATGACCAGTGGTGACACACCAATGGTGCAACATTTCAAATGAAGTGTTGAAGAGCACCATTGATGTAGTATGGTGGAGGTGGAAACTGTTTCTAAGTGACGCGCAAATTTCATGCCCCGCTTGTATGAGCCTCTGTGGTCTGGATAATCCCTTAGGTTGTCAGAGAGGATCGCAAAAGCATAACTGCAAAAGTAATAGAATTTAAATAAATGCCCAAAAAAAGTAAAAACTGAAACCGGGAACCAGAGAAGGGGGAAAACAACAATGGGCCACAATCAAGAGACATGAGCACAGGGTCTAAATACACACGAGGTGGACACAAGTGTAGCACAGTCAGGGGAGTGGGCAAACTATCAACAAGACAGACAGGAAGCAAAACTCACATCCAAGGAACAAAAAAAAATATCATATAAACCAATACAATAACAGAAAGTCCACACCATGAAATTGGTAATGTATTAGAAAAGCACTACCACTGACTAAACACAATTTCGGCCCTTTCCTGTTCCTTATTATTTGTGCAGTTGCACAGTATGTGAAAATTTGATTTTCAACAGTTATATCACTACACTAATGCATTTCATATTTGTTCCCCTATCCATCCTGGGTTTCGATCAAGGTACGTCAACCACCACTGCCTGTTAAAATTTATCAATGATGTTCATTTTTCTTGATTTGACCAAAATATGTCTAGGGCTCCAATTCCATGATCTTTCCCAAAGCCTTTGATCTAGTAGATCACTCCCTTCACTTGACAAGCTTAACGCATAGGTCTTGATACCAACGCCATTTTCAAATATGTTGGTAGTCACTTGTTGCCTAGTCCAACAAATGACAGAATTGATAATGGGCTCCACTTTAGGTCCCTTCTATTCTCAATATCATCAACCGATCTTCACAAGTGCATACAAAATACAATATATACGGCTGACACAGTCATTTACACATCTACAGTAGGTCCCATTCCGTTTTGTCGCTTCATTCACGCTTCTCGGGAATCACACGGCGTGAAAAGATAGTACATCTTAATCGCCACAAGGAGAGCATGGCGTAAGTCCGCTTTAGCTCTGCCAGCGACTTAGAACGCTCAGGTATATGACAGCGTGCAAACCTGTCTAGGCCCAGAGGTGCCAATGTTGGCCGAATGGTTAGCATTCATAAAGGACCTGGAGAAACCCAGGTTTCGATTCTTGTCTGAGGCACATCTTTTGGTTCTTGTGGCAAAATTGTTGTTCATTAAACAATTATTATATACACATCTTTGTCTTTAAAGTCTGAAAAAAATCTAGGTGGAAATTCACTAGTGTTTAATAGTATAACTTAAATATTGGGAGATTTTTTGATAAACCGAACGTTACTTACATCCTCCGCTCCATGGCCCCGATGGACAGCTGCTGTGAACCCCCCTGACAGCTCAGTAGAACCACTGCCGGTCTGTGGCTCCGAGCGCGACCATAGACACCGGACTCACGTCTCTCTCTCTCTGCTGCTCCGCGTCTCTCTCTCTCTCGCTGCTCGCGTCTCTCTCTCTCTGCTCGCGTCCTCCTCTCTCTGCTCGCGTCTCTCTCGTCTCTGCACGCTGTCTCGCCTTCCTCCTCTGCTCGCGTCCCACTCTCTCTGCTCGCGTTCCACTCTCTCTGCTCACGTCCTCTTTCTCTGGCACGTGTCGATCTCTCTCTCTCACGTCACTCACTCTCTGCTCGATCTCTCGTCTCTTCTGCTCGCAACTCTCTCTCGCTGCTCACACCTCTCTCTCTCTCTGCTCACGGGTCTCTCGTCTCCTCTCTCTCTTCTCACGCCTATCTCCTCTGCTCGGCATCTCTCTCTCTGCTCGCTATCTCTCATCTCTCTGCTCGCAATCTCTCTCTCGCGTGCGCGCATATCTCTCTCTCCTGCCTCGCCGATCTCTCTCTCTCTGCTCGCCTCTCGCTCACTGCTCCGCGTCTCTCTCACTGCTCGGCGTCTCTCTCTCTGCTCTCTCACCCTCACTCTCTCTGCTCGCCGTCGCTCGGCTCACTGGCTCACCTCTCTCTCGTTCTCTCCTCTCTCGCACACGCTCTCTCTCACTGCTTACACGGTCTCTCTCTCTCTGCACAACGTCTCTCTCTGCTCACCTCTCTCTCTCTCACTCTCTGCTCACCAAAACGGTGCCTCCTCCTCTCACTGCTCGCCGTCTCTCCTCTGTCTGCTCACGTCTCTCTCTCTCTGCGCTCACCTAATCTCTTGCTCACGTCTCTCTCTCTCTCTCGCTCACGTCTCTCTCTGCTTTTTACGCGTCTCTCTCTCCTTGCTCGCAGCTCTCTTCTCTGCCTCGCGCTCTCTCTCCTCCTGCTCACGTCCTCTCTCTGCTCACCGCTCTCTCTCTAGCTCACGTCTCTCTCTCGTCTGCTCACGTCTCTCGCTCCTCATGCATCACTGTCTCTCTCTCTCTGCTCACGTCTCTCCTCTCTCTCTGCTCACCGTCGCTCTCTCTCGGCCACGTCTCTCTCCTTCTGCTCACGTGTCCTCTCTCGCTCCGTCTCTCGCTCTCTGCTCACATCGTCTCTCTCTGCTCTCTCTCGCTGCGCACGTCTCTCTCTGCTCACGTCTCTCGCTGCTCGCGTCTCTCTCGTCTCTGCTCACGTCTCTCTCTGCTCACCAGTTCACCTCTCTGCTCACGTCTCTCTCTCTCTCTGCTCACGCTCTCTCTCTCTGCTCACGTCTCTCTCTCCTGCTTCGGCGTCTCCCTCTCTCTGCTCACGTCTCTCTCTGGCTCTCATCTCTCGTGTTCGCGTCTCCTCTCCTCTCTGCTCACGTCGCTCTCTGCTCTCTCTCTCCACTCTCGTCCTCGCCTCTCTGCTCACGTCTCTCTTCATGCCACCTCTCTCTTCTCTCTCATCTGCTCACATCCTCTCTCTCAGCTCCTCGGCTCTCTCTGCTCACGCTCTCTCTGCTCACGCCCTCTCTCTCTCCTGCGCACGTCTCTCCTCTGCTCACGTCTCTCTCTGCTCACGCTCTCTCTCCTCTGCTCACTTCTCCCTCTCTGCTCGCGTCCTCTCTCTCGGCTCACGTCGCTCTCTGCCAACTTTCTCTGCCACGCCCGTCTCTCTCTCTCTGCTCACGTCTCTCTCTGCTTCGCGTCTCGCTCTCTCGGCTCACTCTCTCTCTGCTCACGTCTCTCTCTTCATCGGCTCACCGTCTCTCTCTGTCGCGTCTCTCTCTCTCTGCTCACTCTCTCCTCGCTCTCCTCTCGTCTGCTCACGTCTCTCTCGTCTCTCTCACTTCTTCTCTCTCTGCTCACCTCTCGCTCCTCTCCTCTGCGAGCGCGTCTCTCTTCTCGTCTGCTCTCGTCTCTCTCGCTCTGCTCACGGCTCTCTCTAGCTCGCTCTCTCTGGGGCTCACGTCTCTCTCTCTCTGCTCCACGTCTCTCTCGTCTCGGCTCACTCTCCTCCTCTCTGCTCACAGTCTCCTCCTGCTCTCTCTCTCTGGCTCACGTCTCTCTCTCTCTGCTCACGTCTCTCTCTCTCTGCTCACGTCCTCTCTCTCTGCTCACGTCACTCGCACCTGGCATCTTATGAGTGTCATTGATGCGAGTCAAGAGAGTCAGCAACTAGAATTTGGTTGTGAGATGTTATTAAAAGAAGCTATTCTCTCATCTTTACAGCATGGAAGTTGTGAATGTTATTGGCATCGGTGATTAAATGCTATGTTATTTTAATAATGATAGGACATCCTGACATTTTAAAGTCAGTGCCTTCCCCAATCACAATCCTCACCGCACGTCCACTTACTGTCGGTCTGCTATAAGCATCCTGATCATTTGATGTTCCCTCAACCTCACCTTGTTTTAGTTTAAATGTGTAGCTAGATGTTTTTCAGCTTTGAAATGTTTTGAATGTGGCCAGTTTATGGCGATGAAAAGGCATCTGCCCTCTGTCCCTCCCCTGTGCGCTTAACTGCCGCACTAGGACCACTACGTGGATTAGCACCCTCTCAGCTGTCGTCCGCGCCGGATGATGACAGGATAGCATGATAGTGTGATAAGAGATGAAACAATGGCAACGCCGGCTGCTTGAAAAGGGCAAAAAACGCTAGGGCCATTCCAGTCCTGCGGACACAAGAGGTTTTGGTTTTGTGTTTGTGAAGGACGGCGGCTGTGTGCAATTTATGCTGTGAAAATGTTGTTGCAGAACTTCAAGTGTTAACGTCATTTATTGAGACGAAGCAACGAGAAGACCTTCAAGACCAATCGACAAAGTAGAGTCAATTAAATGTGGCTGTGTCCAATATGGCAAACAAGCTAGCTCCTTCAGTATTTTAACCACTGCTAAAAATCACGGGACACAAGTAGCAGCTCTCCTCCCCCACACGAATAAACAAAGCCAAGCCCACCCCAGGGGCCACTGCAAGTTATAAAGTCATTACCTAAATTTGCAAACCATACATTCAAATGTTAGCAGCCAACCTATCCTTCTTTTCAAAAACAGGGCCTATTTCGCTTGGGTTTGCTAGTGTTTAAAACTAAGCAGAATTCACAACCAACTCCATTAATATTTGTAAAACACGGTAGAAAGAGAAAGTTTCCCACCCAACATACATTTGTTATATAAGAAAATCGTTTACAAGTTACTACAGGTCTAGCAACGTATACATTTCAACCTTCGCACAACACGCCAAAACACCATGAAATTCAAGATTTGGACAATAATAAACATGTTCATCACTCTGGCAATCATGTTTAAAAAAATGAATTTGGCGCATCAGAAAATGTCTAACGAAAACAACCAAACTTCGATTCCATATATATAAAAAGCCCTCTGAATTTATTCTTTTAAATAATGTTAGGTATAACACTCACCATGTAATGGCACTATCAGGTGCTGGACGTAAAAAATACAACTCAGAAATTGTTCACCTTACTAAGATTTTAGCATTCACTGACAATAAAAATTGCCCAGTTGGAACTTATAACAATAGAAGCCATGGCCTGTATATATGTACAAAAACAAGATAAAATAGAAGTACAAGACACACAATGTTCTTTGAGTTGTATAACTGCGACGATTGTGTATACCGTTGTTTTTAGCTGACTGACGGGCAGTTTGTTTTTATTTTTTTTGTTTTTATAAATCCAATATATAATAGTTTCCTGTTTTTGTGCTGCCTGTATCTACCACCATGTTGTGAATAATAAACTTCCAAGTTGCTCAGTGTGCAAAGATCCCTGCCTATGCGTCTGATTTTCGACACTCACTTTCTGAATTTCTGGATGAAAAGTTCATCTTAGTTGATATATTAATTGATTTGACCTTTGGAAGTGTAGTAACTTCTGACAGTTCATGTGGCTCACTAAGATAGTTTCCAGTTCCAACTGGAAATTTTATTGTCATGGAATGCAAAAATCTGAGTAAGTGAACAATTTTGAGTTTGTCCGTTTTTACAGTTCACCGAGCTATAGTGAGGTCAACGTATCTGCGTTGCTCATAAATTTGTGTTAGGCAACCAGCAGCATTCACATTTTGAACTAACTAATTTGTCCAAAAAAGATCCTGTATTTATTTTTACCAACCTAATCGACAGGGCCCAATCCAAAGTATGCCCTTTATATTCTCTGGCCTCAGTCTTAAAACATAAGTTTCCCCTCTGGTTCACATGTGTGCGCACGTGCTGAGTGGGATAGCAACTCTCCACGCTCTGCCACGAAGTCCTGGGTTCGAATCCCGGTCGGAACAGGGCTTTTCTGTGTGGAATGGGGCATGTTCATCCTGTGTCCGGGCATAGGTTTTTCCTCCGTGTCTCCGTTTCCCATACCCAAAGTGACCTTGGTACCATGGAAATGCGCTATATAAATAAACATCATGATCCTTTTAATGTGGGAGCTAGTTAAACTTCAAAATAGTACGTGCTTGAAGGGGACAGTAATCTGAACTAAAAAGTAAAGTGTTTACAGACTTGAAATTTCCGTAACTTGAATTTAAACACTTAGTTGGCAAGAAGCTCTGGGAAAACTTAACGACACAACTTAATAAGTGTAGTTTCCTATCAAAACTTGAAGAATTAATTAATGCCTGCAACTCCAAAAATCCTTCGCCAGCTGGTTCTTTGAAATTTTGAAGTTGAACTAACTTAACTTTTTTACCGTGTGCAAGGACCAGAAGTCCAATTAAAAAAATGGACAATTGCTCCTGCAGCACCCCTGAACCAGGAAACATGCGAGGTGCGCGGGGCGGAGCCCCGAAACCCTCAGTCAACCCCCGGGTCCCAGCGGTTTCGGGCGGGTTGGAGGCCTCAAAATATGAGTCATGTCAGTGCGGGAGGGTCGGGGTCAGAAGCCCTGATCCCCTAGAGAATATTATATATGTGACCACGGTAATGGGAGTCCCTTGAGTACATTTGCAATCGGCGCAGGGAGGGCGTGTTAAACAAAAAAATCATGCTGAACAAACAGGATTCGCTCCTTCCTGACTCCCCCGCTTAAAGCCTCAGAAGCACACCATCGCGAGGACCAGACGTGTGATCTACACAGAGGCACCGAGACTGATGACGGTGGTGGGCCTCACATACCAGCAGGAGGCCTAAAGCAGGGGCCTCATATACTTTAATTAGCATGGCCGACTCAGTGGAAACGCTGTGGTGAAAAGAGGTCGCGGTCTTAACCTCACTTTATTTTCATTGATTCTGAGCAGCTAATATTCAGATATAAGCTACCACCACCACTAACAATAAACATATATTTAGTTCTAGAATCCATAAAATGTGGATTGTTCTGGATATTCCGTTTATTTCCTGAGATATGAATTAATAATAAAGTTGACGAATGATGAGGGCAAGTGGGCCACAAGCTATCTGGACCTAAAAAAATTGAGTCGGGATTCTCGGCAATTCCGCGCCGGTTAATGACGGCGCGCTAGGGGTGATATTCCGGGTAAAACAGATCACTTATTACTAGCGCATTACGGTGATACGGCATCTCTCCATCCGTTCGGTTACGGAGATATAATCCGACCGAACTAATAGCTAAAATACACGGTAAGTAACCGGGGTTTTTGGAAAACCAACATCAACATCCCCATACATCTAAAGATTATAAAGCTTTAGAATGATGGTATATATGAAATCATGTCACGGGTTGTTTTGACCCGCGGAATCAAGGAGGAATAAAAGTTGAAAAACCGCCGCAGCTCATCACACAACTCTGCTCTGCTGCCGAAGCGGCCAGGCAAGTCCGGGCGAGTCAACTTTTCCGGGGGGAGAAACGCAGTCACGTGGCCCAAACTGACCGAATGCGCATTGGTTGACTAATCCATTTTACATGTTAACAAGGGTGGATTTGGGTTTGTTTAACATGTTAGTTAAACTCGGGGCTGTAACTTTAGTCCGCAATAACTAACATCTTAAGGCGGGGTCTGTAACTTTAGTCTGATAAATATCATGTTTAAAGTTGAGGTCTGTAACTTTAGTCCTCATAAATAAACACATGTTTAAAGCTGAGGTCTGTTAACATTAGTCTCATAAATAACACATGTTTAAAGCCTGGTGTCTGTAACTTTATCTCATGAATAACGTTTAAAGCTGAGGTCCTGTAACTTTAGTCTCATAATAACAGTTTAAAGCTCGGGGTCTGTAACTTAGTCCTCATTAATAAAATGTGTAAGCTGAGTATGTAACCTTTAGTCTCATTAATAACATGTTTAAATGCTCGGGTCTGTAACTTAGTCCTCATAAATAACACATGTTTACAGCTGAGGTCTGTAATTTAGTCTCATAAATCACACGTGTTGTGTGTGTGCATATGCCAAAAACATTTTCTAAGCATCATATTATAGATTGCTTACCTATTTATTTTGAAATATTACATATAGTTTTGAAAAAAATGTTTTTCCGGATTTTCATGTTGGCACCATCTGGATAAGCTGGGGCCATATTGGAATCGGGTCGGCCAAATTGTAAAATGAATATCGACTTCATCATCCCGAATTGTTTCCTCCTTCTTTCTGTGAATTTTAATGTTTATAGTTAGTAAAATAGGGAAGTTACAGCACTTAGAAGATGAATGAAAGCTTTGAACGGCGAATTAGAAGTGTCCCACAGTATCCCTTTGTGTTAAAAAACCATATTACTTTCACTATAAGCGCATAAAAGCACTTATCAATATGTATAATATCATAACCACTTATCTCCGATTTACATAATTCAGAAACTGTTTTTTATTCCTCTTACGAGCTGGAAAAGTACTGTGCTCGAATTAAATCTGGAGTTTGGTAATTTAAAAAATGAATCTTGGCATTGCTACTATTAATACTTCTCATGTCTAGCTTGGCTCAAATACAACGGGCTACATGTGGTACACCGTGCTTAGACCTATATTAATATGTATGTGTAACCATTCAAAATAGATTGAGTGAGAATATTTCCCTGTTCCTCATTTAGTGATTTCGGAGGAGAGGAGTGGAGGCAGCGAGAGAAGTTTGGCATATAAAATAAATGAATTACAGCTTGCTAAATATTTATTTGAAACAAAACAGCATCTTCATTATGATTGTTATATGTATGTATTTATTATATATTTAGAGATGCCAGAGAAAAGGCGTGCTGCTTTTTTTCTGAGTGGGATGCAGACACCAGCGGAGCTGTTTGAGTCAACATAAACGTTCATCGTTATATTACCAATAGTTTTCTCTTTCCATAACGATATCTCTCTTTTTGGAAAGATCACCAACAGCTGATGCAAAAGTTTAACGTTATATGCAGTATTTTTTTAATGTCTGCGGTTTATTCCAGAGACCTGCCTGCCTACAAGGAGTGGCCCGTTTTAACCAGATTGTCGATGTGCGCGGGGGCAGAACTCGCCAATGTTAACCACGGCTCACGAAGTGCCACCTTGGTGTTGTTTTTGGTCATACTGCAACGTCACTGGGAGGGGGGAAAATAAAAGACCGTGAAAATCACACGTGAGTCACATCGGAGATGTGGATTCACGCGTGATAAGGCGACAAAAAAAACGGAATGGGACCTACTGTAACGCTAATTAACACATCACCTGCGTTACAGCACGTACGCGTTATACCGCAGCAGACGCGCGTAACTTTTTTTCCATGTTAACCTATGATGGATATTTAACTCTTCTAGCCTCATAACGCATGTAGGACGCGAAGCTGCGCCTATTTAGGATGGATTCTAATTTTGTCTGGGGCGCGGCAAACCCACTAAAACGCGTCCTCCCATGAGAACTCATGTAAGAACATGATTTATCTAGCGGGTCCTCTGCGTCTAGATTGCATCTACACACACAAAGCACTTGTTGGTCTAAACATCAGCAGAGTAGCAGCAGGTTTAACAGTGATTCTGGATATCGTATTTTTTTCTTTCATAAAATCTTGCGTCTGGCCAAACCAGCGCACAAAGACCATGAGACAAACACTGCATGTGATTTGTGGTTGCTCTACATCAGTCCTCTGGCCCATACGTCCTCTACACTGCTCCATAGACACACAGGGAGGACAGTATGGGCCCAGAGGACTGATGAAGCAACACAAAATCACATGCATGTGTTTGGTCCCTCAGGTCTTTGTGCGCTGGTTTGCCAACGCAAGACTTTATGAATAAAAAAAATGATATCCAGAATCATGTAAAACCTGCAGCTCCTCCATGCTGAGTGTTAGACACAAGTGCTTTTGTGTGGTGTAGATGCAATCTAGAGCCAAGGACCGGCTAGAAAAATCATGTTTTACTTGAAAGATCTCAATGGGAGACCGTTGGTGCGCGCACAAAATTAAGAAATTACCATCCTAAAATTAGAGCGCAGTTCGCAGTCATACATGCGAAAGATCAAGAAGTGTAAATTCATCATAGGTTTAACAGGGAAAAAGTACGCCGGCTTGCTGCGCGTATAACGCGTACGGTGCTGTACGCGTGATGTGTAAATAAGCAGTTACAGTAGTTCCCATTCCGTTTTGTCGCCTATCACCGTTGAATCACAAGAACTCACGTGTGATTCACAGCGTCTTTGTATTTCCCCCCTCCCAGTGACTTCATGACCAAGAACAACCACCATGTGGCACATGTGAGCAGGTTACATTGGCTGAGTTTCTGCCCCGCGCACATCGACAATCTGGTTAAAACGGCACCTCCTTGTACAGGCCAGTCCTCTGGAATAACCCGCAGACATTAAAACACTGCAAAGAACGTAAACTTTTTGCATCACGTTGGTGATCTTCCAATAAGAGACATATCGTTATGAAAGAGAAACTATTGGTAATTTAACGCTGAACGTTAGTTTGACTCAAAACAGCTCCGCTGTTGTCCTCCTCCCCTCAGAAAAAAAGCAACGCCGTTTCCTCTGGCATCTCAACATTTATAATATATACATAACTATAGCAATCATAATGAAGATGCGTTCAAATAATTTAGCAAGCGTAATTCATTTATTTAACTGCCAAACTTCCCTCTCGCTGCTCCTTCCACTCCTCCGCAAATCACTAAACTGAGGAAAAGGGAATATTCACTCAATCTATTTTGAAGTTACTCATACAATATTAAAGTATAGTCCCCCCCCCTTAAGCACGTGTACCACATGTACGCCCGTGTATTTACCCACAGACTGTAAGTATTAAAGTAGCAAATGCAAGATTACATTTTTAAATTACCATATCAGGATTAATTCAGCACAGTACTTTCCAGCTCATAAGAGGAATAAAACAGTTTTTTGAATTATGAAAATCGGATAAGGGTTATGATTTTATACCATAGTGATAAGGTGCTTTTATGCGCTTATATTGAAAGTAATTTGGATTAAAAACAAAGGGATACTGTGGAACCTTCTATTCACCAGTTCAAGCCTTTATTCATCTTCTAAGTGCTGTATCTTCCCTATGTAACGAACTATAAACATTAAAATTCACAGTAAAATGGAAAGCCATTCAGGATGTTGAATTCGAGATTCATTTTACAATTTGGGCCGACCCCGATTCCAATATGGCCGCCAGCTTTTCCAAGATGGCGGCCAACAATTAAATCCAGGAAAACAAATTTTTTTCAAACTACTATTTAATATATCAAAAAAAGGTAAGCAATTCTAAATATGATGCTTAGAAATGTTTTGGCAATATCACACACACACACGTGTTATTTATGAGACTAAAATTACAGACCTCAGCTGTAAACTTGTGTTTCTTATGAGACAAAGTTTACAGACCCGAGCTTTAAAAACATGTTAATTAATTAAAGAAGAGACTATAAGTTACATACCTCAGCTGTTAAACATTTATATAATGAGAACTAAAGTTACAGACTCGAGCTTTAAACATGTTATGTAAATGAGACGAAAGTTACAGACCTCAGCTTTAAACGTTATTAATGAGACTAAAGTTTACAGACCCAGCTTTAAACGGGTGTTATTTATGAGACGAAAGTTTCAGACCTCAAGCTTAAACATGTGTTATTTTATGAGACAAAGTTACAGACCTCACTTTAACCATGTTATTTATCAGACAAATGTTACAGACCTCAGCTTTTAAGCATGTTATTTTTGTAGACTAAAGTTACAGACCCCGAGCTTTAAACATCGTTAACAACCCTTTAAACCTTGTTAACAAGTAAAATGGATTAGTCCAACCAATGGCATTGGTCCGTTTGGGCCACGTGACTCGCGTTTCTACCCCCCGGGGGAAAAGTGGACTCGCGCCGGACCTTCCTGCCCGCTTCGGCAGCAGAGCAGAGTGTGTGATGAGCGCGGCGGTTTTCAACTTTTATTCACTGATCCGACGGGTCAAAACAACCGTGACAGAAATCAAATATACCACCATTCGCTAAGCTTAGAGAGCCTTAGATGTATGTGTGTGTTGTTGGTTTTTCCAAAACCCAGGTTACTTACCGTGTATT
Source organism: Knipowitschia caucasica (assembly GCA_964034765.1). NCBI lineage: Eukaryota > Metazoa > Chordata > Actinopteri > Gobiiformes > Gobiidae > Knipowitschia > Knipowitschia caucasica. The sequence goes on from OZ035830.1 coordinate 13,248,213, forward strand.
TTGCTATTAAGTTCGTGGGGCGATGATATCTCCGAACCGCAACAGCGGAGAGATGCCGCTTCACCGTAATGCGCAGTAAATAAGTGATCTGTTTACCCGGTAAAATATCACCTCGCGCGACGTCATTAACCCCGCGGAATGCCAGGATACCGACTCATTTTTTTTCAGAGTCCAGACTAGCTGTGGGCCCACTCTGCCTCATATTCGTCACTTTATTAATTCATATCTCAGGAAATAAACGAAATATCAAACAATCCACCACATTTATGATTCTATGAATAAAAATAAGTTTATTTGATAGTGTGGTAGCTATAAATTCTCGATTATTTATTATTAGCTGCTCAGAATCAAATGAACTAAAGTGGAGTAAGACACGACCTCTTTCACCACAGCGTTTCCACGAGTCTTGCATTGCTAATTAAAGTAAAGAGGCCCTGCTTTAGCCTCTGCGGTGAGCCCAACACCGTCATCAGTCTCGGTGCCTCTGTGTAATCACACGTCTGTCCTCCGGACAGGAGTGTTCTGAGGCTTTGAAGCGGGGAGTCAGAAGGAGCGATCCTGTTGGTCAGCATATTTTTTTGTTTAACAGCCTCGCCTGCGCGATTGCAAATGTACTCCAAGGACTCCCATTCCGTGGCTCGACATATATAATATTATATAGGGATCAGGAGCTTTCTGACCCACCCACCCGCACCCCGGGGACATGACTCATATTTTTTGAGGCATCCTACCCGCCCGTACCGCGGACCCGCGTTTGACTGCGGTTTCGGCCCGACCCGCGCACCTCGCATGTCCTGTTCAGGGCTGCAGGAGCAATGTCCAACTTTTTAATTGACTTCTGGTTCCCATGCACACTGGAAAAAAAAGATAAAGTTTAGTTCAACTCAAATTTCAAAGCAACCAGCTGCTAAGGATTTTTGAGTTGAAGGCATTAACTGAATCTTCAAGTTTTGAAGAACGTACACTTATTCAGTTGGTCAGTTTAAGTTTTCCAAGGTCTGCCAACAAAGTGTTTAAATCACAGTTACTGGGAAAATTTCAAGTCTGTAAAAACTTACTTTTTTAAGTTTCAGATTACGGGCCCCTACAATAACTACTATTTTGAGTTTTAAATTAGCCCCCACATTAAAAGATCATGATGTATTTATATAGCGCATTTCATGGACCCACTAGGTCACTTGGGTAGGGGAAACCGGAAGTCGACCGCGAGGAAACCTATGCAGACAAGAGAACATGCCAATTCACACATAAAGGCCCTGTTCCGACCGGGATTCAGAACCCAGGGCCTTCGTGTCAGAAGCGAGAGTGCTAGCCACTCAGCCACCGTGCCGCACCACTGTGAACCAGAGGGGAAACTTAATGTTTCCTAGGGGGAGCTGAGCCAGAGAAATTATACAAGGGCTACTTTGGCTGGCCTGTCGATTACGGTTGGGTAAAAAATAAATACAGTGATTTTTTTGTCAAATTAGTTTGTTCCAAATGTTGAATGCACGGGTTGCCCATATCACCATATTTAAATGGCAAAACGCAGATAAGTTGACCTCACTATAGCTCGGTGTACTGTAAAAACCAACTCAAAATTGTTCACCTTACTCAGATTTTGCATTCACTGACAATAAAATTTCCAGTTGGAAGCTGGAACTATCTTGTGACCACTTGAACTTTCAGAAGTTCACTACAACTTCCAAGTCAAATCAACTTAATCTAGCAAATAAGCTGAACTTTTCATCAAAACTTCAGAAAGTGAGTGTCGAAAATCCAGACGCACTAGGCAGGGATCGTTGGCACACCAGAGCAACTTGGAAGTTTATTCACAACAGGTGGGTAGATTCAGGCAGAACAAAAGCAGGGAAAACATATATATTGGGGAATATATTGCGCTCAAAAAAAGTCAGCTAAAACAACGGATACACAATCGTAGCAGAGAGACCTATCCAAAGAACATTGTGTGTCTGTACTTCTAGTTTATCTTGTTTTTGACTACGATAACAGGCCATGGCCTTCTATGTTCATAAGTTCCATCTGCAATTTTATGTCAGTGAATGCAAAAATCTTAGTAAGGTGAACAAGTTTGAGTTGTATTTTTTTACAGGCCGCACCAAAGTCGCATTAATGGTGAGTGTTTTTAACAACATTATTTTAAAAGACATAAATTCAGAGGCTGATTTATAATATTCGAAAGGTATGCGTGTTTCCGTTAGACATTTCTGATGGCCAAATTCATTTTTAAAACGTGATGCCCAGAGTGGGTGAACATGTTTTTATTATTGTCGCAATCTTGAATTTCATGCGTGGTTGTGCGTGTTGTGGCCGAAGGTTGAAATGAAGATTGCTAGACTGTAGTAAACTTGTAAAACGAATATTTGCCTAATACAAATGTATGAGGGGTGGGAAACCTTCTATTACTTCCGTGTTTTACAAATATAATTGAGTTGGCTGATGAAATGTCCCTGCTTAGTTTTAACACTACAAACCCAAAAGCGAAATTGGCCCTGTTTCTGAAAAGAAGGAAAGTGGCTGCTAACATTTGCATGGTAATGATTTGCAAATTTAGGTACTACTGAATAACAGCAGGGGCGGGGTGGGCTTGTTTTTTTTGTGTTATTCGTGTGGGGGGAGGGGAGATCTGGCTTCCTGTCCCGTGATTTTAGCAGTGGAAAACCCTGAAGGAGCCTAGCATGTTTTCCCATATCTGACACAGCACATATTAATTGACTCAACTTTTTCGGATGGTTGGGGTCCTTTTGAAGGTCCTTCCTCGTGCTTCGTCTCAAATGACGCTTAACACTTAAGTTCTCACACAACAATTTCACAGCATAAAGTGCACACAGCCCGGTCCCCCCTTCACAAACACAAAACCGAAACTCATGTGTCCAGCAGGACTGGAATGGCCTAGGTTTTGCCTTTTCAGCAGCCGGCGTTGCCATGGTTTACATATCCGTACACTAGCATGCATCTGTCATTCATTCGCGTCGAAGACAGCTGAGAGGGTGCTAATCCACGTAAGTGGACCTTAGTGCCGGAAGTTTAAAGCGCACAGACAGAGGCAATGCTTTTAATAATCCAAAAAATGCCACATCAACATTTCAAAGACTGAAAAACAGCTAGCCTACACATTTATAAACTGAAATAAGTGTAGGGTTGAGGAACATCAAATGATCGATGCAAATAGCAGACAGACTGTGACGTGCGGTGAGGATTGTGATGTTTTTGGGGAGGCACGCGAACTTTAAATGTCAGGATTTACTAGCATTATTAATAATAAAAGAGCAATTTAATCACCCGGATGCAATAACATTCACAAACGTCCATGCTGTAAAGATGAGAGGAACTAGCTTCTTTTAATAATCTCACAACCAATCTAGTTTGCTGACTCCTGCTCCGCATCAAACAACATCTTTAAGAAGAACAAGTGGGGTGCGAGAGCGTGATCATGAGAGAGAGAGACGTGAGCAAGAGAGAGGACGGAGCAGAGCGAGAGAACGTGAGCAGAGAGAGAGAGCAGAAGAGACGTGAGCAGAGAGAGAAGAGACCGTGAGCAGAGAGAGAGAGACGTGAGCAGAAGAGAGAGAGACGTGAGCAGAGAGAGAGAGCAGAGAGAGACGTGAAGCAGAGAGAGAGAGACGTGAAGCAGAGAGAGAAGACGCGAGCAGAGAGAGAAGAAGAGAGGTGGAGCAGAGAGAGAGACGTGAGCAGAGAGAGAGAGCCGTGAGCCGAGAGAGAGAGCAGAAGAGAGCCGTGAGCAGAAGAGAGAGAGACGCGAGACAGAGAGAGACGTGAGCAAGAGTAGAGAGACGTGAGCAGAGAGAACGTGAGCAAGAGAGAGAGAGACGCGAGCAGAGAGAGACTTGAGCAGAGAGAGAGAGACGCGAGCAGAGAAAGAGAGCAGAGAGAGACGGAGCAGAGAGATTGAGACGCGAGCAAGAGAGACGTGAGCAGAGAGAGAGAGACGTGAGCAGAGAGCGACGAGAGCAGAGAGGAACGTGAGCAGAGAAAGAGAGGCTGAGCAGAGAGAGACGTGAGCAGAGAGAGACGGAGCAGAGAGATGAGGCTTGAGACAGAGAGAGAGAGAGAGAGGTGAAGAAAGAGGACGTGAGGTCAGAGAGAGAGGAGACGCGAGTGGAGAGAGAGAGCAGAGAGAGACGTGGCAGAGAGAGCGAGACGCGAACAGAGAGAGCGAGCAGAGAGAGACGTGACAGAGAGGAGAGAGACGCGAGCAGAGAGACTGAGCAGAGAAGAGAGACGTGAGCAGAGGAGAGAAGAGACGTGGGGGGGGGAGCAGAGAGAGACGTGAGCATAGAGATGACAGAGCATAGAGAGAGAGACGAAGCAGAGAGAGACGTGAGTCAGAGAGAGACGTTAGCAGAGAGAGAGAGCAGAGAGAGACGTGAGCAGAAGAGGAGACGCGAGCAAGAGAGACCTGAGCAGAGAGAGAGAGACGTGAGCAGAGAGAGAGAGACGTGAGGCAGAGAGAGAGAGGAGACGTGTCAGAGAGAGAGAGACCGTGAGCAGAGAGGAGATAGACGGTGAGCAGAGAGAGAGAGACGTAGGGCAGAGAGAAGAGGTGAGCAGAGAGAGAGGTGAGCAGAGAGAGAGAACGCGAGCAAGAGAGAGATGCGAGCAGAGAAGAGAGACGCGAGCAGAAGAGACGTGAGCAGAGAGAGAGAGAGAGACGTGAGCAGAGAGGACGTGGAGCAGAGAGAGAGAGACGTGAGCGAAAGAGAGAGACGCGAGCAGAGAGAGGAGAGCTGAGCCAGAGAGAGAGAGAGAGGTGAGCAGAGAGAGACTGAGCAAGAGAGAGAGACTGATCAGAGGAGAGAGAGAGGTGAGCAGAGAGAGAGAGAGAGAAGAGGTGAGCAGAGAGAGAGAGACGCGAGGCAGAGAGAGAGAGAGGGAGCAGAGAGAGGAGACGCGAGCAGTGTAGAGTGACGCCAGCAAGAGAGAGACGCCCGAGCAGAGAGAGAGAGATGCGAGCAAGAGAGAGAAAATGCGAGCAGAGAGAGAGAGATGTCGAGCAAGAGAAGAGTGAATGCGAAGCAGAGAGAGAGATGCGGAGCAGAGAGAGAGAGGCGTGTAGCAGAGAGAGAGAGAGAGAGACGTGAGCAAGAGAGAGGTGAGGCAGAGAGGAGAGAGATGCGAGCAGAGAGAGAGAGATTCGAGCAGATAGAGAGAGACGTGAGCAGAGAGAGAGAGACACGCGCAGAGAAAGAGACGTGAGCAGAGAAGAGAGGGCGCGAGCAGAGAGAGAGGACGCAGCAGAGAGAGAGACGCGGGCAGAGAGAGAGAGACGCGAGCTAGCAGAAGGAGACGCGAGCAGAGAGAGAGAGACCGAGCAGAGGAGAGAGAGCGAGCAGAGTAGATAGAGACTGTGAGATCCGCTGTCTATGGTCCGCGCTCGGAGCCCAGACGGCAGTGGCGTTCACATGTGGCTGTCAGAGCGGGGGCACAGCAGCTGCTTCCCCCCCCCGGGGCCAGAGCGGAGGTATTTGTAAGTAACGTTCGGATTTATCAAAACATAACACAATAATTTAACCGTATAACACTAGTGAATTCACCTAGAGTTTTTTCAGACATTCAAGACAAGAGTGATCTATAATAATTGTTTTAAGGAAAAAACAATTTTGCCACAATCAACCAAAAGATGTGCCTCAGACAAGAATCGAACCTGGGTTGCTCCAGGTCCCTGTAGTTTACGCTACCATTACGCCAACATTGCACCTCTGGGCTAGACAGGTTTTGCACGCAGTCATATACCTGAGCGTCTAAGTCGCTGGGCAAAGCTTAAAGCGGACTTAGCCTGCCACCTGTGGCGATAAGATGTACTAATTTTCACGCAGGCTGCGTGATTCCCGAGAAGCGTGAATGAAGTCGACAAAACGGAATGTGGGACCTACTGTAGATGTTAAATGCTGTCTTCTGCGATATATAGATGTTGATATGACTTGTGGAAGATCGTTGATGCTTATTGAGAATAGAAGGGGACCTAAAGTGGGAGCCCTTTTCATTATGCAATTTGTTGGCCTAGGAACAAGTGGACACAACATAGTGAAAATGGGCGGTGGTATCAAGACCTATTGGGGGGGTGGGGGGGCGTTAACTTGTCAAGTTAGAAGGGAGTGATCTACGAGACGCAAAGGCGTTGGATAGATAATGGAATATGGAGGCCCAGAGACATATTTTGGTCAAATCAAGAAAATACATCATGATACATTTTAACAGAGCAGTGGTGGTTGAGTACCTTGATCGAAACCCAGATGGATAGGGAACAAAATATGAAATGCATTAGTGTATTGATATAACTGTTGAAATCAAATTTTCGAAATACTTAGCAAACTGCACAAATGAATAGAAATTGGCCGAAATTGTTTTTAAGTCAGTGGAAGTGCATTTCAAGACACTTACCAATTTCATGGGTGGACTTTCAGTTATGTATCTGGTATTAAATTTTTTTGATATTTTTTTTGTTGTCCCGTTGATTGAGTTTTTGCTTCATGTCTGTCTTGTTGATGTTTTGCCCCTCCCTGATGTCTACACCTTGTCCACTGTGTTATTTTAACCCTGTGCTCATGTCCTCTTGTTGTCGGCCCATTGTTGTTTTCCCCCCTTCTCTTGTTCCCGGTTTCCAGTTTTTACTTTTTTTGGCATTTATTAAATTATATTACTTTTGCAGTTCTCTTTTGCGTTCATCTCTGACAACCAAGGATTAATCCAGACCACTGAGGCTCAACAACTGGGCAATGAAATTTTGGCGAATAACATGTGTTTTCCACCTCCACCAACTACATCAAGTGGTGCTCCTTCATCACTATCATTGAAATTTGCACCAATGTGTGTCCACTCAGTCATTCTAAAAAATAAATAACACGCAAACAGTAATTTAAAGAAATGTATAATTCAACCCAACTGTAGTTTCAGACAAATTGCCTGTACAAGTTGGGGTTAGCCAGTGGTCTATGTTTCTGTCTTACTGATTGTAACCTCGCCGGGATTTCCAATGCCTGGGTCGCGCTCTAATCTTTACATAACTACCCCAGAGAGTCGTAAATTAAGGACCAAATTTCGCATGAAATTTGGACTATCACAATTGGATTGGCTATGGGCGTCATAGTATATTCAAGATAAATGCTCTGGGCTGTTGTGCAGATGAATCGTACGGGAGGATCTTGGGAGTGACGTCGTTTGTTCATAGTTTATCCGCCGGATAGTCCTTCTATAAAACCAAGACATCAGCCACAGCGGCAGACATCCTCATCAGTTCCTGAAGGTTCGCAAGGTGTTTTAAAACTAGCTATCCATGAGGAAGGAAGGACGGAACACAACTGTGGCACTTGTGGGATCTCATCCAATTCTTGCAGGTAATTTGGTTCTGCTAGCTGGACTTGTGGTTCTGGGCAATGGCTCCCCCAGAGTCGATTGGCTGAACACAACGTCTGGGAGCGAGGCAAAGCTAACTCCTTCAGGAGATAACAAAAAGAAAATTCATCGAGCTATTACTTAAAGATCTCTCATTAAAACTGCAATCATAAGTACACAGACTAATAACCCCCCCTTCGCCCCAAAACAATATTGAATACTTTTAAAAGCTGAAATGTTATGTAAGTAAATGTACACAAAAATTCCTTATAAATATCCATCCCTTTTCTTCCCCCTTAATACATTTCCTGGATGGGGGGGTGGCAGTTCAGAGCTGCACCCGTTCACAAGCACCTCATTAGTAGTGTATATAAATAATTAAATCTACCTTATAACATGCATAGCCACTTAAAAGTATTAAATCTTTGTTAAAACTAAACTAACTAAAATCTTTAATAAAAAGACGGGGTAAATACTTTTTATATAATGAAGCTTGCAGTGTATCAGGAGTTAGATGAGTGAGGACACAACGCTGAATGCCATAATTAAGATTTATAAAATTAAGTCCAAAGGCAAAAAACACAAACTCCAAAATCCAAATTAACCAGGAACAGGACTGAACTTGACAAGACACTTAACCAGCAACAAAGGGAGAGTAAGCACAGGTACATATAGAACACAGACAGAACACAGAAGAAACACATCAGGGCGGGCAACAATCAACAGGGGAAACAGGACATGAAGTAAAACTGAAAAGAAACCGAGAAACTAATGTCAAAATGAAACCAAATACAGAAATAAAAACCACACCATGACATCAGTGGACCTCAGATCATCAGATAAACTTAACAGGCCTCACCAGAGGTAGTTGGGACGTCCTAGGAGCAGGTTAAAGATTATGGAGGACCTAAGTGTCCCAGAGGGTTCATAAAATAAAATAAAAGCGAATAAGCTAAATAAACAGGAACTGAGATTATTAAACATTCATAAAGCAGTATAAATAAAAGCAAAAGTATCTTACAAAATTAATGCGCCCAAACACTAATACTTTTTTTGCAAGAGGTCTTGGACGTTTTTCATGACATGGCTCAAACATGGATGGATTAAAGTGGATGTCAAAGCCTCTCCAAATATTGCCATAATTTAACATCCTATTTATAGGAGGTTTTCCAATGAGAGCCGACAAAACGTCGTGGGTCAGGGAATGCAGCAGAACCAAAGATCCATCGCACCACAAACATTTCAGGCCGTTACAAAGACATTTGTTACAAACTTTCTCATTGCATCTGACATAAATGCCTGTAAAAAGTAAATATAATGGATGGTGGGGTGTATCACAAGTGCAGACGTAGGCTATTGGCCAGTGGGGAGCAGCTTTTTGAGGGTTCTTACCACGGTCTCATTCCATAAAATGGCTTGTGTGTCTTCTCTGCACTATGCACCCTGTAGCATCCAGGTAAAACATTGTCCTCTTTGCATCTTGAATGGAAAATATATAGGCTTTTGGGACTACAGCATGATGGCCTATTAGGGTGTTGCCATGAATCTTCTGATTACATCTCCATCACACCTTTGGCTGTTCTGAAAGACATCAATTGTTTCATTGTGATAAGGTAAGATGTTTTTTTCCCCGCTGTACGAGGGCGTTGTCCACTTGCACCAACCTCAAATACAACTTCCAAAAGGTTCCTATTTCTCCAGGTACAAATTTACCTACAATTTTCTTGCCCTTGATCTCACTGGTCTGCATATTAACTATTCTGTGCGTGAGCCCCGTGACCAGGTAAGAGTCACACCGCCTTCAAACTGATGTCAGTAGCACTGGACTGAAGCTGTTACCGTACATCTTTAAATGTACAAAAAAAGCTGTACATGAAAAGTGCTTCTCTAGTTTTTGATGTTTTCAATAAATGCCTCTTGAATCCAAAACTGCAAAATGATGAACTGTCTTTAGTCCTCCGCATTAAATTTGTCCAATTGAAATCAGGAAAAAAATGATCTTTGCAATGATTTTCCAATTTTTGCCATCATTTTATTCCAAATATAAAAAAGGGGTGGGTTTGGTAAGTGGCAATGAAAGAATTTGTCTTTCTTCAGGCTTGAGACAGAGCCCAGAAATAGAAAAGGCCAATAAAAAAAAAAAAAACAAAGAAATAAAAAAAAAGCAATGGTGTGATAATTCAATTACTGTAATCAATCCAAGGCAAAACTCAACAGGTTTTATGAAAGAAGGCATATTTTTAAATAATTTACGTAACCTGGAGGTTTTTTTTCCCACAGGCAGACTAAAGTCGAAAAATTTAAATGAATAATATACCTGAGACTGAAAAATTCCATTTCCCATTTTGTACCGCAGTGCTTCGCTTTCCCCTGATATTGGGAGAATGGGGGGGAAGTTTTTTTCCACGCAGTCTAAAATAATATGATCATAACATTTTACAAATGTTACTCTATTTTCCATTGTCTAACGTTGGCACCTCTATGTCTCATCAGAAGAATCAGGGGAGTGGTTCCCAACAGCAGACCTAAAAATGAGAGAACCTTGCCATTCGATTACTCAAACTGTGGAAATAAATATCGTCCGAGTTTTACGATTTTAGCTGCATGTGTTTTGCATTATCCCTTTGAGGTCACTGAATGGGAGTGGGTCTTTGTCAAGTCTTAACAAATAGTATAATCTTTACACAAAATAGAGAAGCATCAATAACATATACGGGGGTGGAGGTCCCAGTAATAATAAAAGGTTAATATTACAGTGGTGGCGAACCTGTTGCCAAAAACTAAGACTGTAAATCGGTTTCTGCTCACAATTATGGTTAGCTTCCCCAGGGTACCCCGAAGCAGTATGCCTGCGGAAATTCCATGTATCCGGTCATCGTCAGGGCTCTGGTAAAGTTTTCTCATTGTTTGGTCTGCCAAGGGTCCATCAAAGTGATCAATACCAACTTCAAGTCGAAAGCCTTTGCACCCTCTCTTCCCACATTGGAGATAAAACATTCACTCTAGTCTATCAACCCGAGATTCAAGGTGCACACGAAAAACTCCATTGAACCATGAACCCACTAAACATCCGACTCCCACTCACCTCCAGATCACGTCCAATGCATCGCGTCAGGTCGGTCGTGACCTTTTATTTACGTCCGAAGACGACGTCTGTGCAAGGTGCGCATCTGACGTAATAACAATGACCTCCCATATACGTGGATATGACGTCCAATCCGACCTCCTCTAGGACGTGAAAACAGTCATCGGCCGTCCGACGCAGTACGTCTTGATCTAGCAATACCATATATAGGCTGTGATGCAATCTAGGTGTACCTGACGGTAGCGGTAGTGATTAAGCAAATGTGTGCAGCCTTGGGATACGTGTGTTCAAGTCCACGGGGAGGTGTATCAGTTATCTTTACTATGTGGTTTCGTTTTTAGCGACAATTTTTTCTGTTTGGTTAAAGACACATAAACACGCTCAACATAGGAATTACGTAGTGGAGCTAATCATAAAACTTGTGAATGTTTCATTTGTGTGTGGCTAACAATCTCCAAGTTTGTAAATATGGGTGAGCACTTGAGATTTATGCAAATGCATGGTTCACAAGTTTTATTATTAGCCACTACATATTCTTAGTTGAGTGTTATATTCGTTTTGAACCGAAAACAGAAAAATTGTTCGCTAAAAGTGAAAAGTCACAACATTTGTCCGACGGGATTGACCCTGCGTCGTTTGGCACTGAAGACTCATTACGGCACCGCTACACCAATGCCGAGGCATTTTTTCTGACGACTAGAAAAAATGAATAATAACCGCCTAAACAACCGACGCACGACTTATACGAGGTTACAGCCTGACAAATGAGTCGGTCGAGGACCCCTGTTTTCCCACGTCGAATCGACGTTAGGGTGGTGCATCTGACTTAAAGCAATGCCTTCACCCAGACGTAGAATTTTTTTTTTCTGTACCGCTGTCGCTGCCACTGCTTTATTTACTTGGAATCACCCTCGCTAAAGTAACACAGTCTGCAAAGTTTTTAGATATAGATTATCATTTCCACATTGAAAAGAGTGAGACAGAAAGTAAGTGTTTGTCTCACGTATACGTGAATTTGTTAAGTTTGATTTGTATATTAGCTGTATTTTGAATTGCCAGAGCATGAATCTATAATAATAACGGCTGGCACTGCACAGCTGAAAGGGAGTAGACACTTTTTTTAGTTTTTATGTTAAAGTTTAAAATATGATATGTTTTCATATTTCCAAACTATGTTTAGCACATTAGAATTTCTTAGGTTAGACTGTCCAACAAACACTGGAGTTAAAAAAGTTAAGAATTCTTGATTTTTAAATAATAATTCAATTATTAGCAAAGTGACTGTATAGTTCACAATGGTTTTAAAAACTGCAAAAAGATCAACAGTACTAGTAATCTAAGTTTAAAAACCAGGGAGAGCCGCTTTAATATTTGGGAACACTCCCATCATTTAACACCTGTGTATGTCATCAGTTTTGAGTTGAGTTCAAGGGTGGGACCATGTGGTACCATGTGGACCATAGGAGCACAAAGGAAGGATGTTACCTGCTGAGAAAGAGAGGTTTAATGTCTCATGTATTGCAAATGTTCATAAATGGATATAATTCTTCCACTGTCTTCAATGTCAGAGACTTTCACTTCTTCTCACTGTGGCTGTTTAAATGAGACCACTACAGTTTTATTTTTGTTATTGGTATTAGCTGCAAATATGAAATATCCATTCATCTGCTGTAGCAAGCAACTAGCGCTTGCAACTCTATTCAATTCATACCTTTTCTAGAAACTTTAAACAGCCATATTTAATTAACAATACATTACCCTTTGCAAGGCAGTCAATTATTGTGTAATCCATAGAGTATAATTTCATGAATTGTTGCAATAACAAAGGTTCTTGTGTATTCCAATGTGTCATGCGTGTGTTTGAGTCTTACAGGGTCAGACTGGTGTTTTGAAGTGTTCAAAGGTAAGAATCAACACTCTCACACCAGGATTGGTTCTCTGTATAATTATGGGTATTTAGAAATAAACCTTTAATTTGGTGTATGTCTCTTTGAAAACACTTTTCTCAGATTGTTGCAGCAACTCACTCTAGATGAGGAAAAGGAGCAACAGGGGAAAATGCCCCCTCGGAAATGGCAACATGTGTAGATAATACAGGGTAAGTAGCTTTCAGGGCTCATTTGTGTCCATGGTGCAAAACAAATGCACTTTGCAATTGTTTTTATACATGGAATTACACCAATGACCAAACCTTATCCCAAGTTCTCAGACCAAGTGTCCTTCCAGTGTCTCAAGCGAGGGCAGTGGCAAGGTTTGTATCACATGGGGATGGATCGAGTGTTTGAGGCATTAATAGAAATTATGTGTTGTTATATCACTTTGCCACATTATGTTGAAACTAAAACAGGTTTCCACATTTTCAGGTGCTGTGCGGGACCTTGTGATGAGAGACTGAAGCCAAGAGAGGACACATGTTGGAACACCTCAACATTCAATAAAGGCATTCTTCATGCCTTTTCCAATTGTGTTTTTACATCTGGGAACCTAGAGTGTAGCGGTGCCTGTGTTTAATACTGATCCAAACAATAGGTGCTACTATCATGTATTTTTTACTTTGGCATGAACTGTTCAAGTACAGTAGTAGTTCATAACACTGTGCCCCTGTGTGCTTTTAACTTGTACGTTTGATGGAGAGAAACATATTTTTAATGCAGCTCCATTTGCAATAATGACTGATATCCTACGACTACAGTTGTTCTAAGGATTTTTGAATGCGGTGTTTACGGTTTATTGGCCCGAGGTCAGAACTAAACATGTTAAAGCTGCATTCAATTCACAAGGCAAAATCTGGAACGGTCTTCCTGGAAATGTGAGACAGGCTTTCTTCTTTGACAAGTTAAAAGCCAGGTTTAAAACAACTCTGTTTCTGCTTCAACTGAGAGATTTTATGAGAGATTGTATTTTTATCTTTTTAAATTTACTGTCAATATTTAAAATGTAATGCCATGTTTTTATTGGTTTCTATCTTTTGTTCAGTGCTTTGAGTTTCCTTTTTGTTTTGACTGTGCTACAATTAAACTTGCCTTGCCTAATTGCAAAAAGTTATGTCTCGACCAGTAAGTGATTCGGCAGAGGTTAAGTGAAGTCCAATAGAACTGTAAATTGGACGACATATAAACGCAATATTTTGGTCATATAAGACGTCGAGAGGGACGTCGGACCCGACCGGTTCGTACCACAGTTGCAACCTTGAAAGACGTTGCCGCACGTCATTTAACGTCCTGATAAAGTCCTGATGACGTTGGAAAATGACAGTGTTTTTACAATCTGCATGCTTAGTGGGAACACCGGAAAACAAAACGTCATATGAAGGCAATATTTTGGTCTTCTAGACGTTAATATGGACGTCGGACCCGACCCGGGTTCTGTACCAACGATTGCAACCTTGGAATGAATCGTCCAGATGACAGATGTAATTACGTTGTTTGGACATCGGCTTGCTTAGTGGAACGACTGACAACGAACGTCATAAACGTCAATATTTTGGGTCATATGAGCCGTTGAGAGGACGTCCAGACCCGACCGGTTTCCGAACCACATCAAACCTTGAATTGACGTGCCATCACGTAACATTTGGAGGTTGAGGTTGACGTCGGGAAACGACGTCGAGAAACGTCAATCATCAGCACCCCCAGTGACCTAATATTCGACGTTCAAATTACGTTGACTTCAACGTCGGCTTGCTGTAGTGGGCAGTCCATGTGTGAAGCACTGCTTTGAGTCACAAAAAATGAAAGGGGGCCCCTTGTGCTGTTGCTGCTGGAGGAAGCTGTGCAGGAGTGGTTGAGGTTCAGCCCACCCACTAGTCTTTGGGCCAGGAAGTCTGAGGTAAGTAAGTAATCGTTATTTATTGTACCAGTCTTTTCAACTGCAAATCAAGAGTCCTCAAAGGCGGTTTAACAATTGTTATTTGGGGCATTTGCTGCTCGCTCCACACAGAGATGGGGAGCGGGGTCCGCCAGTATAGAGGCGGCAGGTCCATACCTATTGGGTACATAATTTTAGTGGTATGGGAAAACCGGTGTACCTGAGGAAACCTAACGAGACATCACGGGGAGAACATGCAACTCCCATTCAGAAAGGCCCTGGTCCGACCGGATTTCGAACCCAGGACCTTCTTGCCTGAGAAGGCGAGATGGCTATCCACTCCAGCCCACCGTGCCGCCCCAGGACCTTTTGGACAAGTTTCTAAAAGAGCACCTCATTAAACTCAAAGACTGTCAAAACATCCCAGATATTCCACTACTACACTTTGGGATCGGTTTAAAACTAGCTTGCTACCCCACTTTGTCTTGGCGTCTCCTGACCGAAAGAAAGCTGCAATTTGACAAGAAGGCTTATTGTCAACATCGTCTAGCCTGGTGGACTACGGCGCTCGAACGGCGCTACTTCTCTTAACCAATACCAGCTCAGCATTTGTCCACTACATCTCTGTGCCTTATGTTGTATACCAGAAGCTGAGTGGACACCAACTACTCATCACGACACCGACCGTAGGCGGGCGCTCAAGGGGTCTGCTATGTGAATATTCTGAAGCTCTACAGCACACGGAGTGACCAGCAACACCGGCCAGTTCCCTGCGGTGATGAGAAGGCATCTCCTGTTGTTGGCTTACACCAAGGTGAGTTCTGACTGAACCTGAAGAGGCTGAAAAAGTGGGAGTCTCTATGAAATCTTTGTAAAACGAACCCATGATTGCACCCTCTCTAATACTCTAGAGCCACAAGAACAATGATTGTTTCAAATTATCCTGGACGAGCCCCCAAGTTTGTGTATCGACCAAGATAGATGAAACAATAATTGAACTGAGGAGGCAGCTACACAGAGACAATGTGGCAGTAAAAAACTATAGTTTGGATGTCTGTTGCTACTAACCGCTCATATGAAGAAGACTGTGTTCCAGGGAGTGGAAAAACCGTAAGAATTTCAGATCATGCTGCAGAGTGGACAACTCAAGATACGCTGCTCAGCGGGGTTCGTCTTTCACGACCCGCGTGAGGAAAAAGGTGGGAATTTCCTGCCGGAGCTGAACCCCCCACCTCCACCGCAGCTCCCCGCACGTACATTTTGGACATGCACAGTAGCGAAAACAAACAACAAAGGCGCGGGTTACACAAACTAGCTTGTGGGGGCTTTGCGAGCTCGGGAGAGAGTGGATAATTCTACTCCTTTCGTTCATCCAAACGAGACCTCAGCACAAAGTTGTCGCTTCAGTTTCCATTCTTCACAACTGCTTGTTAAAATTACAGAATGATGTTGGTGCGCTTCCGAGGGTCTGGCACAGGAAGTGGGTAATCAACTGCCAGAGGGGGGTTTCTTACCATCTACTGGCCGGGCCGCTAGAACTACATGTTTTTCAACCTTGTAAGAACCTGAGAAAATTTGCATTAGAGCCTGGTCGTTTCTGCTAATAGCCTGGAAATGTTTGCGCAGCGGCTCAGATAAATCTCAGCCGAGTCACTCAGTGGGTATGGCAATTTCCTTTTATAAAAGCTAAACAAAAAAGAATAACAGTGGTGGGAGTTGGCGTCGCCCAGTTGTGCCAAAATAACAAACTCAACAAAACAAGTCCAACAAAAGGAATGAATCAAAAAATGCCTAAGTCGTTTAGACCGTAAATAAGAGTCGGCGTGTAAAACAACAAGGATGGCAACAACTGGCTAACTAATGCATCAAACAAAAACAGCTGAGAGAGAGAGAGGGAGAGAAAATGAGGGCCAATACTATCAGATTCCCATTGGCAAGACCCTCCATCAAAACGTCTATACTGGAGGACCAAAAGTTTGCTCTTGGCCAAAGCTCCGTTTCCACATGTTGTGTCGAAATTCTGAGGGGGGTGAATTTTTTTTTGGTCCACTCTATTTTACTTTGCTGTGAATGTTGAAGCTCCGCGCTAAGGCATGTGTTTTTTTCCATAGACGTAATATATTAACGGTCAGAGTCACGACCCTATCCCGCCGTTCTAAACAAATGGCCATAAAAATGTGCTCTACTGTAACGATCCAAATTGGCCCGCTGAGAGGTCCCCCCACAAGAAAAATGTGGAAATACGCTTCGGGCATGCGCCAGCCGGTCGCAGCCCCATTCATTTGAACGAGAGACTTTCAAACATTCACCACTCAGCAGTAAACTAAGTGACAAAAAAAATTCCCCCCCCCCCTTTCATATGTTTAATATATGTTTACAATGTATTTGAAATATAGGTTAAATAATAGAAACAGTCATTATAAATATAATATTTAAATATATATATATATGCAAACATGTGTATGGCAATTTAACACAGACTAATGGGCATCTATCAAAAAAGCCAACTTTATTTCTTTAAATCAGATACAAAACAAATCCAGAGGAAGTTGAGGTAGAGGGTACATTTTAACATTGCAACATCTAGTGCAAACTTGAAACTCACTTCCTGCAAAAAAAAAAAGGTTGGCAAGTACAAAACTTAAATCAATTACAAACTTTGCGCTTCACCTGGGTCTTAGCTCGCAAATTCCACTATTTATGACTTTCTCACAGCAGCGTCTATGGCCGCAAGGGAAAACTGTTTTACATCAACAGCATCTGTGGAACTGAACACCGATTACCCACCTCAAAGCAGCCTGCTTAAATCATCCCGTCCCCACTTCTTCCTCCTGCCCCATAGCCAGCCCCCCCCGCTCAGCCTACCCTCCTGGGCATATGCCATCAAAACTGGAAAGACAGAACCTACTCTAAGCATAATTTTACCTTGGCAGAGCTTGAATTTTCCTGCGGGTCGGAGAGCCTGCCGATGACGCTCGGCATTAGGAATTCCTATTTTGCTGAACCCCCTCCATTCCAGGTTGGACTTGGAGGAGAACTTTCAACATCAAAGACCCCACAGTACACCCGAGCCATACATTGGCGGTGGTACAAGTTTTTGCCGTCTCCCCCAACAATGTGATGAGATAGTGACATCTTCGTTCCCGATTTTCACCTTTAAAGTATAGAAAATGACACATAAGCAGTGATGAAAAAAGGAAAGTCACTACAAGCATTAGAATGGATACACACACAAGCAATAAGAGGGCTAAAAAGGGCAGTATGTTTTTGTGTTAAAGGGTTTTTACAGGCGCGCGCATACGTCATAATTTCCCATACATTTCCATTTAATGCCAGTTTTGAATCTCTACTTTAATGCAAATGTAAATATTTTAAGGCCTTGATTTTGACAAATTTCACTAAAGAGCTACTAAACACCCCTTCCAGTATCGATACTCCACCCACTCCACTCCCAAAATTAAAAAAAACTCAGAGAAAGAGGCATGGCGAGAGGCTTGTGGGGAGACGCGGGGAGGGGGAGTGGGTGTGAAGCGGTCTCTGCTCGAGTTGCATTATTTAGAGACGGAGAGGTCGGGGATGTGAGGGCGGGGCTCACGCCAGCGGGTCCTGTAGATCAAATACCCCGTCTCGGTTCTTCCCTCCTCCTTCCTCGCCCTCTCCCTGGCCGCCTGTGACCGGACATGTTGTCGCGCGGACATTCACAAATCGGCTACTGAACTACTGATAAAGTAACTACACTGAAACGCTGGCGACTGAAAAATAAAAACTATCTAAAGCTATGCTAATAAATTGCTAACCGGAAAATTCGATGTAAAACGCTCGCCCGCTATTCCACCCTCTAACTCGCTAACGGGGGCGTGTGCGAGTCTTTGGCTGCTTTATACACCGAGCTGCAGGAGCGGCGGACGTTACACAGCTGGCAGAGCAATGGGGAGGACCGGCACGAATTCAAATGTAGTGTAAGCCAAAAATTTAGAGAGGGCCGCTACACAACGGTTTTAGGCTTAAAATGAATTTTATCTATTTTTGGCACTAAAATGTCCAAAAAAAATTACCAGGACTTGTAGAGAGCCTATAAGAAAAAGAAAAACATATTTAGCAGTGTAATAAGCTCAAAAAAGTTGATTTGGTGCTTAGTTGTCCTTTAATTGACCGAAAAGTTTTTAATGCCAACCCGCAGAAACCCTGTACACACAAAAATGACAATTAACTAAAACTTACGTGAGAAAGGTCCTGCAAGGTGTGAAAGTGACGTTTCACTGGCCCGTCACTACTCAGTAACGTGTGCATCAGCATGTTTGGGTGGGGTGGTTGTCAACTCGTTGGGTGACGGTGCTCATGGAGACAAGCTTTCTCACCTCCAACACCGCAAGCTGGAAATTTCTGAAAAAAAAAAAAAAAAACTACAAGATTTTACAGACAGCAACCATGAAGACCAATATGTCCAAGAAGCTACACATCAAATTGAATGTATAAAAAACATTTACAAGAGCAAGTTATAAAATGAACACTGACTTCATGGATACCACATGTGTCAAAGTCAAGGCCCGCTGGCCAACTCCCAATCCGGCCCGCATATAATTTTACAGGGCCCGTTGCCATTGCCAATTAGACGCACTTTACGTCAATGCGGTTCCGCTATTTTTCATAGTTCCCAGATGTCTATTATACTCACATATGTTTGGGGATTAAGCTTGAGCGCATATGAAATCGAGCCAGCAGTGCAGCAGCGCTCTCAGAATGTTTGAAACAGCTAGATGCACTTTTTTGTGCCTCTTTTTTTCTCAGCTTTTTGTGATTTCAGTAAAACTGTCCCTCACTCAACTGGGGATTACAAGCCTAGACAACAAATTCTGTTTGCTGTGGAAAGTAGACAGTATTCTTTCAGAATCTGGGTTTTCGGATTTCAGATAGTCATAGTAAGTACACAAAAATCTGTGGGTCCCTGAAATAATCTATAAAAATCATCAGAAACGCTGGCCAATATGGGAGTACCTGTTCTGAAATAGGACGGACTAGGCAATGATTAAACACATTGAACCAGTCCGGCCCTCTGCTCGCAGCAAATTTGTTTTTTTTGGCCCCTCTGATGTATTTGACTTTGACATGCCTGGATTGTAGACTATATCATGCTCATTTACCATGGCTCATTTCACAGTAAGCAATTTATATAATAAATACAGATTGTGGCTGATTGTTATAACTTGCACAATAGATAGACAAAATGCAACCGCATTTTCTGTTCTTGCTAAGTTGTGCCATGTGGTACAAAATTGATGGTATAATTCTCGATACTTGCCTTTAACTACCATGGACCGCAGGTTAGAGGTTTCCTTATGTAAGGCCGTGATCCTGGGCTCTGTCAACCTATAGTAAAGTCATCGCTTTCCCTGGCTTGATGACGTTGCTGGACCTGGGCTGAACCTCAACCCTCCTCACAGGCTTCTCTCACCGCAAAACAGCACAAGGGGCACACTTTCCAATTTCTTTTGTGACTCAAAGCAGTGCTGCTCCTCAACATGGTCTTCCCACTAAGCAAGCCGACGTTGAAATCAACGTATTTTGAACGTCGAATATAGGTCACTGGGGGGTGCTGATGAACTTATTCTCGACGTCGTGTTCCCGACGTCACCTCAACCTCCAAGTGTAACGTTGATGGCACTCCAATCAAGGTTTTGAATGGTGGTACGGAAACCCGGTTCGGGTCTTACGTCCATCAACGTCTTCATATGACCAAAATATGGGACGTTTATATGACGTTCGTTTTTCAGTCCGTTTCCCACCAAGCAAGCAGATGTCGAAAAACAACGTAATTCAACGTCATCTGGGACGTTCTTTCAAGGTTGCAATGTGGGACATGACCGGTCCGGGGTCCGACGTCCTATCAACGCTTATATGACCAAAATATTGCCGTTCAAAATGAGTCGTTTTCCGTTGTTCCCACTAAGCAAAGCATATGTCCAAAACACTGTCATTTTCAACGTCAATCTGGACTTATCTGGACGATTCCAAGATGACGCGCGGCCACGTTCATGCTCAAGGGTTGCAATGTGGTACCGAACCGGTCGGTCCGACGTCCCTCTCGACGTCTATATACCAAAATAATGACGTTTATATGACGTCCATTTACAGTTCTATTGGCCCTACTTAACCTCTCTGAATCACTTACTGGTCGAGACATACTTTTTGCAATAGGAAGGCCAGTTTATTTGTATAGCACAGTCAAAACAAAAGAAAACTCAAAGCACTGAACAAAAGATAGAAACAATCAACAAGGCATTACTATTATAAATATTGACAGTAAATTAAAAAGATAAAAATAAAATCTCTTCCTAAAATCTCTCAGTGAAGCAGAAACAGAAGTGTTTTAAACCTGGATTTTGAACATGGTCAAAGAAGAACCTGTCTCCATCTCACATTTCCAGGAAGACGTACCAGATTTTAGCCTGTGAATGCTGAAATGCAGCTTTAATCAAGTTTATTCTTGAACTCGGAGCAATAAACATAAACACAGCATTCAAAAAAACCTTAGAACACTGTAGTAGAAGGTTATCAGTCGTATTAGGCAAATGGGAGCCTCTGCATTAAAAATCATGTTTCTCCTCTACATCATAGTTACCAAGTTTAAAGCACACAGGAGCACAGTGTTATGAACACTACTGTACTGAACGTTCATGCCAAAGTATAAATAAACATGATTGTAGCACCGATGTTTGGATCAGTATTAAAACAGGCACACGCGTACACTCTAGGTTCCCCAGGATGTAAAACACACTCTGAAAGGCAGAAAGAATGCATTATTAAATGTTGAGGTGTTCCAACATGTGTCCCTCTCTTGGTCTTCGTCCTGCTCATCACAAGGTCCAAGCACAGCACCTGAAAATGTGGAACATGTTTAGTTTCAACATAATGTGGCTAAGTGATATAACAACACAAACTTTCTATTAATGCCCTCAACCACTCGATCCATCACCATGTATACCAAACCTGGCACTGCCACCGCTTTGAAGACACTGGAAGAATGACACTCTGTCTGATAAACTTGGATAATGCAGTGGTCATTGGAAGTAAATCCATGTAAATGAAACATTGCAAATGTGCATTGGTTTTGCACATGGACACAAATGAGCCCTGAAGCTATTCTTACCCGCTGTATTACTCGACACATGATTGCATTTCCGAGGGGTCATTTTTCCCTTGTTGCTCGTTTCCTCATCTTGAGTGAGTTCTGAACAATGCTGAGAAAAAAGATGTTTTCAAAGAGAATACACCACCATATAATGGTTTTTTCAAAAACAACATAAATAATACCGAGACAATCAATGTTGAGAGGTGTGATATCTTACCTTTGAACACCTTCAAACAGTCTGACACCTGTAAGACACAAACACACATGACACATTAGATACACAAGAACATTAGTAATTGCAACAATCATGAAAATTAACTCTCTATGGATTTCACAATAATTTGACTGCATAGCACAGGTAAATGTATTTTAATTAACATATGGCTGGTTTTTAAAGTTTTATAAGAAAAAGTACGAAATTGAATAGAGTTTGCAAGCGTAGTTAGCGTGCGACCAGCAGATGAAATGATATTTTATATTTGCAGCTAACCAAACAAAAATAACAACTGTAGTGGCTCATTTAAAACAGCCACATTGAGAAGAAGTGAAAGTCCTCTGACACTTGAAAGACCTGGGAAGACATTACATCCATTTATGAAACAAAGCAATACTGAACAGTAAACTCTCTTTCTGCGCAGGTAACATCTGTGTGTGCTCCAATGGTCCCACATGGCCCACATGGTCCCACACCTGAACTCAACTCCAACTGATGACATCACAGTGTCGAATGATGGAGTGTCCCCCATATATTAAAGCGGATCTCCCTGTTTTTAAACTTACGTTTAACTAAGTACTGGTTTGTCTTTTTGCAGTTTATAAACCATTGGAAATATACAGAACTTTGATAATAATTGAATTATTTTTAAAACGTCAAGAATCGTAAAAACCTTTTTAACACATAGTTGGTTTGGACAGTCTAAACTGAAGATTCTAATGTCGCAAAAATAGTTTGGAAATATGAAAACAATAACAGATTTTTAAAAACTTTAACTTAAAAACTAAAAAAGGGCGTCTCCCTTTCACTGAGGCAGTGCCACCGTTATTATCTAAGATTCATGCACTGGCAATTCAAAATGACAGATTAATTACAAAATATACTTAAACAAATGCCACGTATACTGAAAAACAACTTACTATTCTTCTCCAACTCTTTTCAATGTGGAAAAAATGATACAATCGAAACTAAAAACTGTGCAGAAGGTGTACTTACTAAGAGAGGGTGATTCCAAGTAAATAAAGCAGGGCAGCGACAGAGGTACAGATTCAAACGGCTTGGAAGGCATAGCTTTACGTCCAGATGCACACCCTACTCGATTAGACGTGGGAAAACAGAAGGTCCTGGGGTCCGACTCCATCGTCATGCTGTAACCTCGGATAAGTGTAGGCGTCGGTTTTAGGAATGTTTTATTCTAGGTATTTTCACATAGTCAGAAAAAATGCCTGGGCAGTGGTGTAGCGGTTGCGTATGAGACGTCAGTCGCGAACGACGCAGTTCAAATCCCGGTCGGAATATGTTTGACTTTTCACTTTTTAAGCGAACAATTTTTCCTGTTGGTTAAAAACGAATAAACACTCAACATAAAGATTATGTAGTGGCTAAATAATAAAACTTGTGAACCCATGCATTTTGCATAAAATCTCAAGTGCTCACCCCCTATTTACAAACTTGAGATTGTTAGCACAACAAATGCATACATTCACAGTTGTTTATTAGACCACTACGTAATCCTATGTTGGGTGTTTATATTAGTCTTTAACCAAACCGAAAAATTTGTTCGCTAAAAATCGAAACAAATAGGTAAAGATAATGTTACCACACACTTGGACTTGAAACACAACGAATCCCAGGCGCACACCTGTGCTTAATCACTACGCTACCGTCGGTCACCTAGATTGCTTCACAGCCTATATATTGTATTGGCCTAGATCAAGACTAGCACTGCGTCGGGAAGGCCGATGACCTGTTTTTCCACGTCCTTGTAGGAGGTCGGATTGAACGTCATATCACGTATATGGGAGGTCATTGTTTTACGTCCAGATGCGCACCTATGCACAGACGTCGTTTTGGACGTAATAAAAGGTCCACGACCGACCGACGCGATATTGAACGTGATCTGGAGGTTGAGTGGACGTCCGATGTTTAGTGGGTATCATGGTTCACTGGAGTTTTTTTTTTTCGAGGCAAACCTTGACTCTCGGGGTGAGAAGACTAGAGTGACATGTTTTTATCTCCAATGAGGGAAGTAGAGTGGTGCAAAGAACTTTCGACTTGGAAAGTTGGTACCTTGATCACTTTGGATGACCTGGCAGACCAAACAATGAGAAAACTTTACCAGAGCCCCTGACGATGACCGGATACATGAATTTTCCGCAGCGCAAACTGCTTCGGGGTACCTGGTGCTGCACATAATTGTGAGCAAAACCGTTTTACAGTCTTAAGTTTTTTTTGGCAACGTCCCACACAGTCAATAATTAACCTTTTATTATTACTGGGACCGTACTCCCCCCCGAATAAGTTATTTGATGCTTCTCTATTTTTGTGTATAGATTATACTATTTGTTAAAGACTTGACAAAGACACTCCCCATTCTGTGGACCTCAAAGGATAATGCAAACACATGCAGCTAAAATCGTAAAATCCGGAACGATATTATTTCAAAGTTTGGTATTAGAATGGCAAAGGATCCCCTATTTTAGTCTGAAGTTGGAACCACTCCTGATTCTTCCGATGAAACATAGAGGTGCAAAAGTTAGAAGACAATGAAATAGAGTAACATTTGTAAAATGTTCCCTGATCATATTATTTTAGACTGACGTGGAAAAAAACCTTCCCCCATTCTCCAATATCAGAGGGAAATCGCAGACACTGAGTAAAATGGGAAATGAATTATTCAGTCAACAGGTATAATCCATTTAAATTTCCGGACTTTAGTCTGATGTTGGGGAAAACCCGCCATGTTAATTAAATAATTTAAATATGCTTTCTTACCATAACAAGTTGGATTTGCTTGATTGAATTACAGTTTAATTTGAATTATCACAACCATTGCTTGTGTCTTTTATTTCTTGTTGGCCTTTTTCTATTTCTGGGGCTCTGTCTCAAGCCCCTGATAGAAAGACAATTTCTTCATTGCCACGTACCCCAACCACCCCTTTTTTATATTTGGAATAAAATATGATGGCAAAAATTGGAAAAATCATGCAAAGATAATTATTTTCCCTGATTTAATTGGACAAATTTTAATTTGCGGCAGGACGAAAGACAGTTCTTCCATTTTGCTGTTGGGAATCAAGAGGCATTTATTGAAGAACATCAAAAACTAGAGAAGCCGTCTTTTCATGGTAGCAGCTTTTGTACCTTTAAAGACTGTACGGTAACAGCTTCAGTCCCAGTGCATACTGACATCAGTTTTGGAAGGCCGGTGTGACTCTTACTGGTCACAGATGGCTCACCTACGCACAGAAAAGTTAATATGTCTGACCAGTGCAAATCAAGGGCAAGACAAATTGTAGGTAAATTTGTACCTGAAGAAAAATAGAACCCATTTGGAAGTTGTATTTGAGTCTGGTTGCAAGGACACAAGCCCCTCGTAGCAGAGACAAAAAATATACCTTAATCACAATGACACACATTGAATGTCTTTCAGAACAGCCCCAGACTGGTGCTGAGGAGAGTAATGCAGAAGAATAATGCACCCCCTAAAGGCATCATGCGGTAGTCCAAAAAATACTAAATATTTTCCATTCAAGATGCCAAGAGGGACATAGTGTTACCTGGATGCTACAGGTGCAAGTGCAGAGTAAACACACAAGCCAGTTTATGAATGAGACCGTGGTAAGAAAACCCTTCAAAAGGTGCCTCACCACTGCCAATAAGCTACTTCTGCTACTTGTGATCACAAACCACACCATCCATAAAAATACTTTTTACAGGCTCTTTATGACAGTATGCAATGAAGGAATGGGATTTGTAAAAAATGTCCTGTAAAGAGCCTGAATGTTTAGTGTGCGATGGGGATCTTTGGTTCTGCTTCATTCCATGACCACGACAGTTTTGTCCGGCTCTCATTGGAAGAACGCACCTCCATAATATGATGTGTAATTTGGGCAATATTTTGGAGAGGCTTTTGACTTCCACATCATCCATCCATGGTTTTGAGCCATGTAATGAAAAACGCCAAAGACCTCTGCAAAAAAAGTATGTGTTTGGCGCATAGTAAATATTTTTTTTTTGTAAGATAACCTTTTGATTGTTAAATATACTGCCCTTTTAAATGAATGTTTTAATAATTCCAGTCCGGTTTAGTTCATCTTTTCGCTTTTTATTTTTTATGTTTATGAACCCTCTGGACACATATCATATAGGTCCTCAATAATCTCTTACTGTCCTAGGAGTCCAAACTACTCATGGGGAGCCATGTAAGTTTATCTGATGATGCTGAGGTCCACTGTGTCCATGGTGTGGATTTTTTATTTCTGTATTGGTTTTCATTTTGACATTAGTTCTCTGTTTCATTTCAGCTTTTACTTCATGTCCTGTTCCCCTGTTGATTGTCTGCCCCGCCCTGATGTGTTCTTACTGGGTCGTCTGTGTCTATATGTACCTGTGCTTCTCCATCCGCCTTTGTTGCGTGGTTCAATGTCTGTCAATTCCGTCCTGTTCCTGGTTACTTATGGATTTTGGAGTTTGTGTTTTTTGCCTAGACTTAATTTTATTAAATCTTTATTATAGGCATTCCTCGCGTTGAGTCCGCACTCATCTCACCTCAATGATACACTGCAAGCGTCAATTATATAAAAGTATTTACACCAGTCTTTTTATTAAAGATTTTAGGTTAGTTTAGTTTTTTTATATCAAATATTTAATAATTTTACATGCTATGCATGTTATTAATGTTAGATTTTTAATTATATATATACACTACTAATTAGAGGTGCTTTGTGAACTGGTGCACGTCTGAAAAACCCCGCTGGGGGCCCACCTCCCCCATCCATAAATTTATTAAGGGAAGAAAAGGGATTGATATTTATAAGGCAATTTTTGTGTACATTTACTTACATACATTTCCAGCTTTTTAAACTTATTCAATATTTTTTGGGGCAAGGGGGGGGTTATTAGTCTTGTATTTTGATTGCTATATTAATTGAGGATCTTTAAGTAATACGTCGAAGAAATTATCTTTTTTTTTAGCTCCTGAAGGAGGTAGCTTTGCCTCGATCCCACCGTTGTGATTCTGGCCAAGCGACTTGGTGAGCATAGGCAGAACCACACGTCCAAAACATACCCTGCAAGAATTGATGAGATCCCTCACAAGTGCCTCATTGTGTCCTCCCTCTCCATCTCAAGGGTAGCTAGTTTTTAAAACACATTTGGCGAAACCTTCCAGGTACGGATAGGATGTCTGCCGCTGTGGATGATCGTCTGGTTTTCTTATAGAAGACTAGCCGGACGGATAAACATGAACCAACGACGCACTCCAAGATCCTCCTGTATACGATTCCATCGGCACACAGCCCAGAGCCAATTATCTTGAATACTACTATGAGTCCATACCAGATCCAATTTGTGATTAGATTTCCAAATTCATGCGAACATTTGGGCCTTAATTTACAGACTACTGCTGGTATTTATGTAAAGATTAGAGCGGCGACCACATTGGTAATAGCCCCGGCGAGGTTACAATCAGTAATACAGAATCATAGACCATGTCTAACGCAAAACTTTGTACAGCAATTGTATGAAACCGCAGTGGGTTAAATATACATATATAAAATTACTTACGTTTGCGGTTTATTATCTTTTTCAGAAATGACCTGTGTGACACACCATTGTGCAACATTCATGAAGGATTGAACGGAGCACCACTTGATGTAGTTGGTGGAGGTGGAAACATGTTCTATTCGCCAAATTCATGCCCAGCTTGTTGAGCCCTCGTGGTCTGGAGTAATCCTTGGTTGTCAGAGATGAAAACCGCAAAAGCAGAACTGCAAAAGTAATATAATTTAATAATTGCCAAAAAAGAAATACTGAAACCGGGAACAAGAGAAGGGGGGAAAACAATCAATGGGCCGACAAACAAGAGACATGAGCACAGGTCGAAATACACACAGGTGGACACAGTGTAGCACAACAGGGAGGGGCAACAATCAACAAGACAGACAGGAAGCAAAAACTCAACATCAAGGGAACAACAAAAACTATCAAATTAAACCAGATTCAATCACCAGAAAGTCCACACCATGAAATGGGTACAGTGTATTGAAAACACTGTCCACGGACTTAAAAAGAGGCAATTTTCGGCCAATTTCTTTCTATTATTGTGTGCAGTTGCAAAGTTATTTGAAAATTTAATTTTCCAACATTTATATCCCTACACAATGCATTGCATATTTTGTTCCAATCCATCTGGGGTTTTCGATCAAACGGTACTCAACCACCCACTGCTCTGTTAAAATGTATCAATGATGTATTTTTCTGATTTGACCAAAATATGTCCTCTGGGCTCCATATTCCATGATCTTTCCCAAAAGCCTTTTGATCTAGTAGAAACACACTCCTTCTACTGACAACTTAACGCAATAGGTCTTGATACAACGCCATTTTCCAATATGTTGTGTCACATTGTTCCCTATCCAACAAATGCTTAAATGATAAAGGGCTCCACTTTAGTGTCCCCCTTACTATGCTCAAATATCATCAACGATCCTTCCACAAGTCATATCAAAATAAGATAAGATACGCAGACGACAGTCTTTACACATCTACAGTAGGTCCCCATTCCGTTTTGTCGTCCTTCATTCACGATTCTCGGGAAACACGCAGCCTGCGTGAAAAATAGTACATCTTATCGCCACAAGGGTGGCCAGGCTAAGTCCCTTTAGCTCTGACCAGCACTTAGACGCTCCAGGTATAAGACTGCGTGCAAACCTGTCAACCCAGAGGTGCTATGGTTGGCGAATGGTTAGGCATTAAATACAGGGACCCGTGGAGAACCCAGTTTCGATGCTTGTCTGAGGCACATCTTTTGGTTCTTGTGGCAAAACTGTTTTTTTCATTAAACAATTATTATATAGCAACTTGTCTTTAATGTCTGAAAAAAACGAGGTGAAATTCATCTAGTGTTATACGTTAAATATTGTGAAATGTTTTGATAAACCGAACGTTTTCGTTTCATCCTCCGCTCTGGCCCCGGGAGCACGCTGCTTGACCCCCAAGCTCTGACAGCTCATGAAACGCCTGCCGTCCTGGGCTCCGAGCGCGGACCATAGACACGCGACATCACGTCTCTCTCCTCTCTGCTCTTCGCAGGCTCACTCTCTATCTGCTACGCGCGTCTCCATCGGCTTGCTCGCGTCTCTCTCTCTCTGCTCGCGTCTCATACTCTCTCTCTGCTCGAGTCTCCTCTCTCTGCTCGCGGCCCTCCGCTTCTCTGCTCGCGTCCCTCTCGCTCTGCTCACTCTCTTTCCTTTCTCTGCTCGGGTCTCGCTCTCTCTGCTCACGTCTCTCTCTCATCATGCGGTATCTCTCTCTCTCTGCTCGCATCTCACTCTCTCAGGCTCACCTCTCTCCTCTGCTCTCACGCTCTCTCCTCTCGCGTCTCCCTGCTCACGCCTCTCTCTCTCGGCAGCGCATCTCTCTCACTGCGCGCATCTCTCCTCTCTGCTCGCATCTCTCGCTTCTCTGCTCGCATACTCTCTCTCTGCGCGCCATCTCTCTCTCTTCTGGCCTCGCGTCTCCTCTCATCTGAGTCGCCAAGTCTCTCCACGGGCTCGCGTCTCTCTCTCTCTGCACCTCTGCTCTCTCTCTGCCGCGGTCTCACTCCTCTCTGCTCACCCTCTCTCTCTCTCTCTCTCGGCTATACACCTCTCTCTCATCTCGGCTCACGTCTCTCTCTCTGCTGCTCACGTCTCTCTCTGCTCACCTCTCTCTCTCTCTCCTCGCTCACACGCCTCTCTCTCTCTGCTCGCACGTCTCTCTCTTTCTGCTCACTCTCTCCTCTCTCTCTGCTCACGGTCTCTCTCTGCTCACAGTCTCTCTCTCTCTCTCTGGCTCACCGTCCTCTCTCTGCTCGAGCTCTCTCTCTCTGCTCGCATCGCTCTCTCTGGCTCGCGTCTCTCCTCTCTGCTCACGACTCCTTCTGCTCACCTCTCTCTCTCTGCTCACTCTCTTCTCTTCTCTCTGCTCACGTTCTCTCTCTCCTCTGCTCACGTCTCTCTCGTCTCTGCGAACGTCTCTCTCGCCTCTCTGCTCACAGTCTCTCTCACTCTGCCACGTCTCATATCTCTCATGCTCACGTCTCTCTCTGCTGCGCGGGTCGTCTCTCTCTCGCTCAACGTCTCTCTCCTGCTCTCTCTCTCTGCTCCCGTCTCTCTCACTCCTGCTCACGTCTCTCTCTGCTCGCTCTCTCTCAGACCCCTTGCTCACGTCTCTCTCTGCTCACGTCTCTCTCTGCCTCACGTCTCTCGCCTCTCCTGATCTCCGTCTCCTCTCTCGGCTCACGTCTCTCTGCTTCGCGTCCTACCTCTCCTCTGCTCGACACGGTCTCTCTCTGCTACCAGTCTCTCTGTTCGCCGTCCTCTCTCTCTCTGCTCACCGCCTCTCCTGCTCTCTCTCCTCCACTCGCGGCCTCTCTCTCTCCTGCGCACTATCTCTCTCTGCTCGACCCTCTCTCTCTCTCTCTCTGCTCCACGCCTCTCATCTCGCTCACTCAGTCCTCCCCTCTCTGCTCACGTCTCTCTCCTCTCACAGGCCTTCTCTCCTCTCCTCTCTCACAGTCTCTCTCTGCGCACGACGTCTCGCTCTGCTCACGTCTCTCGCTCTCTGCTCACGTCCTCCCTCTGCTCCGCGTCTCTCTCTCTCTCTCCACCGGTCTCTCGCTGCTCTCTTTCTCTGCTCGCCGTCTCTCTCTCTCTGCTCACGTCGCCTCTGCTCCGCCGTCTCTCCTCCTCCCTCTCCGTCATTTGAGCCGAGCAGAACAGTTTAGAGCCAGGGCCAAATTCTTAGCCAAAAGGGATGTACCCGCCAACGTTGGGTGGATATCATCCGAGCGGATGAGACCGGGCTTTCCCCAAAAGGCACTCCAATTGTCAACATGAACAACACCACTTCGAGGGCACCAGCCAGACAGCCAGCGGTTGAAAGCCGAGTGTTACAAAAAAGCTTTGCTTTTCTTTTTAAATCTGCTGCTTATTTTTTGAGTCCATTATTGTATCTCTGATATATTTCATAGCTGTTTGTGAGAATTTTTTCATGTATTTTTTATTTTAGTTACAAAAGCCGTTTTTCAAACATTTAAATTAGAATCTGTGTTAAAAGTGATTATTGATTATAGACTTCGTCTAAAAAGGAAGAGGGAATTAGGATTAGCTGTAAAAGTATTATATTATTAAGTTAAACTACCCAATTCACATTACAAGCGGTGACTTTTTTGTTTTGACTACACGCCTGACCTTGCTGCTCCTGCTGATGCACACAGCAGAGGAGACTGATCTGAAATGTGCTCCAATTCATATTGACTTCATTTAAATTAGTAGAATATATGCTGAGATAAATGTTCAAGTGTAAAAGGGAAATTCCATAAAGTGAAACCCAAGAACGCATAGATAATTAAACACACAGTACAAAAGTACATATTTTAACCCTTTAGGCGCCAGAGTTTTTTCAAGAAAATTTACAATTTTGATTTCAAGATTTCAAAAGGCTATAACTTTAAAATGGTTTGAGATAAAGGCATACTGTAAATTAGAAATATCTTCAGTTTGAACCAAACTTTGGGATGGAAGTTGATTCGTCATCTAATTTGCATATTGTGACGTCATCAAGGTGGCGGCCATTTTGGAAAATGTTAATTATTGTATAAAGACTTCAAAAAGCTGTAGCTTGGGAGTTATTTGAGATCAGGGAATACTATAAACAGTCAATGTGAAATATCTTTAGTATGAAATGAATTTGGGATAGAAATAAATTCCCTGATCCAGATTATAGATAATGTTTTAGCACTGGTTCGCAGCCATATGGAATTGTATTATTTTAAAAGACCTTCAGTGATCAAGACAGCACTCTTTATAGTTTACAGTCATGAAATCTTGAGATTGGTTTCAATATTTCCCTTTCAGAGAAGTAGTGGGCTTACTATTTTTCTCAGTGGAAATGAGGCTCCAGGATTTACCGTTTAGAAACAGAGAGATGAAATGAATGGGCTCAGAACTTGTCAGATCGTCTCAACAACATACAACAGGCTCTTCAACACTTCTGATCCACTTTTGTGGATTATTTTCTCTCAATAACTGTCTTCATCCTCATCATCGCTGCTGGTAAAGGCAGTGAACGCGATTAGCGATGTGTTTTTTTCCCGCGGCTCTCCCGCGACTTCTCCCGCGTCTCCCGTGTTCCCCGTGGATGTCTACCCCCACTACTTTCTCCCACATGCCCGGTGTTATGATGCCCCTGTCCCCTCCACCACGGACCCTGCTTGGCGTTCACAGAATGCTTCTACCGCGGCCACACGGAGGACAAGCAGCCGCTGCACAGGGGCTGATTGTGGACTATATGGCGCGGTCTCCTCGTCACCAATAATGTCCGTGTCTGCTTCACTGGACACCTGTGTGTCTTCCTCCTCTGAATCTGAGTGAGTCAGTACCAGACCAAGTACTTCTCTGGTACTGAAGACCTCGTGAGTAAAATAAAAAACACTCTCTCCCTCTGCTCTGCTCTCGCTCCTCTCAGCTCTACCGCTGTTGCTTCGCCTCCGCGCTGCTGCGCCGCAGGTGTTTTACGAACTCAATTTACTCAAAAACGTACAATATAACCACACCCACAAATGCTGCTCATATTACAGGCACACATGTCCACTAACCCCTGGTGAAAAGTATTAACAAGATTCTGCACCACATTTTTACATACAGCCTGTTTAAGTGAGCAATGTTGCTTGTCGCAATATTGCGATTTTGGCGCTTAAAGGGTTAAAGTTTGAAGGTTTTAAGAGATTTGAGTCTTGTTTTTTATTGAAAGTTTCTGATCTTAAAATGTCATTAGTAGTAAGATAATAAGTAACTTATTTATATAGCGCATGTGGGAAAGCCAAGAGTGCTCCAAAATTGTTTAGACTTTAGAGAGAAAAACAATCTCACTCACATACTGATATCTGTTGTTTTGAATTTGACTATAAGGTTGTGTTCCAGGACCAAGGGCACACACTGTACAGGGTCACTGGACTGCGGGAGTGGACACTAAGGGCTCAGACCACAGGAGCCCAACAATGCCCACCCAGGCCAAGGTCACAGATCAAAGAGCAAAGGAAAATGCCACCTCCTTGCCCCTCCCCACGCCACTCCAGAACTGAGTGGGTGTGAGAGAGACCGGGGTAGAGAGAGGTGTCTGGAGACCTGATGGGTGGAGGCCTCAGGTAGAGACCTAGAGGCAGTTGAAAGTGTGTCCACGTGGTTAAATCGACACAGTGTGACCTTTGAGACCTACAGGTGGTTCGAGGAGTCTGGAGACACAACCCCAAAATTCACACACAAATATTTTTAATTGTCTATCACTTGAATCTTTATTTGAATCAGTATTTTTTGAGACCAGAAATGTTCATTCGAATTCTATATTGTCATGGTCTTAATCGACCTGTCTTGACATTTTTTTGTTTTGATTTGTTGATTTTGTACTGTGTGAAGTAATCACACTGACTAGGATTACATCTGATAAAAACACAAATTAGAGAAGTAAACTGAATCATTGCGCTTGCTTTTTGTCTGAGGGACATTAGCAACAGCATGAATAGAAATTGTCTTTAAAGTAGAATCAAAATGACTTAACCATAGAGAGTAACTACTGCATAACAAGCTGTGTACAGGAACTGAGACACTGCACCATTGACCAGAAGTGCATCGCAAATGACCTGATGTGCGCTTCAAGTGAAAAGACTCTATCTGGAGATCCTGATGTGAATCTGGAGAAACAAACCCTGGCTTGGACCCTACTGATGTCCAAGAAGACATCTCTCGAAATATGACCTGACCTGATGACGACTGAGACCTAACCTCACCCTCAGAGGACCCTGAGGACCTGAGGGAGAAAAACCGGGGAGTGATGTTTATATTTTTAAAATCATACATTGATGAGTGCTAAATGAGAGAGATACTCATGATTCTTTCTTTTGTTTTTGTTTGTCCCTAGCTTCTGGACATCTGATGATCTATTGGACACAGCCATTTGCAGAACAAGAACCAGCCAATGAAAAATCATCTATTGCCAATGCTATTGCTACAACCAGAACCACAACTGTGACCAAATGCAATATACATGTTAAGTATTCAGACATCTGACAGACAAAAACTTTGACTTTTTAGTCTGGGAGACTGAGCAACTGTTAAAATGTTTTAAAATGATAAAATATGGGTATTGTAGCGTTTTAGTAGATGTTAAAAGTGACAGAAGTCACAAATTAGAAATATGCCTTGGCTCAAGCTGTAACCGAGCTTTAGAGTCACAATAGCGTAAAAATAGAAATAGATAAAAGCATCAACCATGGATGCTTTCAAAAATAGAGATTATTCGTAGCCAGTGGTAATATCAAATGGTAAAGGGACCATTTCACAAACCTTTACTTCAAAAGTAGATAAAGTTACTTACAGTTTATGTACAGTTTTATTAGATACTTGCCAAATTCACTTGTGTTCAAACATCTGTGAATGTTGACAATGCAAAAAGTTCATGAGTATAGCCTAGATTAATGCCTAGATCAATGAGATAGATTAGAACCAACAGAGATTCAAAAGCATTTAAAAGCATTTTGATGTATTTGTGTGTAGCACAAAAACAGTATAGTAGATATTTAGATATTGAGAAGTTTAAAAGTTGTTTATTTGCCAGCACAGATTAGAGCAGGGGTGCTCAATACGTCGATCGCGATCTACCAGTCGATCGCAAAGGTAGTATTGGTAGATCGCATTAAATAAATAAAAAATTACTCTAAACGAATATATACAAAAAACTCCGGGCAAAGTGGAGATTTTTGAAAACTTCGTTAATGCATTTGTGTGTAGACAGAGATAACCAGAGTTTTGCATTCTCGCACGCCACAGTACCCCCCTAAATTCCTCTGATCACTGAAGCATGGATCATACTACCTTAAAAACTGTTCGCTGTGAGATGCTCGCAGCAGCGAACATCCTCGCTCCACATCAGAGAGCAGCAAAGTGATCGCAGGGACTCACGCTCGAAAACAACCAAACCAGGACTAAACCAGGGCTGAGGACGGGGTCAGTGCTTGTAAACATACGTCTTACTCTTTACTCTGAGTGTCTTCTATGACTGTAAAAGTGCCGTTACCGGCGTCTGCATCAGAACTCCGCCCACTTCTGTGTTTTTCCCCAACGCAGGACAGGACGTAAGAGACGCACATGTTTGGAATGTTACGAATGTGACTGATAACGCAGATGTGTGGATGCAAATTATTTTATAAACGGAGGAGGGGAAATATTTGGATTTAAAAAAACAGGCATGGCACATGGACATGGCACCACAGTCAAATGACATCTGTGTTTTACTCAGTAATGTTTTACTGACACTTAGGTGACTGCACATGCGCAAACAACCGCGCTCAGTGCAGGAAAGCAAAACCACGACAAACTTGTCAGCGAGTTACCACCAATTTTCCGGACTATGCATCCCTGGCCGATTCAATTCAGTGCAAGTCATAAGAGTAAACTCGGGTAATGACAAAAAAGGTACATAGGTAATTGTGTTGTGTTGTGCTATATTGGCTCATGCTGTTTTGCATGTACATAAACATACATTGTAGATATAAAGAATATTTTTTGAAATATATGATTTGCATTTTTGTAGTAGGTAGATCATTTTGACTTGATCCTTTTATAAGTAGCTCGCATGCTGAAAAAGTGTGAGCACCCCTGGATTAGAGAATCAAACACCATAGTAAAATAATTGACCCCAACCCCAAACCTGCTCAAATAGATTAGCTCTTGTAAGAATAATACTAAATTGATTAATGATGTACATTCATCCCAAACTGCCTGAGAGGAGGAAGTGACAGCACTTCCTGGTTCAACAAATGTATTTGGAAAACTGACCGCCATAATAATGTTCATATTAACCATTTGTCTTACTGTGTTCAGTTTTATTCCTGAGAATGTAGAATAGACATAGAGCAAAATCCCACTGACAATAAGCCACTGATAATGAAAGTAAACCACAGAGAGATTTATTAGATTAAAATATATGTTTAAGAATATGGCTCAATAAAAGCAAATATGCAAACATATTTGTAAATAGATTAGAATAGTTTTTAAACTATAGTGAATAGTAAAAGTAAAGTACACAGTCTGAGATTAAAAAGTGATAATAATACAGTGAAATACGATTAAGTGAAGTGTAAACAATTATTATTAGAATAAAAGTATAGAGTAATAAAAGTGAAATTAGCTTCTAAATTGAGACTCAGCTCATTTTTGTCTGTGTTTTGACTGAATCTGCTGAGTTCTTGTGTGTCAAATAGTGTTTGTTTTTTTTTATTTTTTATTTGTTTGTTTTTTTTTTTTTTTTTCCCAGGATAGAGGATAAAATCCACTGATATTGATTTGATGATTATGAGTTTAATGCATACATTTTTTTTGTTTTTTAATAATTTTGTAAAGTTTTTTTTGATTTTTTTTGTTTCCACTTTATTTATTTATCAAATTGAGTGATCACATGTGATTATGTGATCAAAGGGGAGGGTGTTAGTATTAGATAGCAATATGGCCTACGTGCAGGACTCTACAAGGACTCTGATTATTTTGACTATGATGTGACTGTCTCTGTGTGACACGTACGTCTTTCGATGTGTGACGTGACATTGACTATATAAACTGTGTACTGCCTTTATTCTGTCTGGGAGAAAGAAAACAAGGGAAACCACTGGAACTTGACAGTCTGTAACTCTAAATGAATTACAAATGTTAGGAAATGTGTTAAATTGACCTCCTGGCCTTAAATATTGATATAAAATAAGTCATTTTATTAATTCTAATATTACGGGCAAGTCCCGCCTTCCCTGCTCTTAGCTATAGTTCAGAATCCACGGTGCCGTCGAGGTTAACCAATCGAGTCATGCCAAGGGCTGTCAATCATCGGCGCTGATGCTCGCAGCTGCGCGCATGCTCAGTTGTTTGTTTTCGCGGAGCCTCCGAATCAAGCCTCCATTAGGCTCTGGAACTACATGAAAACTGAACAAAGAATTCTGAACATCCGCGCTGAGTTACTTATTTATATACTGAACCTATATCCATAATCAGATCCTCTGCAGATGTGTCCTATAATGTGCAATTCATAATAATAGCACTTCCTGGTTTTTGTGCATAAAAACATTATTTTTTTTTATTAAAATGTTCACAAATAATTCTGAAAACCTCCGTGCATGTGTATTAATAATGTATATGTATAATGTGTTCTCTGATTAACATTTCAAAGTGTTACGGAAACGTAGGTGTAGACCAATCAGAAAGGAAGGGGGAGGGAGCTTGCATCATTTTTTTCAAATCAAGTACCTCTCTGTCTTTCTTTCTGACAAACTCCAGACAATCACTTTAAGGACTGATGGCCGCCATTTTGAAAATGGGGCATTTTTTAGAGTCAAACTTTGGTAAACTGTTGTTTGGTAAAATGTGTTTTTAAGTACATCTGATACTACTGTAAACCACTGAGAAACCTTTTGTTAGAATTTTTTTGGGGTCAAGCCATATTTGCAGCTGACTATTAGGGGCACGATTTTAAAGAAGTGCTTTTTGGCCACTAAAGCTTGACCTTGACCCAGGGCTACCAAATTTGGTACACAGAATGGTTTGAGGGCCCTCTACTTTAATCCAGCGTTGGATTTTAGGTGGGACCCCCAGGAGAGTTAATTGGCTGTCTGTAACTCAGCCTTTCAAATGGGGTCAGGGTCTAGGTCCCTGACACCAACTTTATCATTCATCCATCCATTTTCTTCCCTTTAATCCATTTCTGGGTCAGGGGGGTGGAAGTCAGAGATGCCACCCAAGTCTCATAGCACCAGCCCCTCACTGATCCTCTGCAGGTGGTGAGTCCACAGGAGGACAGCTGCTCTCTGAGTGTGAGCATAGCCTTGATCTTTCAGTGGGGCCTTTGGGCAAAGTGGGGTTAAGTGTCTTGCCCAAGGACACAACGACAGCAGTCATCAGTGGGAGGTGTGGAGGTGGGAATTGAACCCACGACCTTCAGGCCTGAAGGCCAATGCTCTACCAACTGACCTACTGTCGTTGAAAGCTGTCTTCATAATATGTAATTAAGGGTGACGAGACGTAGCCTGACTCTCGCCAGACCCATGTAGTTCGCTGCACTTCACACATGAGTCTGGTACTGAGCCATAGTGGTTGGATTTCAAAAGGCAGGGCCTTGTAAAAAAAATCCTTGTATGTGATTGGATAGACCACTTGTCCGTTATCTTGAATGAAGCCTGCTTTCAACCACTCACATCGAAGCACCTGGCTCCCATAGGTTGCCAAATCCCAGCAAAATTTTCCAACCCAAAAAAAAACCACTCAGAATGATTTTTTGGCTAAAAACCTAATGTAATCAACTTGGGCTATCATGATTCTGTTTATTGTCTTTCTGTTTATTTAATACCTACAAATCTCTTGGAAAAAAATATGCGGGAACCACCAAACCTGGCAACCCTGCTGCATAGTGTGTAAACAGGAACACTGAACCAGTGCTTCAACCAAACTTTACAGGAACATTTGACTCTTAAAACACACATATATCAACATGGAACCATCAACATCTCGCCTCAAATTGCATTAAAAGTGACATCCGTGTCTTAATTCGATCGTATTTACTCTTTTAAAAAGATTTTCGGACTTTACGTCCGCCATCTTGGATTCCTCTCGCTGCTGCATGAGAGAAGCTTGAGAAGGAAGTGCAAATCTCACGTAACACCGGCAATCCTGATTGGTCGATTAAAAAATAATCTGGGGAAGGCGTTTGCTATGGCGTCGATACCAGACCCATGTGGTTCAGCCAAACGCCTCTGGTGGAGCATGGCGGAACTACAAGGGTCTGGCAGAGCCAGGCTAGACGAGAAGAGCTTCTGGTGGTCAAAACAAAACGGGACCAAAATATCTGAATAGAGCAAAGGATAATGTGCAACATAGTGGAAAATTGTGTCAAAGTATGGTTGTCTTCCATCTTTTGGAGCATAAAAGGAATCAAACCTTTTTCCATTAGGGCCTCTTTTCCACTTTGAAATTGGCACCCAAATGGAATGTACAGTAGGTCCCATTTCGTTTTGTCGCCTTTCACGCGTGAATTGCACGAGGCTCACGCGCGAATCACGTGTCTTTTCTTTTTTTTTCCCCCAGTGACGCTGCAATGACCAAAACAACCACCAGGTGGCACTTGTGAGTCGCCTATGAGTTTCTGCCCCGCGCACATCGACAATCTGGTTAAAACGGGCCACTCCTTGTAGCAGGCCAGTCTCTGGAATAACCCGCAGACATTAAAACTACTGCATATAACGTAAACGTTTGCATCACGTTGGTGATCTTTCCAAAAAGAGAGAATATCGTTATGGAAAGAGAAACTATTGGTAATATAACGCTGAACGTTATCTGACTCAAACAGCTCCGCTGGTGTCTCCTCCCACTCAGAAAAAAAGCAGACGCCTTTTCTCTGGCATCTCTAACATTTATAATAAATACATAAATATAACAATCATAATGAAGATGCTTTCAAATAATTTAGCAAGCTGTAATTCATTTATTTTAACTCCCTGCCAAACTTCTCTCGCTGCTCTCTCCTCCGCAAACCACTAAATGAGGAAAAGGGAATATTCACTCAATCTATTTTGAATGTTACACATACAATATTAATATAGTCTAAGCACGTGTACCACCTGTAGCCCGTGTATTTACCACAGACTGTAAGTATTAAAGTAATGAGGCCCCTGCTTTAGGCCTCTGCTGTGAGGCCCACACCGTCATCAGTCTCGGTGCCTCTAGATCACACGTCTGTCCTCGGACTGGAGTGTTCTGAGGCTTTAAGCGTGGAGTCAGGAAGGAGCGATCCTGTTTGTCAGCATGATTTTTTTGTTTAACAGCCTCCCTGCGCGATTGCAAATGGCTCACATATATAATATTATATAGGGATCAGGAGCTTTCTGACCCGACCCACCCGCACCTGACATGACTCATATTTTTGAGGCATCCAACCCGCCCGAAACCGCGGGACCCGCGGGTTGACTGCGGGTTTTGGGCCGACCCACGCATCTCGCATGTCCTGTTCAGGGCTGCAGGAGCAATTGTCCATTATTTTAATTCGGGCGTTCTGCTCTCCCAAAATTCCATCCGATGGGCGGGGGAGCGACTGAATTTTGCGTTGCATTATGGGTAACACTTGCCTTCGCAACTTCCGGTTCTCTCTGCCCGGCGCATTTTCTCTAAATGGTTGAGTGTTTTCGTCATTTTCTGTATGCAAATACATTCCCGTCTCTAACTAGTGGCATATCGCGCAAATCATCCGTCCAATCACCCGTCCAATTCACATTCTTCCCTCTTAGCTGAACTTCATTCTCATTGTTACCATCTGTCACTCGCACACACAGCCGTTTTCGTTCACTCTGCTCGCTGTCATCTTCTTCTAAATCTTCATAAACACCATTCGCTCGTTGAACTAGCAACAACAATTCCTCCTTTCGTTTTCCCACACTGCAAATACCCTTTCGCTTCAACCTTTCACGCAATTCAGGCACTGTCAATCGCTTGTTGTTTTCGTGAGCCATATTCGCCATTGTATGAAATCAACCGGAAGTGAACTGGGCAACAAACGGTGTCATTTTTTGATCACAGCGCCGCTCAGTGGATGGAATTTTGGGAGAGCAGAACGCCCGAATTGGACTTCTGGTCCATGCACCAGTAGCGGCGCCAGGTTTGCAGTTATGGGTAGGCCTGCAGATTAGTAAGTAGGCCTAATTCGCTCGCAAACTACAAGGGGTGTTTGTAGTGGGGATACAAAGAATATGGTGCAAACGCGGCGCCACAGATTTAGCGTCGCTGGCCCTGGTCCTGAAGGAGAATTAAATAGACTAAATAATACACATAGCGTAGTTTATTTGAAAATTACAAAATCAAATGCATGTACAAGGAACAGTACATAATCTTAAATCTAATTTACAAGAGCAGGCGGCGTGACTTTTGATTGAAGACAGCCAGTATTTCCTTGTAATCTATGTTCTCCGTTAATTCTCTTTCAAAAGACAAAAGGGACAGAGAGTTAAGTCTTTCTGTCAGCATCGTCGCCCTGGTGCTTGTCTTTATTCGGTTGACGGTGGAAAAGAGTCTCTCCACCGTACATGTGGTCATCGGCAGAGTGAGCAGCGCTCGCAGGAGACTATTCATGACAGGGAATATGTCACGTGGACACGAATCAAGAACTTCAATGAGTGTGGGAAACTTATCTCCAGTTTCATTCATTTTTCTTTGAATTTGCTGCACAAAGACAGTGTGCTCTGCTCCGTTCAAGTGGATGGAGAAATGCGTGCACACGGGATGAATCGTCTCTATGTCTCCAAATGTGTGCGTGACAAGCAGGCAGCGGTGGCCTTCATGAAGCTGTATGTGTCAGGCTTGAAGCGGATATTCAACTCCGTTATTTGTCTATCCAATGTGTCGTTCCAAAGTCTTCGAAGATCTGAATTTGTCTGCACAGTGAAGGACTTGCCCAAAGTAGATCCAACCAGAGAATCCTCTAACCTGGCAGGTAACTTTCTTTTGCGTGACGCGCCAATGTCCCAATTGATGATGTCGTGTTTAATCATCAGGTCATCTGCCAGAGCCAGTGTTTTATTGTATGTCGCATTTTCGTGTCTGAACTTCGTGTAATTGTCTTTGAGTCCTTCGATTAAATCAGTGCAATCTGTGACTGACAGTGTAGGGGACTGCAAGCCTTTTGTGGCGTAGTCACTGACTTCAAACAGCAAATTAAACGTAACAAGGAGGAACAGGAATTTTTTATTCTGTATCTGGTTCAATAAGGCGTCCGCATCCATTTTTGTTTGGCCCCTTGCACTTTCAGAAAAAGAGGCGAGGGTCTCCAAAATCGGTCCCAACAGTGTCAGCACTTTACTCACAGTATTTGACCAGGAGGTCCAGCGAACATCACAGGCTCTCTCCAGCTCCAAAGGTTTTTGCCCTGGCCGCATTTGATCTTGTATTTCCATAAATTTTGCGTGTCTGTGTGCTCCAGTCATAAAGTGATGCAGGTCATTTAAAACAACAAAAAAGGTTTCAATGCACGGAGAGACTTTTGCTGCTGTGCACAAGACAAGGTTAAGTCTGTGGGAGTTGCAATGCACATACACAGCGCGAGGGAAGGTTCTCTTCAATATCACATGCACACCGCCCTTGTTCCCCGACATGACGGATGCACCATCAAACCCAAACCCTACGCACAGCTCTGGGTCAAGTTGCAGCGGCTCCAAAACCTCTAATATTTTTGTTGATATGGCCTCTGCTGTCAAGTTCTCAGTCTGCACAAATCCTACTGCTCTTTCTCTCAATGCGCCTTTGTGCAGGTACCGGACACACACTGCCACCAGTTCTTTTTTTGATATGTCCTTACACTCATCTGCTAAAATGGCATAATATGCGCTGGGCTCGTCATGCAAATCTTTCTTTATTTTACTTATAATGAGGGAGGTTGTGATCTCAAGTATTTCATTTTGTATACTGTGATGTAAAAGCTTTCCATTCTTTGGCAATTGGTCAAGTCGTTCTTTAATTTGTGGATCATATTTTGAAACCAATTCCAGCAACTCTAGGAAATTTCCTTTATTCAATGCATCTGCATTTTCCCTGTGACCTCGCAGTAGAATCTCTTGTTTGACACAGAACAGGACTAGGTCGATAACCAGTATGATGTGCTCCCTGTTTCTGTCAATTAATGCTTTGTTTTGGGCATCTCTGTTCAACTGATTGATAATATTCCCACGCTCTCGGTGACTCTGCTCAGCAGAGTCTGCTGGTATCCTGCCATTTTACCCGAGGCCCTCTCGTGTCCCTTGCTCCCTTCGTGCTTTATACAAATCGCACTAATGTGTTTCCAATCTTTCATTCCATTAAAAATGAAGGTATTGTCTTGCAAGGCATCTGGAAAATGTCGACATTTATTGCAAAACACAGCATCCTTCGAGATGCTGTATTCCAGCCATGGAAACCTCTGGTACCAGTGTGCAGAAAACCTCCTGTCCTTTCCCCCTATACTGGAAGAGGGGAAAGTGCGCAGGTTGGGCTGCGTGGGAGGCTCGTCTTTAGAAAACAGATCGTGGGGACAGAGGCGAACGTCCTGTGGGTCGGCTGCATTATCTCATACAACACAAATAACTAACTTTAACTTTAAATTACTACACGTAAACGTAAAGAAACTACATTCTAATTAAAATTATTGTCAACTTGTTGATATAAAAAAATAACAGCACGCATGATACAGCCTTCAAGACATTTAATATAAACACCTTTTCTCTTTTGAAATTATCATAAAAGTATATAATAAAAAGTTGGTTCAAAAAAGTACTTTGTCGGTGCACACTTCTGAGCAGAACTAAAATCTTTATGAAGGCTGACAGACGCGGTGGTCCTAACGCATTTTCGTAAATGTAGCCTATGAATAAAAACAAATATGCTAAACATTAAAATGCTCAATGTCCTCGTTTGTATTGCTAATGCGAATGCACAATTGGTCATTTATTACAAACAGTTCATATATATTAGGCTTAGGCCTACCCTTATGCGTTATTTCATATTATTTTAATAGCCATAATATCGTAGTTGTTTTGTTATAGTCCACAAGCAAGCCTTCTAAATGGGAAAATAGTACGTGCCTTCCTGTCGAAGCTGCTGCTCTGACCTACGGGGCTGGGCCTCTGGCTCCTCCTCTACCTCAGTGGTTCCCAAAGTGGGGGTCCCGACCCCCCGGGGGGTCGCGGGAACCCCTTGGGGGGGTCGCAAGATGATTTCCAAAAAAACAAAAAAAAACAAAAAAACATTTAGCTAATTAATAGCCCTTAAATATTGATTTAGCATTTGATTTGATTCAAAAGGACTACTTGTTAAATTGTATTAGGAGAATATAAAATATTTAAATTACGTTTGTAATTTTGTCCAGTCATTGACAGCGTCAATCAAAATCAAGTTACGCAGCTTACGTCACGCAGCGACAAAGCGTGTCCTGCTGTTGTTTGCTAAAACTAAAGGTGTTTGGAGCTTCAAACAAATAATACCTGCTTTAAAATGAAACGTGGTTAATATCCACAACAGAAAAACACGGAGGGGGAGAAAAGTCACATGTGAGGTCAGGCTGATGGTGCGAAGAGAGGGAGAGAGGGCAGCGGAGGGAGAGAGGGCAGAGGAGGGAGAGAGGGCAGCGGTAGAAGAGGGTGGTAAAGAGGCCCAGCTTTTCGAAGTCAGTGGTAAAGAGGTCCGCACATTAAAAGCGGGTGGCTGCTTTATGCTGTTACTGACAGTAACTTTGGAAAGAGAAGCCGCGGGGATGAACCGCATAAAGTAACAGGAAAGCGGCCGCCCGCTTTTAATGTGCGGACCTCTTTACCGCTGACTCCAAAAAGCCGGGCCACTTTACCGCGGTAGGAGAACAGTGAGGGCGAGCCGCAATAAATGGGCTCCACTTCTGCTGAGGAGGGAGCCCACCAAGCCCATCACTGTGTCACTACGTGAGCAAAAATATGCAAGCCTCCTTTTTTGGGCTGGACAGTGCAGCTCGGTAGTGGCGTGAGTCTCTGCGTTACTCCGTATCAAGGAAATACATGCTCATTGACGGGAAGGACTGTTGAGGTGGGGGGTCGCGGGGGAGCAGCGCATTTATGATGGGGGTCGCGGGCTAAAAACTTTGGGAACCCCTGCTCTACCTGAGTCTCGCCTTCACAAAGTTCAGACCAAACTTTCTTAAAACTAAAATTAAAAAGGCTACTCTGTTTTGAATGTTTTGAGAACATTGTCAACAAGGAATAGCTGCTTGTTCTCGGGGAAACTAGTTCGCTAATGAGTTTTGCGCCGTTTGATATGATCATGCATCTCATTGGACAAAATTGTTTAGCCAACAAACAGAACTATATTTAGAAGCAACGTAAGAACGTGATCACGTTTTCTAAAAAAAAACATTTGAACGCCACATTTAGGCGATAATTTATGATAACAACATTTAAATTATGACTTATGAATAAAAAAGGCTTATGACTTGAGAGGCAAAGAACAAATTTGAGCAGGCCAAGAAAAAAAATGGTAGGCCCCGGCCTACCTAGGCCTATCCCTGGCGCTGCGTCTGCC
Source organism: Knipowitschia caucasica (assembly GCA_964034765.1). Taxonomy (NCBI): domain Eukaryota; kingdom Metazoa; phylum Chordata; class Actinopteri; order Gobiiformes; family Gobiidae; genus Knipowitschia; species Knipowitschia caucasica. The sequence goes on from OZ035830.1 coordinate 13,292,939, forward strand.
ATGCACACTGTAAAAAAGAAAAAGTTAGTTCAACTAAAAATTTCAAAGCAACCAGCTGCGAAGGATTTTTGAGTTGAAGGCATTAACTTAATTCTTCAAGTTTTGAAGAGTTACACTTATTAAGTTGTGTCAGTTAAGTTTTCCAAGTTCTGCCAACTAAGTGTTTAAATTCAAGTTACTGGAAATTTCAAGTCTGTAAAAACTTACTTTTTTAAGTTCAGATTACTGTCCCCTACAATAACTTACTATTTTGAGTTTAAATTAGCCCCCACATTAAAAGATCATGATGTTTATTTATATAGCGCATTTCATGGACCAAGGTCACTTGGGTAGGGGAAACCGGAGCACCCGGAGGAAACCTATGCAGACACAGAGAACATGCCAATTCCACACAGAAAGGCCCTGTTCCGACCGGGATTCGAACCCATGACCTTCGTGTCAAGAAGCGAGAGTGCTATCCACTCAGCCACCGTGCCGCACACACTGCGAACCAGAGGGGAAACTTAATGTTTCTAAGACTGACCCAGAGAATATACAGGGCTACTTTGGCTTGGCCCTGTCAATTACGGTTGGTAAAAATAAATGCAGTGATTTTTTTGGTCAAATTAGTTTGTTCAAAATGTTGAATGCAGCTGGTTGCCATAACACATATTTAAATGAGCAAACGCAGATAAGTTGACCTCACTATAGCTCGGTGAACTGTAAAAACGACAACTCAAAATTGTTCACCTTACTCAGATTTTTGCATTCACTGACAATAAAATTTCCAGTTGGAACTGGAACTATCTGTTGTGAGCCACTTGAACTTTCAGAAGTTCACTACAACTTCAAAGTCAAATCAACTTAATATGTCAAATAAGATGAACTTTTCATCAGAAACTTCAGAAAGTTTGTTCAAGTGGCTCACAGCAGACAGTTGCAGTTCCAACTGGCAATTTTATTGTCAGTGAATGCAAAAATCTTAGTAAGGTGAACAATTTTGAGTTGTATTTTTTACAGTCCAGCACCAGAAGTCGCATTAATGGTGAGTGTTATAACAACATTATTTAAAATAATAAATTCAGAGGCTTATTATATATATGATTCGAAGTTTGCGTGTTTCCGTTAGACTTTTTCTGATGCGCAAATTCAATTTTTTAAACATGATGCCAGAGTGTGAACATGTTTATTGTTGTCCAAATCTTGAATTTCATGCGTGTTTTGGCGTGTTGTGCCGAAGGTTGAAATGAATAGTTGCTAGACTGTAGTAAACTTGTAAAACGATATTGCTAATACAAATGTATGATGGGTGGGAAACTTTCTTTCTCCGTGTTTTACAAATATAATGGAGTTGGCTGATGAATGTCTGCTTAGTTTTAACACTAGCAAACCCAAGCAAAATTGACCCCTGTTTTGAAAAGAAGAAGCTAACTTGCTAGGTTGGCTGCTAACATTTGCATGTATTGATTTGCAAATTTAGGTAATGACTTATAACAGCAGGGGCCTGGGGTGGGCTTTGTTTATTCGTGCGGGGGAGGGACAGCTGCAAGAGAGTACTACAGTAGTCTGTGAGACCACAGATACACATGTGGACAATGCAGAAGAGATGCCATGGCAGTGCTGTGTCCCCTGAGAATGCACAGTATATATTTTGTAATCAGTTTGTGCATTTCTCGGAACAATTAGTGCAAACGGCAAAACCTCATGGATAACTTGCTAAAAAGTCACTTCCTCAAAATGAACTTCATTCCTCAAAAGAAAGTCTTCATGTCAATGAAACGGTCTGTGTCTCAAAAGAATAAGTCCTGACACCAGTGTTTATGAACAACAGTCAAATGATTCACGTTCCTACGTTGCTTCAAATATAGTTCCGTTTATTGGCTGAACAATTTTGTCCAATAAGCTGCATGATCATATCACACAGCGCGAAGCTCGTTCCCCGAGAACAACATATTCCTCCTCTTAAGGACTGACAATGCTCTCAAAACATTCACAACAGAGTATCCTTTTTCATTTTATTTTTAAGAAAGTTCAGCGTGAGGTGGCCCGTACAGTAGGTCCCAGAGGAGGAGAGCGCAGTCAGGCCAGGCTCGCCTCGCACATCTTAAAGCTGCTTTCAATATCTTTTCAAATCTGTTTTCCTTTTCTCCATAGCATGTCTGTAACAAAAGTTCTCATAATCTGAAGTCAGCGTATTTACATGGTTTTATGAAACAGAATTCTGAGAAAAACAGGTTTAAAGATCGACATTCCAAACATAATCATCACAGGTCATATAACATGTAAATTTTGAATTACTCTGTTATGGCACACTTGTTTTAGTCACTATGTTGTAGAAGATTAAAAAGATGTTACTTTGGCACCAATTAAACACACCACACTCATGAATTAGTCGAAAATCACGAATGTATTGATTCTTTCAATATTCAATGGATTGAATTTTCAATCCTTAAAAATAACAGTAATAATCCTGTATCAAAGCCGCAGCAGTAAATTTGTTGTAGCTGTTACAGTGATTCAGAAAAAGAGATGCAAATGAAGAGAGATGTACAAAGTAAATGAAGCACAGCAGCAGTATACAGCAGTAGCAGTATGAAGCAGCAGCAGTAGCATCGTGCAGTAAGAAGCAGCGCAGCAGCAGCATTAGCAGTAAAGAACAGCAGCAGCAGCATCAGCTGCAGCATGCCGTAAATCATAAAACAATGATCCTGTATCAAAGCCACAGCAGATAGAAATTGTTGTAGCTGTTTAGTGTTTCAGTAAAGAGATGCAAGTGAATATAGATGTCAAAGTACATGAAGCAGCAGCAGCACGCAGCAGTAGCAGTATGAAGCAGACGGCAGCAGTAGCAGCATACGCGTCAGCAGTAGCAGCATAGCTCAGTATGAAGCAGCAGAGCAGCAATTGCAGGAGCCAGCACACGCAATGCATTCAACAACAACAAAGAACCGTGTCACGCCTGTGTGCCCGCTTGTCTCCGTGAGACCAGGTTTACATACGTGTCTGAAAGAGCCAGCCCGTAAGACAGTGCAGCCTGGGAGCCTGCGAGCGGCAAGCGCAGGAACAGCAGCACGGCACATGTAAGTAGTAGAGACTAGCAGAAGCATGCAGCAGAACAGACAGCAGCAGAGCACAGCAGGAACGGCGCACAGACGGCAGCCAGGAACAGGCAGCAGCGGGATCAGGCATCAGTAGGAACGCAGCAGGGAAACCGCCCCGGCAGCAGCGCTCAGAGAACATGGCCCATGGTTGTTTAATGAGCCTAGGAAAAAAATCAACACGAATCCCGAACATTCCCATGCGAAAACAACAACGTCCCCTGGAGCCGATCTTGTCTGCTTTGGTTATGGCAGATACGCATAACGATCACTGTTCCAACGCGTAATCATCTACTTCCAACAACCCCTTCACGCCCATGCAGATTCACATGGCCCTTTTTCTTTCTGCTGCATCTTTCAAAATGCAACAATGCAGTTAGTTACCTATTGAATACCAGTGACCTAGCTATTATAATGCATGGCCCCTCCTTCCTCCCCAGATAGACAATTTAAACAATCATTTAACCATGGGACCGTGCGAGTCACGGAGATTAGTGCTGGAAAGATGGCGCCGTGGCAAGAGCTCTGGTTGTGCCGTCTGGAGCCACAATGGGGTATCCTTGCAGATTTTTCCGACCGTGGTTTTTTACTGCGATTGGGGCATAACAGGGATCTGTATTAATGCACATTGCGCCTCTTGTATCCCCAGAACGATAGAAAGATTGAAGCCATTTTTAGAATCATTGCCCCTCTGTTAGCTCAAACACGTGTGAAAACGAAGCCTGCAGAACCAGCACGAGCCGGGGCAAAAACTGACGCCTGCAAGTCCAGTGCGCGGGGCAAAAACCAAGCCTGCAGAAGCCCAGACCCGGGATTAATCCGTCCGTGTCAACACACACACTTGCCAGGAGACTTGGGAAAAGCAAACGGGCACACGCGGCAAAACGCCGACGAGGCAGTGGACAATATAGCGCACGGCAACCGCCAGACCGTCTGCCGCGCTGGCAGCAACCACGAGGAACGAGCAGCACGGAACCCGGGGCCCCCGCGGAGCAAGGCCGCAGAACGATCCCACAGAGGAGGAGAGCAGTGGAGACAACGCGAGAACGCACTAGCAGTTGCATGTACGCGAGGATGAGCAACCACGGACGCAGCAGAGAACGGAGGACCCCAGGGACACGCACGAGTAGCGTGAGAAGAGACGAAGGTGCTTCCTCCAGAAAGATTCTTATGCGAGAGGCTTTCGAAGGCCCGTGAAGTGGGAGTTTTTCCGCTTTAGCGTCTCTGCCTGGCCGGCACGGATGATTGGATGGGGGCGTTTGCTGTGGCGATAGGCTGGGATTGCGAGCTGGCCTGGGAGGGGGTTGCTTTTGGCTGACGTCCTTCTACAATTGAATTTCCGCGAGCTGCATGTTCCGTCTCCCCACTTCCACTCTTTTGTGGTTTCCCTCCTCAGATCCACTTGTTGGCTTGTTTTTTTTTTATGCCATGACAAAGCTGCCCGGAGTTGACACCTAATGAATTAAAAAATAATGTGGGTTACATTACAATTATTATGTTTTACAACATGTTTTTTCCCCCTCAGAAGATCGGGAAGTGGGCGTCTCCGGCTTTTAACTTGCTGTCCTGGTGGTTATTGGTTGAACTGGGTGTGGGCGTTGCTGGTATTGATGAGTCGAGGAAGAGCAGCCTGTGGCCTGGCAGCAACAGCCGGGTCTACCACGGTGAACTTTCGCGAAAGCTCCATATCAAAATTTCCCCACTGTGGGACAGGAACTCTTATCTTATTTTCTTATCTTCACAGCTGTTTCAGAGTTACTTCAGACTTGCTGCTGTTTCCAGCGCATTCAAAAGTAAACAGCATGTTATGTTTTAAGGCTGTAAAACCCCTCACGAAACACTTTATACACATGTTTATCCACCTGAACTCAGGTCTGTTGAAGTGCAATCACAGAGAAAACGAGCCTGTTGGCATACACTGTAAAATAAAGCTGCAGAGGACACCGCCCTGAGGGTCAGAGGGAGAACTGAAGGCTAGGAGAAGCTAATTAGAGCAATCCCCTATAATTGATACAGCTCCAATATAATTTTATAATCTATAGTGTCAAAAGCTTTATTTAGACGTCATCTAGAAAATGGCAGGTTGCAAATAAAACATGGTCCAATCACAACCAGAAGAAAACCTGACAATTCAAGACTTAAAGTCAGTTCATCACTCTTTCTCTATCACACTGCCATCTTTCTGCCTACAGCGCATATCCCTCCGTGCTCTTAAACCTCAAAGCTTTGTGTAGCTACAGTAACTTACCACAAACGTGAAAGTGAAAGAACAAGGCCATATTCAATTATTCAACAGCTCGAGAAGTGATAGGATCCAACCACAAGACAAGAAGAGCTGACACTGTCTTTTTGCTGCTTAAGTCCACATCCCGCTGATCACGTTCAGAGCGTTTGAGACAGAAAAAAAGCAGCCGCCTCTACTTCAAGGAGAGTCTCAGGCGCTTTTGTTTCCCAAGGCCTCAATGTAAAATGCCATATGGCAAATATGCCTTCATAGCATCCAACAACAGACAAACTCAGACACAAAGAGCAGCTTTTTACCAAATGAAAAATATAGCCAGCATCAGAATGATATACAGTAGATATTCTTATCCTTGTCTCCAGTAGGTCTATTGTAACGGCCTGCTTTCTGGGCTCTCCAAATTAGCTGTAAAACAGCTACAGTAAATAGAAAACCCTGCATCTCGAGTCCTGACTAGAACCAGGAAGTACCATCACATTAGTCCAGTTCCCAGGTGTCTGCACCGGCTTCCTGTGGCTCAGAGAATAGACTTTAAAGCAGTGTGTTTAACAAAAATGTCATGTAAAACAATCGTATATTCAGTATGTTCGTCCCCTGGACAAGCCTGGTGAACTAAAGTGGCTCTCTTACTAAAATGTTTAGGCACCCCTGTTTTAGATTTTAAATAAAGAAAACAATACTGTATATAGCTGGCTAATGTGCTTACAGTGCAATTTCAGGCAAAAACCTAATTTACTAAATGAATAAAACATGAGACAATGAAATGAGAGCTGCCTAAAAGCTAGAGCTTGTTTTGCCTGTGTGTGTGCACAGCTGGCCTGTGGCTGGTCGCGCGCTCTGGCCTCAGCCTGAGCTCCGGTTTGCTTGAACAGACTTAGGGGGAGATGGAGGCTTGGAGGATCAGCCGTGGATCATCAGGGTTTACACAAGGGAAAGAGGAGGTGTTCCGGAGCCGACTGTGGAATGTGTTTGGACAGACTGCTGTGGCGGTACAGCCGGGAAAAAACATCAGCAGAATCATATCCCAAGGGGGTCTGCAGAGGCCCCCAAGACATTACAATCGAAATTTGTAATTTTACTTAAGTAATATTGTGAGGGAGACCTCTGAAGCAAAGCAGTGCAGGGCCTGGTCAGTACTGTGATGGGAAACCTCTGGGAAGACTGGGTGCCACAGTGGGGCGGCTGGGACTGTAAAGTGCTACCTTATTGTTATGTCTCTAAGTAAAACACCTCACTTACATTAGAGTGAGTCTGATGTGTGTGTAAATGGTTGGTGGAAAGGCCAATGGCACACAATGACAGCTTTATATAACATAATGTCCACATTGATTCACATGAAGTTGGCTGAATGGTAAATGTTTATTTTCTCAGGAGATACATTAGAGCCATAGACATAATGTTTAAAAACAAATGTCAGTCGTATCAACAAAGTCAATGGACCAATGGCTCCTATGTGTTTGTTATTAATGCATTTCCTATGTTCAAATTTCTTGATTCTCAGATTTTTTGTTGAGGGAATTAAACAATTGAATGTGAAGTTAAGTGAATGTGAAACTTTTGACCATGTTATAGTTGTATTCCCTTATTATGCACACACTCACAGCTGGATTCTAGTGTGACTGAGGCATGTTTGAGTCATTGAGTTTGTTTACAAAGCATAAAAATACAGTCCGGTCTGACGCGTTATGGTCTTGTCTCTGTGCACCCCATGAGATGGCGCTTAAAGCTCCAGCTCTGTGGACGTTTTCCCTTATTATTGTAACTGTATTTTTAAATCCAACGGTCGACAACTGTAACCACAAATGTAACCCCTCTGCTGCAGCAGAAATCATATCTCGTCAACAAATTATGGACATATCATTCCCATTTTAAAGCCCAAAACAGCCTGAATCCTGTTTTACAAACCAAGTTGTCGTCCCCTGGACAATTTAGGAGTACTAAAATTACCATCCTCCTTGATGGTTTGGTACAGGGATGTCTAAATATGGACCAGCATTTGTTACAAAAGGGTTAAAGTTTCTGAACGGGATGGGGGCAGACGGCGGACAGGAGCGGTGCCGAGGACACATCAGGACAGACACTAAAAGCTCAAAGACACACTGTGCTGCTGAATCTTTGATGACCCTGGGAGCTGCGTTTAAAGGGTCTTGGGTCACATGACTTCTCTCACGGAGGATCTCATTGCACAACAACACGACAGAGGTGCTAGACGGCTGGCTAGCACTTCACCGCAGAGAGGTCTTGAGTTGGGGCACCAGGCCTAGACTTGCGTTTCCCTCATTAATCCAAATGTCAGGGATGAATCAGACAGAGACGGATCGTGGTGCGCCAAACTCTGGAAGTTTATTTAAGTTTCTCTCAAGTTCCACTGGTTTCAATTGTTTCTTTCTCTCAGACAGAATAAAGGCAGTACACAGTTTATATAGTCATTGTCACGTCACACATGGAAAGACATACGTGTCACAAAGAGACAGTCACATCATAGTCATAACATGGAGTCCTTGTACAGTCCTGCACGTAGGCCATATTGCTATCTAATACTAACACCCTCCCCTTTGATCACATAATCACATGTGATCACTCAATTTGATCAATCAATAAAGTGGAAAAAAATCCCAAAAAATCCAAAAAAAAACTTTAAAAAATTATTAAAAACAAAGAAAATATATGCATTAAACTCATAATCATCAAATCAATATCAGTGGATTTTATCCTCTATCCTTGGAAAAAAAACAAACAAACAAAAATAAAGTAAATAAACAAACAAAAAACAAATCAAAAATAAAAACAAACAAACACTATTGGACACAGTAGAACTCAGCAGATTCAGTCAAAACACAGACAAAAAACGAGCTGAGTCTCAAATTAGAAGCTAATTTCACTTTTATTACTCTATACTTTTATTCTAATGCTAATTGTTTACACTACACTTATTTCACTGTATTATTTTCACTTTTTAATCTTAGACTGTGTACTTTACTTTCATTATCACTATAGTTTAAAACTATTCTAATCTATTCACAAATATGTTTGTATATTTGCTTATATTGAGCCATATTCTTAAACATATTTTAATCTCTCTGTGGTTTACTTTCATTACCAGTTTGGGATGAATGTACATCTTTAATCAAATTGGTATAATCCTTACAAGAGCTAATCTATTTTAGCAGGTTTGGGGTTGGGGTCAGTTATTCTACAATGGTGTTTGTGCTGGAAACTTCTCAATATCTAAATATCTACTATTGTGTTTTTGTGCTATACCCAAATGCATCAAAATGCTTTTGAATCTCTGTTGGTTGTAATCTATCTCATTAATCTAGGCATTAATCTAATCTTGTCAACATTCACTCATGTGTGAACACAAGTGAATTTGGCAAGTATCTAATAAAACTGTACATAAACTGTAATTAACTTTATTTACTTCTGAAGTAAAAGCTTGTGAAATGGTCCCTTTACCATTTGATATTAGCACTGGCTACAAATAATCTCTATTTTTGAAAGCATCTATGGTTAATGCATTTATCTAATTCTATTTCTACACTATTGTGACGCTAAAACTCGGTTGCAGCTTGAGCCAAGGCATATTTCTAGTTTGTGACTTCTGTCACTTTTAATGGCTGTAACATTATTCTGATTCTAATATTTTAGCTGATCTATCAAAAGGATAACATTGTATGGTACTATTTTAACTCTTATGTGGAAATGTGTTTATGAAAAACAAAGGAAGGACAATTCTACTTTTTTACTACTATTTAACATCTACTAAAACGCTCCAATACTCATACTTTATCATTTTAAAACATTTTAACAGTTGCTCAGTCTACCAGACTAAAAAAGTCAAAGTTTTTGTCTGTCAGATGTCTGAATACTTAACATGTATATTGCATTTGGTCACAGGTTCTGGTTGTAGCAATAGCATCGGCAATAGACGTTTTTCATTGGCTGGTTCTTGTTCTGCAAATGGCTGTGTCCAATAGATCATCAGATGTCCAGAAGCTAGGGACAAACAAAAACAAAAGAAAGAATCATGAGTATCTGTCTCATTTAGCACTCATCAATGGCATGATTTCAATAATATAAACATCACTCCCCAGTTTTTCTCTCCAAGTTCCTCAGGGTCCTCAGGTCCTCAGGGTCCCCTGAGGGTGAGTCTCAGTCGTCATGAGGTCAGGTCATATTTCGAGAGATGTCATCTTGGACATCCGTAGGGTCCAAGCCATGGTTTTGGTCTCTCCAGATGCACATCAGATCTCCAGATACAGTCTTTTCACTTGAAGCACATCAGGTCATTTGCGATGCACTTCTGGTCAATGGCGCAGTGTCTCAGTTCCTGTACACAGCTTGTTATGCAGTAGTTACTCTCTATGGTTAGTCACTTTGATTCTACTTTAAAGACAATTTCTATTCATGCTGTTGCTAATGCCCCTCAGACAAAAGCAAGCGCAATGATTCAGTTTACTTCTCTAATTTGTGTTTTTATCAGATCTAATTCTAATCAATGTAATTACTTCACACAGTACAAAATCAACAAATCAAAAGTGTCAGGACAGACGTCAATTATGTCCATGACAATATAGAATTCAAATGAACATTTCTGGTCTCAAAAAATACTGATTCAAGTGATAGACAATTAAAAATATGTTTACATTGGAGTAAACTTTTAAAATGCCTTTTTCTCATGTTCTGCTTTTTCATGTATCTATATGTAAATGTGAATGTGTGAGTGTATGAATGTGTGTGTGTGTGTGTGTGTGTGTGTGTATGATTGTGTGTGTGTGTGTGTGTGTGTGTGTGTGTGTGTATGTAGGGTGTGAATTTTGGGGTTGTGTCTCCAGACTCCTCGAACCACCTGTAGGTCTCAAAGGTCACACTGGCTCGATGTAAACAATCAAAGTGGGCACACTTCCAGATTGCAAAACAACTCACCCACCACTGCCTACAGAAAACCCCACTTTTGTGGCCCCGGTCTCACTGCCACTTACGACCATCGGTCTGTAGTGGGGGAGGGGCACACGGAGGTAGCTATGTCGCCTTTACGATCTGCGGCTGGTTGGATGGTGTCTACTCTGGGCCACTGTTCTGATCCCTCAGTGTCCACTCCTGCTGTCCAGTGGCCCTGTACAGTGTGTGCCCTTGGTCCTGGAACACAACCTTATAGTCAAATTAAAAACAACAGAGATTGTGAATGAGATTGTTTTTCTCTCTAAAGTCAAAACAATTTTGGAGCGCTCTTGGCTTTCCAAGCGCTATGTAAATAAAGATTACTTATTATCTTACTAATGATGACACTTTTAAGACCAGAAACTCTCTTAATAAAAAACAAGACTCAAATCTAAAAAAACCTTTTTAAACTTTAAAATATGTGTACTTTTGTACTGTGTTTAATTATCTATGCGTCCTTGGGTTTCACTTTATGGACTTTCCCTTTTACACTTATTTATCTCAGCATCTATTCTACTAATTTAAAATAATTGCAGCATTTTTCAAATGAAGTCAATATGAATTGGAGCACATTTTAGAGCCAGTCTCCTCTGCTGTGTGCATCAGCAGCAGCAACAAGGTCAGGCGTGTAGTCAAAACAAAAACAAAAGTCACCACTTGAATGTGAATTGGGTGAATTGGGTACAGTTCAACTTAATAATACTTTTACAGCTAATCCTAATTCCCTCTTTCTTTTTAGACGAAGTCTATAATCAATAATCACTTTTAACACAGATTCTAATTTAAATGTTTGAAAAACGGCTTTTGTAACTAAAATAAAAACATAAAAACAAACACAACTCACAAAAAGTTAAGAAATAAGCAGCAGATTTAAAAGAATGGAATCTAGAAATATGTTTGGTCTAAAAAGAATTGCACAGCTTTAGCACTAATCTTTGGGTTTCAAAAACATAATAATTCAAAACTTCTTTTACTAAATGGTGTTTAAAACGTTTAACTGTGTCATAACACAATGTTCAATTGCAAATTTCGCAAATTTAACGGAATAACAACTATGAAAAGCCAGAAATCCTAAAAGCAGTAGCTCTGATTCAGAGCCAGAGCAGCAAAGGAGGGGGCCGTTTCCCTGACAACGGCAGCAAGATAGTGCGACGCACACACACACAGGCAGAAAGTAGTGTTTTAGCAAAAATGCCAAAACAGAAAGAAGAAGAACTTTCGAGATTACTTTTTAAAGCGAATATAACTGATGTTGTTCTTTATACTTTTGTCATCCAAGTCTAGAAGTGATCACTTTCCACACTTGTAACAAAAGGCACTCTTTACTCTTTAATTTCCCTTACGCTTCTATTTTATTTAGGTAGCAAAATCTCTTTCTAAAAAACAAAAACAACTGTTGGATACAACCCTCTCATAGCTCAACTGTAGATAAAACTCGGCAAAAAATGTAAATAACTCACCAAAGCTCTCGTAGCTCAACTTTAGATAAAACTCTGCATTCTCCGGTGAACTCTGTTCACGCCAAAAAACAAAAACCTTTTTCTGTATGTAATTTAAACCGTGATCACTGAAATATTGTTGCTTCTTTACTTTTGTCATTTATCAGCCTGAAATTCGTCAATTTCAAAGCTTTTGTAACAAAGGCCTCTTTAACACATTTCCCTTTTTATTGCTTTTATGTTTACACCATGTTTTCACTTTTGGATCCAACACTTTTCTCTGGCTAGCAAGGGGCCTCTACCCCGGTAATTAGTCAAAAAAGGGCCTCTACCCTGTAATTACTCTTTTTCTCAAGGGGCTTCTACCCCGGTAATTACTCAAAAAAGGGCCTCTACCCTGTAATTACTCTTTCTCTGCCCTGACTACTTCAAAGGACAGGGACCCCGATACGTCAAGGGGTTCTTTTTTCCTATAGGGACTGGTTACCCACACAGCTAACCTGTTTTCTACAACATAAGACATGACAAAGACGTGACAAAGACACAACAAAGAAAATTTTATTTAGAGAGAGTTGGACAGACCTCCGGGACAGCTCAAAATTTAGCTAGTATCCAATTATGCAGACTTTACATATTAAAAAAGGTGTCTGCTTACCTTATTTTCTTTGTCCGGACTGTTCGAGAGGTCGACCAACATCTTTTCCGCGTCGAAAAATTCAATTTAAACACAAAACAGAGAAAGTGAGGGAGCAAGAGCAAGCCCATCCAAAAGCGAGCCCTTTCAGCGTCCGCTGGGATTTCTCCCCTTCCAGATAACGTGCTGTTGCTCCCACACGCCGACAAAAGAAACAATGGAAACTCCCTCAAAACAATCCAGAGAATGGCACACACCGAGCCGCACATCCTCCACCAAATCTGTCAGGGATGAATCAGACAGAGACGGATCGTGGTGCGCCAAACTCTGGAAGTTTATTTAAGTTTCTCTCAAGTTCCACTGGTTTCAATTGTTTCTTTCTCTCAGACAGAATAAAGGCAGTACACAGTTTATATAGTCATTGTCACGTCACACATGGAAAGACATACGTGTCACAAAGAGACAGTCACATCATAGTCATAACATGGAGTCCTTGTACAGTCCTGCACGTAGGCCATATTGCTATCTAATACTAACACAAATAATGCACAATGTCAGTACTGTAATATATACAGTTGCTAAAAGAGTATTCATACCCCTTTAGCATTAACATAGCTAATTTTAAGAGGCAAAATGACTTGGTTGACTGGTTTACAGTGTGCAAAAAATTAATCAATAGAACATAAACTTGAGCATTATTCTTTCCTCTCTCCTACTTTATTTGTCATCATTCATTCATTTTTTACCCCTTCATTAGTCCATTTCTGAGTCGGAGGGGTTGACAATCATAGCTGCCACCCAATACTCAGCACCAGTCCCTCGCAGGTTGTGAGTCCACAGGAAGATGGCTGCTAAGTCAGTGGTGCCACAGCCTTGGTCTTGGTCTTTCAGCGGGGGCTTCAGGCAATGTGGGGTTCAGTGTCTTGCCCAAGGACACAACGACAGCAGACAGGGTCAGGGTTGCGTGGTGGTCTTGAACCCATGACCTTCGGGCCCAAAGGTCAATACTCTACCAACTGAGCCACTGTCGCCCCTATCTGTCTTAATATGACTTGTCCATTGCTATTCACCACGCTGTGCCAGTGTCTGTTTCAGGCTGCGGTGATGGAACCCCTGAACCTGGCCTCTTATTTGCACCTGTGAACCGGTCTCCCAGGCCCTTGCTCGAGGGCTGCAACCCCTCCCCGCTTGGGAGCCTCCTCAGCCCTGGACCAACAGCCATGTTCTACAGCTTTAGTTCTATAGCTTCAATGTGGGCCTCCCAATTTCACTTTTTGGAACAGTGACCAATATGTTTGGTGTTGTATTTCCTGTGTTCTCTGATCGGTTGTTGAGGAATCGTAAACTTTGTATGTCCTCTGAGATGACTGCTGTTGTGATTTAGGCCGATACACAAATAATTCAGGTGTCCAATAGCAGGAGAATCATCCAGATCTATGCTGTTTCCAGTAACTCTACTTGGCCCTTCTCCATTTGGCCCTGAAAAAGCGTGTTTCTACCGGCCCTGTTTAGTCATACTTTTTTTAGTCCCTATTGGCCCTGGTTCTATCCAAGCTGAGGTGGTACTACAGTGTTCTAACTGACATTGACTGGACAGAGTGCAGCCGGAAGCCATCGTTACCACTGTTTCTTTTTAAGTTTGTTGTGGGGAGATTTCTCGTATACGGTACCAGATACTAAAGTGTAATGGAAATGTAACCAGTTCAAGTAGAAGAGAATAGAGAAGGATAGGGCCAAGACGAGCTAACGGAAAGATGGTCTCGGTCAAGACTTTTTGACTACCACCCAAAAAAACTCCACAGATTGAGTCAAACGAAGGACTGGACACTCTATGGCCTCCTCCTCCACTATGTCTGCTCTTCCTTTCACTGGAACTTTCGGAGTGTGACCCAAACAAAGCCAATATTAGGGGGAAGGGGAGTCGGGACCCCTGCCTCATCACAGTCCCCTCCTCCAACTGTGTGGGGAAATGCAAGAGAAGTCAGTCAGCACGCCTCTTTCATTAGACCCACTGCTAGATCACTGCCTCAAACCAACCCCCATGTTGGCATTTGCGACTACTTTTCTCTTTCTTTAAACCATACAGTAGAATTTCTCATTCAATTCTTCTGTTAACAAGTACAAAGAGTGAAAAATATCACCAAAAATATTCATGACAAATAGGAACCCCAGTGTGTCTTTGATTAAACAAGTGTTCATTATGTAGTAAGAGGGCCACTTTAGTTTAGTTTTGTTCAGGGGCAGATGACTCAGATAGTAAACCTGTTTTGACTGGATTCAGGCTGTTCTGATCTATTACTGAAGATAGCTGTATGGCACATGCTTACTATCTCACATTAGCGCCATATACACAAATTTGTGGCACAATTAAAAACAATTTTCAGTAAAAACCAATTAAGTCCACAACTGGATTTTAGAGCTTTCCAACAAGGTACTGCTGGGTTGGGCTATTAAATAGAATGTTGATGCGGGAAAACGTACACACTGGCGCTTTTTGCGACTAAGTATCACTCTTATTTTGAGTGAAAACTATTTTCAATGCAGCATACGCCTTTTTTGGAAGGATAGTCTATGATGCTCTGGTTCTTGGATCTTGACTTTGCTCGTTGACTGGTTTGTGGCTCTTGGATTGAAAAATTGAACTTCGATCTTGACCGGCTCCTAAAACTCACTAATTTAGCTTTAAGACTGGGCCAAAAGTTATAATCTTTTTATTCATAATCTTTGTTACCTGACAGTTTGGCAGATGAGAGTGTGTAACAACATTGCGCAGAAATGTACAGAAGTTCTCTGCATTATGCCATAGACCTACAGAGTTCTACAAAGTGAATGTTTAATGATTTCTTTGGACATGAGGTGGGATGGGGGTGGGAGGAGTGGACAGATGATCACCACACTGCTGCTGCTGCGGCTGACCTCTGAGACCCCGAAGCCCCCATTACTCCTGGGACGCATACAGGGCGGGGAACCAGGGCCAGGCCGGAGGGGTAAGCTAGTCACACATGGAAAAGATAGTATATTCTTCTGTCAGCTGCAATACTTTCATTACATACAGATTTGTGGTGTAAGTCTATTGTTGGATTATCTAGAGGATAGAATGAAGGAAAACAGGATGTTATGTGGCCAAAAGTCTGAACTGGTTCCAATTTCATCAACTGTTCTTGTTTTTGTAGAAAAGTGAAATTCAGTAAGTTTTCAAGACTTTTAAAATGATGTCTCTGGGTCTACAAGCATTGTTCAACAATTATTGTAAACTACACCAGGTTTTCTAATATCCAAAAAATGTATGCATGCAATATAAATTAATACTAAACTGAATGTATTCTAAACTGTAATTTTAACTATTTCGATTTCATGTATCCAACAGACACACACAACACAGCTGTGGAGTGTTTTCAATAATGACAGTACATAGATGGACAATACAGTTAGCATCCTTAGCTCAATGAAGCCAAGGAAAGTGGTCATGGATGAAGTTTTGGTCTAAATCAAAGTGGCTATTGACTCATGAAAAGTAAACTTCTCATACCCAGGAATCGTTTGTGTCCCACTCACTATATTGCTGTCCAAATGCCCAAATAAGGAAATTGGCTGAAGGAGGCTTATGTACAAAAGTACAAATCGGACTGTGCTACATTTTGGCACTATGGTGATGTCACACTCACTCAGTTCACTCCTAATATATGCTCTATGGTTTTCAATCAAGCTCTCCACAAAAGAAGAGACATGACGTGAGACTGCGCCTGAATAGGAAGGCCGCTGGTTAAAAGCTGATGGTTGTGAGTTCAGCCAGACAGGTTGCTCATATGTCACTCGTCATGTTTTGGCTACAGAGGCCGAAGAACCAACAAGTGCAGATGGACAGTGGCTTACTGTCACATATCTACAGATGTCCACCACCACATGCTCTGGGGGAGTCTGAGCCTGGGCCTGGGGGGGTCTGTGCTGAGCAGTGACTGCCCCCCTCCCCCTACACTCAGGGCTTTGTGTCAGGGGTCATAGGTCCGGCCCTTTGTGGGGACACATGTGACCCAGACCTCTACCAAATTTAATTATTGTCCCCTTTGCAGAGTGCATTGGGCCGACAGTGCCACACTGCGTTCACTTAAGAACTATGTCACATGTTGGCAGGATAGACATATTATGCCGCTTTTCCATAGTCACGGTACGGCACGCACGGCGCACCCGAGTGTGGGTGCTTTTCCATTAAAAATGTTACCTCCAAATTTTTCCTCAGTGTGGGGGGGGTTGTCAGACAGTAATTTACGCGTAATATTGGTCTGACGTATCACATTTTGTCATTTGAAACGAAATGTTTTTACTTCGAGTACAATACATAACTTAGTTATTTAAAATACATGTATAGTGTTATTCTTAGTATCAACTCAATAAAGGAGCGAGAAGTAAATAACTATGTAATGATTGTGTTTTGATCAAAAATAAAACCTTTTTGTACATACCAAATATGTCTCCATCCTCGTTCATAAATTTACCACAGTTATACGGATTTACTGACAAATATAATTTATGTAATGTAAATAGAAGTAAAAGTATATGGTAGGAAATCGTAACTTTTTAACCCCTTTTCTGCATGTGCACAGACAAATGAATGAAACAAAGTCTTGATACGATCACAGATTTATTAAAGACAAAAGTAAAGTGTGAAGAAGATGTGCCAAGTCTGGGATCGCGTCTTTAATTCAGACAGAAGACATGTTTTATTGTCGATGGTAGAGACAGCACGAACAACAGATACAACAGAATGCAAGTGTATTATACAGAGCGGAGGCATGGAGTCCTCCAATCAGCAGCTTCCACGGTGCCATGTAGCTTGGCCTTCAGATAGACAAAACAAGGGAAAAGTACTGGCTTCTGCACATTGATAGAATGATGAGTTTAACCGTAACAAAAGTTGCTTCAAAGTGTTATGAAATCTCACAAGTGCAAAACCAACAATTTACAAAGTCCAAAGTACGTATGGGGAAACTTAAGTACTCCGGTCACTCATTGCTCGTTTATAATCTCCTCACTTGTGGGAATGGATTCTCAAACAAATAAATATACACACGACAACTTAAGTACAAACACAAAGCAGAATGGCAACACGTGAAAGAGCAAAATACAGCACAGTGGAACAGGAAGGACGTTTTAGCTTAGCTTGCTCTCGATAGCTAAATGTAGCTAGCTCACTGTGTGCAACAGACAATCAAACTTTTACACGAGTAAATACATTTAGGTGAGAGCTTTGGGCCAACGGGATACGTAGGTAACCAGTTATTTCCAGGATTACCACAGACTAGTCACAAATCAAGAACCGGGCGACCTTCCTGATAATATTGTTCCGTGTCGTGCCTTCGAGCTGCCTTTGAATTCTTTCTTCGGCCTAAAGAGAGTAACGTGTGGACCACGTCGACCGACCAGGACGCTGACTTTTGGGGCTTTCTGTGCGATTCCATTTCTCTGGAGTGAGGAGGACGTATTATAGCAGAGCAGCCGGTTTTGAAGATGGTGGGGTTGGGTTTTTTTTACCAAAGGGTCGGACATCGCTTCCAGTGACGACCCTCATTGACCAAGACAGTCGGCTGACGTCACATTTTTGGTATCGCTTTGGCGCGGTTGGAACCACAGTCGAGGTGATACAAGAAAGTACCCTCGATCCCAAGCCCAACCCTCGTGCAAATTCAAAACAGCCGCGCCGTGCCATACCGTACCGTTACTGTGGAAAAGCGGCATTAGACACCACATGTATATGCGGTTGTGTGCCTAATTGAAGGCACACAGTTGTAAAGAATGTTTATTGACAAGAAAATTTCAAAGCTAATTTAGGGGACTTTTTTTTAATGCCTCTGTCCTGACGTCAGCCTGCGGATTCATCTTTGTTTGACTTGTTTGAAAACAGAGAAGATGTACAGATGAGGAGGGGGGATGTATTTTGTGGAGGATTGATGGGGCTCTAACATGATTAAAACAAAATAAAAACAGAATAGCAGTTTTGGCCTTCAAAGTTAAGCATGTCGTTTACCTAGCTTTAGGTTTTAATCCTGAGGTCATTAAGCAGATAATGTGTTTCTTTGCACTTTGGATTATGTCTCAGGCCACCCACTGTTGGCACGCTCCTCTGGCATGTGGGAGGGGACCTGGGGTGGGTTGTGGGGTGTATGCAGCTGAAGGGGGGGTTTGGGTGGTTATTGTTGCTGAGTGACAAATTAGCACTGCTGCCATGTGCTGAAAACAGTGACACTGCATTTGCTAAGACGCCGACAGTGTACTCAGCAAATTATCCATCCAGGACAGAGCAGACCAGGGCTGTCCACACTGTGCTCATGACAAAACATTTTCACAAAAGAGTTTTGCAGAGGGTGTTCAGAGTTTATTTATGTATTGCTTGGTTGGGACAGTGCACTGTAACACCAGGACTCCCAGAGCCATCATGTTGACTGCACTCGAGTGAATTCCGGGGAATTCCGCAAACAATATTTCGTTTTCCACCAGATTTATTCAAAGTAAATAATTTGTGTTATTACCTTAGTGATAAAAAACATGATAAATTACTTGCAACTAGTGTTAGTTCTAGTCCAGTTAACTAAAACTTGTGAATATAAATGAAATGCAGCAAAAAGAAGTTTGTTGAAAGGCTAATTGCTAATTCTAATTGCAGTCTAGAAACAGCCGCCTAAAAAAGAGGGTTTAACTGTAATAAAAAGTTGGTTGCCAAGAAATTATCTGTTTTTATATTTAGTTTAAGTTATTAAGACCAAAAAGGTACATACATAATATTTCTAAAACAAAAAGTCATCAAATTGACTGCTTGACTGTATGGTAGATCATGGTAATATTTCCTGGTCTGGAATCTTAAGAACAAAGCCTCAGCCTGAAGACGTCTGCACAATCTTCTTTTTCACACACGTAAGCAAAAGCTTAGAGTGCAAACAGCAGGATTAAGGTGACGGGACTCCGGAGGCAAAGCACTTTGTTGTTCAGTCAACAACAACATGGCCCAATCTGCTCCTGAAGATGCTTATTGTTTCATGTAATCCACTCATCCACAGACTTCAAATGCCCTTTTCTGGCATTTCATGTGTGAGAATGTCCAATCATTTCCTAGGATAGGGAAAACGTATGAAGAAAATAACAAACGCAAATGATGATCTATTTTCACCTGGTTTTAGACACACGGGAAAGTGCCTAATTCAAGATTCAATGCATTGTCATTGTCACAGAGAGAAATAAAGAAATTCAGAGCATCAACATCAATGCCTCCCTCCTGGAGTGCCACCTCAACGTGGTGGGGGAGTTTGAGTACTCCGTTGATCCTGGGAGCAGTGTTGTCTGGGGCTTTATGCCCCTGGTAAGGCCTCCCATAGCAAACAGGTCTCGGGTGATGAGTCAGAAAAAATGCAGTCCAAAACCCGCAATGGTAGCACAACAATAACACCTGTGACGTCGCCCGGCATCACGCAGCCGGGACCCCACCCTGGAGCCTGCCACAGAGGGATCCGTGGAGGGTCAGTGCAGAGAGGACTGGACGGCAGTCGAATGCGGGGACCTCGTACACAACATCTGGCGCTTGGGCTCTGGAACCCTACTCCTTTAGATGGGTTCTACGCTCCCCACTTTTCTGGTGTTTCTCGCGGGGAGAGGTGGCGAACAGGGGTGCCCCCATCTCAGCCACCACGTGTTAAGAGTTTTCCCCGGTGAATGAGAGGCTCGCGTCCCTCCGCCTGCCGGTGGGGGACAAGTCTCTCACTGTTGTGACGAACTACAGGCCTAACAGCAGTGCAGAGTACTTGGCCTTCTTGGAGTGAATAAAACAGCAAAACAGTTTATTGAAAGGCTAATGCTAAAGACCAAATGCTTACTTCTGGAGAGTAAATGGTTTGTTCCTATGGTAATTAGAGCTGGATTTTCTCTGGTGGAAAACCAAACTGACTCGGCTCAGAACCAGCTTAAGCTGTGAAAATGTGAGATACATTTTCACAAATAAAAGATTATTTCTTGAACATAATGACAAAACTACATTAAGATACAATTTCAACAACCAAAAAGGTAAATTTTCTGAGTAATTATTCTTTTCCAAAAAGAAAAGGGGTCAAATTGACTGCTCTGGGAGTTTTATTGTTAAACATTATTTACACTTGTTAATATTTCATTCATTGTACATTCTTTAACCAAATAAGAATCCGACTTAAATTCCTCTACACAATGGGTTGCACAGTTAAATGCAGCAGATTTGTGCAGTCATCAGTCACTGATTCCTTTCGACTGTTTCGTCGCTGGTGTGTGACAGGGGATCCTTTCGGGATCTTTGTGCTACCTCCAGGGCCCTCACTTCACCTGAGCCGCATCCCCCATCTGCTCCACTGTCTCAAAGTT
This sequence comes from Knipowitschia caucasica, assembly GCA_964034765.1. Classification (NCBI taxonomy): domain Eukaryota; kingdom Metazoa; phylum Chordata; class Actinopteri; order Gobiiformes; family Gobiidae; genus Knipowitschia; species Knipowitschia caucasica. The sequence goes on from OZ035830.1 coordinate 13,313,645, forward strand.
TTACCGATAACTAGCAACTTGTCTGTCTTCCACCGCAGCGAGTGGGTTGGCTCCACATCAAAAAGCCCCGGCGATGAATATGGATGCGACGTGGCCCATTCACGGGGCCCACTTTTCTCTGATACAAACTCAAACAAGGCTGACCTGATTGTGCCGCATCAGAACAGGACTCATTTGCTCCGATATGAGGCGTTTTCATCTTTGGGTCTGCAATTCAACTGGGACTGCGGAGGTGTCTGTTGGATTTCAGCACAGACAGGCGAATTTTGTGAGTAAGCAAAATAAATTAAAAAGCGTGTACCGATTTCTTCCTGTTAATAAAAGAGAATAAGTTCATCGCAGAAGTTTAGGCTTATACCTCACTTTCTAACTTCATCACTATGGTATGGTATGGTATGGTATGGTTTTTATTTTTACAGGGACAGTGTACAGTAAACATTAGCCAAAAGGAGAGATGCTTTGTACCAGATTGTAGCAGCAGTGCTAATTTACACCTGTAGTCCCTGAGCAGGTTGTTGTGAGACAGTAAAATAAAAAGTAGATGGATACATTACCATACATTATCAGACATACCTTACAATTTAATTAATCACAAATTAGATAGTAGAATATAATAAAACCACCCAGCCCCCATTCTTTGTTTTCATACGAACCTACACTCAACCTGCACTCTATCTCTCTCTCTCATGCACACACACACACACACACACACACACCTACGCAGACACTCATCACACATGGGAACTATTTGCCATAGTGAGTGTAGAAGCCAGACGACCTACTTTGTATGTCTTAAGACCTGAGGGCACAGGTCTTTTTTGGCTATGATGTTCAAATGGTCAAATATTGTCACATCTGTTTAGTGTATATTCAAAATATACAACAGAACACAGCTCTGTTCATATTGTACATATTTTATTTAACATTTTATTGGACAGTGTTTTTCAAAAAATAAATCTTTCAGTAAATGTGACTTGTGTGTGTAGATGTTCACTGTTCTAGGAAGAAATACTGAAACTTAAAGTTAGGATCTTGGGAAAGGATATAAACAAAAGGTCATCCATTGTTCTTTGAAACATTTTATTGAAAGGGAATTTATTTTTTTCAGTTAAGGGTCTTAATTGAACAATACAGCGAGCCTGTCCCTTATTGCAGTCCCTGCCCTTTCATATTCCTCAGCAGCTTCATGGAGAGGAAGTTCCGGGTCCAGGATGTCTGTTGCATCACTATCAGGTTCCAGGACGTCTCCGTTGTCTAGACATACATTGTGCAGGAAGGCACACGATGCTATAACCTGTGGTGCAAATGTAGGCTTGACCTCCAGGGCTCTGAACAGGGTTGACCTCCAGCGAGTCTTCATAATCCCAAATGCTCTCTCCACAATAGAACGGGCTCTTGACTGATGGTAGTTGAATCTCCTTTGGGCTCGGCCGTTCACTGGCTCTCGGTATGGTGTAATAAGGGCGATTGTGAAATCGATCGATTGTTTTAGTCGATCGATTTCACAGTGACATTTGTTTACTGTTTTATTTGTTTTATTTTTGTCTTTTAATGTTGTTTTATGTCTGTATTTGTCTGTGCACACTGGTGACTTTTGCTAATGTATTACCCAATGTGGTATTTTTACTGCAAATGGAAAATAAACTGAATCTGAATCTGGTGCCTCCAAACAAGGATACCCACCATCTCCCAGAATGAAGTACCCCGTAGGTGGGTACCTTCTTGCAAGGTAAAACGAGCTGTTCTTCAGAATGCGCGTGTCGTGTACAGAACCTGGATAGCCCACAAAAATGTCTAGGAATTTTCCTGTGTGATCACAAATGGCTTGCATTTGTATTGAGTAGAAAGCCTTGTAATTTAGATAGTCCAGACGATGGAGTGATGGGGGCTTTATCTGAACATGACAAACATCAATGGCTCCAACAGCTTTGTTGAGTAGAGGTGTTCCAGCAAGCTCGGCAAAGCCATTACTCACTGCATCTATGTCAGCCATCTTTGGAAAACTGATTGCTCGGTGTAGATTGTTCCAAATGAACTGTGCTACCCTATGGACTATCCTGTGGACAGTAGACCTAGGAATACTGAACACTTTGGACACAACACGGTAGGATAGTCCATGGGCAAGCCAGTATACATATATGAGGACCTCATATTCATTGCCCCAACCATGATCTTGCGCTCTCCTCATTACACGTTGCAGCAAATGCATGGCCTGCCTGGACAGTCTGAAGTCAAGTTTTGTGTCCAATTCGACATCCAACCACAAGCGTAGAATAGGCACAACCACATTGACTTTACAGTACTTTGCTGGACGGTCACTTTGAAAAAGAAAGAGCAAAAAAATATATAGCATGAGTCATGGCCTAAGAGCACAAATTCCCCTCATGAAAGCAATGCTGTGACAGTAACAACACAAACTATACATGCAAAGGCATTACAGTACTTCATCTAATATTTTCCGCAATATAAATGGTTTTCAATAAACTGTGACTCGAGATTTCAGTGAAAGGAAAGTAGAACCAGTGTAGCCAGTGCTGCACCGCTTTGTTTTTGCGTTTGTGATACACGTGTTTAGTACATACTTAACCCTTTAAGCGCCAGAGGTTTTTTTCCAAAACGCTCGATTTTGGCATCTTAATTTCAAAAGGCTATAACTTAAAAGTGATAAGAGAAAGGCTTTCTGTAAATTAGAAAAATATTAAGGATGGTCCAAAGTTTATGTAAAGAATAAATCCCCCCATCTAATTAGCATATTATGATGTCATTTGGCGTTAGAAATAGTGGATTTTAGAATTTTCATACAATATTTGTATTTTTCTAATTGACAGACATATACTGATCACTAGGACATGAACACACACAGAGCACATACTGTAACATTGTAAATGTTCATGAAAATAGTAAAAAATACAAATCATGCTGCTGCTGCTGTGAGCAGTCTGCCCAGACGCGCGCCTCCAGGTGAAGCGCGTCACCGCAACTCTCCTGCTGCTGCTGTCTCCCCTGCTCTCTCTCTCATCTCCCCTGATCTCTCTCTCGTCTAACACACACAAGACAAAGCTTCTCCAACACGTTACTGTCCCAGTGATTACGGGAGGCATGAAAATAAATATGAGGGAAGCACTTTTAGCGGAGACTTTGGCGGAAACTTCAGTGGAGGCTGGAGGTCGCGGCGCCCCGACGCGAGTTCCAGGCTTGTTTTCCGTAAATCTAACCTGTCTCCGAACCTCCCAATGACTTGGCCTTACTCTGAGAAACACTGTTCTCAATGCAGACCCTGTACAAAGTGTCTAAAGTTAGTGTTTGTTGCGGTATAACACTCGCAAGCTGCCCCGCAGCTGCATTCGCTTCACTATGATTTCCGCACTGGTTCAACGCGGTCTTGCTCGAATATTTTGTATGGGAGCATGTCGTTTTTTGGGGCCAGGGAGGTAGTCTGACATGTCTGCCAACTAGTGGCAGGGAGTATGAATGAATTTTGACACTCAGTTGGACACACTCGGCCGTCTTTAACAGTAGCGCAGCTAGTCGACTTAAGTCGACCGTGGCGCCTAGAGGGTTAAAACAGCAATGAATGCATCATGTTTAAACGTTTGGACATAGACTGGATGTAACCTTTGATCTTTGTATCGTTTGTAGGTCGTCTTGTTTTAGACACAGTTTTGGTACGATAGTTGGCAATGTTGCGGTCGGGCAAAGCCGCGCCATTATGAAAGAAAACAACATACCTGAAACATCCGGGCAAGCGCAACCATACGTCAAAGTCTCCTCCTACGTCTGTTGCTTCTCCGTGTACTTTGCGAACGGAGAAAAAGCATCATAGCCCACAAAACAGGCAGAAGCTCAGCTGGACCCGGCATTTTCAAAAGTAACAACAACAGCAGTACTTCTCCGGTCTTATCTCCCCCATGCAGAAGTATGTATTACCACCACCTATTGGATTGGGGTGAAATCAGAAAAATGGACGTTGCGTGTGACGTAGAGGACGTCCATTTGCATACAAGGGTGTCCCAATACTTAGGGAGAATGTTAAGTCACTTGGAAGGCACTTGCACTCACACTTAAGGGCAAGGGTGAGAATTGGACACCCTTCCCCCATCAACTCTACAAGGTGTGAAGATATGCAAGGATCCACAGGAAGACAGTCAGTCTGCTTTGGAGCAATGGAGTGGCAAGACCTCTGGGTCCTGCTAAGGCAACAAAGGAGGCCCTAGGCCTCCAAGATGGGCTCAAACCTCAGCTTTATGTATGAGAGGACTTCCACAACTCTTCAATAGTATACAATACAATTTATTCTTGTATAGCCCTAGGTCACAACAGAAGTCATCTCAGAGGACTTAACAAAATCATTGAAATCACCAACATAGGTCAGAGAATCAACAGTTAACACATGGAGAATATAAATCACACACAGAAGAAAATGTCCATACATGTTGTAGAATGCTAAAGTGTCCTGATCATCACCAATCCTTTCTGTTGGACACTAACTGTCCAACAAGACCCTCCTGCATCGACAAGGAAAAACTCTTAAAAAACCCAGTGGGAAAAAGTGAGAAACCTTGGGGAGAACTAGGGAAATCCACAGGGAGGGAGACCCATATGAGAAAGGGATCCGCTCCTCCGGACGGACAGGCTAATGATCAAGGACCTAAGCTAGCTACAGAACGTGGACCAGTGGCCGCTGAACGTGGACAGGTCGGGTGCAGGACCGAAGCACTCCCAGGCGGGTCGGGCGGGGCAGTCCGCAGGTGTAGATGGAGGAGGCCAGGCTCAGAGATCCCGTCATCGTACCATGAAACAGACAATGGGACAACGGGTGAATAGCAATGAACAAACTACAGTCAGAATCCTAAAAGTGCTAAACAGATAAAGTAGATAAAGTAGGAAGGAGGAGAGGATAGTGCTCAAGTTACCATACTTCTCCCAGCAAACTGACTCCCTATGCAGCTTGACTGACACTCTGAGGAGTTTAGCCTTCCCCGAGTCTTACCTTCCTAACCATATGCTAAACTAAAGAGGACTGTTTTAAACCTAGCCTTGAATAAAGAGATTCATGGATTGCACACCAGGTGTGCAAACCGATCCAAGCAAACCTAATTATAAATTATATATCATATACATCATATATACCATACCTACCATATATATCATATATAATACACAACATAACATACAGCATAATATATAACATAATATACTACATAACACAATACATTATTGTATAATATATAACATAATACAGCATATATATATAATATATACACCATATATTATATATTACCTAATTATATGCTAAATTAAAGTAAAGTGCTTTAAGCCTGGCCTTGAATGTGGAGACCGTATCTGCTTCCTTAACATAAATGGGAAGCTGATTCCACAGTAAAGGAGCTTGGTAGCTAAATGCTCTGCCACCAACAGTGATTTTTGAGACCTTAGGGACCACCAGACGGCTGGCGTTTTGTGAGCGCAACGCTCGACTTGGTTGATACGACACTAACGTGTCTTGGAGATAAGAGGGAGCCAAGCCATTTATGGCTTTATATGTTAAGAGAAGGATTTTAAACTTTATTATGTACTCCACAGGGAGCCAGTGGAGTGATTTTAACACCGGAGTTATGTGCTCCCTCCTTTTGGTACCTGTTAAGATCCTTGCTGCTGTATTCTGAACGAGCTGGAAGCTCTTCAAAGATGCTTTAGGGCACGCTGCCAGTAAAGCGTTACAGTAGTCGAGCCTTGAGGTGACAAACGCGTGAATGAGTTTTTCCGCGTCACTTTTAGGAAGGAAATTCCTAATTTTAGCGATGTTCCGTAAGTGGAAGTACGCCGTTTTAGTTGCTTGGCTTATATAAGCCTTGAAGGAGAGTTCTTGGTCAAAAATGACTCCAAGATTCCTCACAGTGTTACTGGGTATAATACTGACATTATCGAGAGTAATTATCTGGTTAGTGAGGGTGTCACGCAGGCGCTTCGGACCGAGTAGGATCACTTCTGTCTTCTCCGGGTTGAGAAGTAGGAAGTTAAGAGTCATCCACATTTTAAGGTCCTTTATGCAGGCACTGAGCTTTTCTAGCTGATCTGTCTGATTTGGCTTCATCGACAGATAAAGCTGTGTGTCATCTGCATAGCAGTGGAAATTAATTCCATGCTTTTTAATAATGTTTCCTAATGGCAGCATGTAGAGAGTAAAAAGAATCGGTCCGAGTACCGAACCCTGCGGCACACCGAATTCTACTCCAGAATAAGGTGACGAGTTCCGATTTACGTTGACGAAGTGATACCGATCTGATAAATAGGATTTAAACCAGCCAAGGGCTGTTCCTCTAAGACCTATATCACATTCTAGCCTCTGCAGTAGAATGCTGTGGTCTATTGCAGGGTTTCTCAAACTGGGGTACGCGTACCCTCTAGGGGTACGCCAAAGAATCTGAAAAAAAAAAAAAAAAAATCTGTGAGAAAAAAAATATATATATATTTTACCAGGAAAGTCCCATTGAGATTAACTAATTGACAGCCATGGATGTCATTTGAGGACAACATTGTTTTTCAATCTTTTCCTGTCAGTCTGTGTCCCCTGTATCATACAGTCTGGAGTTTGGCTGTAGACAGTATTTTAGCCTCGAACCTTGACGTCCGTACGGGAAAACAATTCCTTGGGCGCTGGATGAGGGCAACACCGTCCTCAGTTTGAGGAGAGGACCACCAGCCTGATCTCGCTAGGTTCCACCAGAAACCAGAAGGTGTTTTGTGGAGCTAGCACTAAGGAAGGTGCACAGAATGATTCCCAACAAAACTCGACAATGCATGAGAAAAGTTTAAAAGCTTAAAAGTGACAACGTTGAAATGAAAGATTGAGCAGCAGTAAGTGAGGCAGACCCCGAAAAGTCTGGAGGTGTTTGACCAATAATGGATTTTACTGTTCGGACATCGGCTAAACACGGCTAAACATGCTAAAACCAGCTAACAACAACTATAGCTTTTTACACCAGGTGATTAGCCAACTAGATAGCGAACTATCTGAATGACGTCACTATGACACGCCCCCCGCCGCCTGTTAACTCCCGCCCTCTTGTTTCGGACAAACACTGCCAAAATGAACCCCATACCACTTGTCACTTTAGACGAAAATGAAATACCAGGAGCAAAATTCCAGCATAAAACCATCGGGGATCATAGTGTTGCCCAATTAAAACGTTGGCTTGAATGTCGTGGTCTTCCAGTAACTGGTAGAAAGTTTGAGTTGATAAAAAGGTAATGGTGAGGATTATGCTAACGTTATCCTGTCATTTAAATTACAATGCTAGCACCTTCTTTGTTTATTTTGCTGTGATTAACTTCCATTCATCAAGTTATTTTGTTTGCTCTGTGTACTTTGTAATTAGTTTGATCATCTAGTTAGCTACGGTCAGCGGATATTATAATAGATACATGACTGGGTCAGCAGAGGGAGCCATTAAGCTAGTGGGGGCGGCAACGTTACGTTAGATTAGAATGACTTGTGCAAATTCTATCTTGTTTAACGATCATACGCCTATAGGTATTTAATATTTATTTGGATACCTTTATTTCAATATAGTCACAAAGTTAAAACAAACCGTTTTATCTTTCTGCAGGTGTGAGAACTGCATCATTTCTGGATTAGGACAAAACATACTAATATCAATTGATGGGGGTAAATGGTATGAGGAGAAGGTTCGTGCTAACTTCATTCAGAAGAGCCCAAATGGACCCGATACAGCTGTCCGTTACATTTCCCAGCACTTACAATTACCTCCTTCTGGATGGAGCCCGTTCCCTTCCAATGAGATACCAAAAATGTTTAACTACGGACACATTTATCATCACATAATTGAAAGCCCCAAATTTATAAGCACTGACCTTGAACATCAAAGTGACTCTGATAGTGATGCCAATGACTCATTTGACGTTGGTACCGAAAAGCCAATGAGGAAAGGTATGGTTTTTTTCAAAAGTGGTCATGTCCAATCAATGATGAACTGTGTGAGTGAGGACAATGCTTATTTTTGTAAGTGCAAATGTATGTCATCTTTTGCACCTAAAAAGACATACGAGGTCAGTGTAAGTTTATCCAAAGACAGTGGATTTGTAAAAGGGGCTGCGTGCAATTGTAAAGCATCTGCTTTAGGAAGATGTAATCATGTGGCCGCGTTGTTGTTTGCAATACTGGATTGGACCAAGACAACCAGTGATAAACTTGCTTGCACATCAGAACCTTGTGAGTGGAACAGAGGAAGGAAGGATAAGGCACCCAAGGCTTTACATCAGGCAGAATATGAGAGTGTTGGTCTCACTGAGGCAAAAAGAAGAAAGAAAGGACCAGATGAAACGCTCAAGTTTGATCCTAGACCTGAAAGTTTGAGATCTGCTCCATCCACTGAACGGATTAACAACTTCCTCCAGAATATGAAGAGTTCCCTGAATGGTGAGAAATCAATGTGGGAGATCCTCATCCCCATTGAATATTTGGACTTCCAGGTCAATCCTAATGACACTGTTTTGATTGAAAACTGTAGGCAATTTCAAAATAGTCTCATCGTTAATCAGACAGATGTCACAGAAATAGTGAAAATACAAGGCTCAGATGAGTGGTTCCAAGCTCGGACCTTTCGTATTACTGCGTCTGTATCCAAAGATGTCTGCAATGCTGAAAGACTGTCTGGTCGTTCTCAATTCAACTTGTTAAAGCGCTTACTCTGGACTGACAACACCCAGCTGAATACAAAGGCCATCATGTACGGGAGGCAGAATGAACCTACAGCAATGCAAGAATACAAGAAACAGAACAGTCAAGTCAATATCAGAAACACAGGTAGGAATATTTTTTCAATGCATGTTATTTACTTTCGTTAAGTATTTTGGTTGTAGACAAAAAATTTGAATTGCAGTACAAAATGTTTCAGAATTATTTTACAATAGCATAAGAAAAATACAAATTAGTATGAAAAATAATTTTACACAAAATGTACACACATTTCATATAATTTCTACTTTCAGGTTTGTGGATCAACCCCAAGTACCCGCAGTTGGCAGCAAGTCCTGATGGTCTGATAGATGACCCATCAAATGGCGCTGGTGTCATAGAGATTAAATGCCCATACATACTGAAGGATAAAATCCTCGGTCAAGATGCATTTGAAAGCCTTACTACAAGCCAGCGGAGAAGCTTTTGCTGCACAATCGACGAGCATGGACAGTTTGTTTTGAAGAGGACTCACAAATATTTCTACCAAATCCAAATGCAAATGGGGATTACAGAGCGTGAATTTTGTGACTTTGTCATGTGGACCTCTAAGGGACTGAATGTTGAAAGAATATATTTTGACGATGATTTTTGGCTGACCATGGTGGGGGATCTTGTTCATTTTCAAAAGTACTACCTGACACGAGTACTTTTTAATGAGGGTCCCCAGAAAACTAATGCCAGTGTGTTTCAATAGTTACTGAACTACTCTCATGATGGCACAATAGGTTTCTGAAAATTCACTAGGCAGCAACACACAAACACCATCTGAGAAAAAACATGTTTTAGCGAAAGTGGGATTGTTTTTTGAAATATCCTGTATTTCTTCAGTCGCTCAATAAACCTTTCAACATGAATTCGACCCTTAGCAATTCTTTTAGTCTCCAATTCCTCCTGAGCAGTGAACTTGTCTCTACATGCTAAAAAGGGGGGAATGTTTAAATCAGCACCTTTCTCCTGTAATAAATCTTTGATGGTAAAGCCACGGTCTGCCATAACAAGATCCCCTGGATTTATTCTATCGAGGAAGCCTGATTGGATTGTCAACTCTCTGTCAGAGACACTCCCTTCAAAGGCATCAGAAACAAAGCTACATGATCCCTGAGGTGCAATGCCAATCAAGACTTTAAATGTTGTTTTAGCCTTATATGATGAATACATGTTACCTTGCTGTTGGAAATTGGTAGGGCTTTGAACAAATATTTCAGTAGCATCAATTATAACCCTCAAGTTCTTGAACCTTTTGAAACACTTGGGCATATTTTCCATTGTGATATCTCTAGTTGCAAACATTTGGTCTCGAAGACTGTCAAACTCATGATAAAGGAATTGGATCCAAGTAGTTGTACAACGAGACACATAGGAGGTACTGACGCCGAATCTGTAGGCAAGATCCTGTTGGAGAAGCCCTAATCGAAGCCGTACAAGTGTCATAAACAACTGATCCATTGGACTCAATTTCCTTTTTGGGCCTCTCATTTTTGAGGGTGAAGTTACATTCTTTTTCACATGCATATTCCAAAGAGTCAATTGTTCACGTGCAGGACCAAGAAATGTCCACAAGGCCAAAAACTGACTCCAAATCAATCCTGTATAGAAATTGCACATCTCATCATTATCACGCACACACTCAACATTGAAACTTGAGGAGGGAAGAGTTTGTTTCTCTGTCTTCAATAACTCCAGATCATTCTGTTGTATTTTTTGTTCTATTCTTTGTGACAACAGCTGTTTTGATTCACTTCTAGCAGTCTGGACTTCAGCATCTGCTTTGTCTGTTATCATTTGAGTAGACTCACTTTTTACAGAACAACAGGCCTGAATGCCTACAGAGTTAGTGGCACAAAAAACTTTGCCTGGAGATTCTTCAAGTGAGAGTTCAGTTCCACTTATACCCGAGATAGGCTCACCAACACATTCATCAGTCTCTGCATGCCTGCCAAAAAGAAAAGATTATTATTAGCTGAAAACTTCAGCCAAGGATTACACCAAATAAGTAATTTATAATAAAAAAGCTTTATCCATTTTGGTGAACCTAGTTGTTTATATGTATTTTTAAGAATGCATATACTTATCAACATGGTTTTGACTAAACTGAACTCCTCCAGCATACTATGCACGTGTGGGATCTCATTCATTCATTCATAACAAACACATGATATTTAGTCTTCAATTACAATCAACTGACCATGTTAGTATCAATATCAGCCTAGTCATTAGGAAATAGAATTTCAAGACTGTAGACGATAAAAGAAAGAAATACAAGGGTAGAAAACCTGGGCTTTTTTGGTTGAGACGTCCGTTTTGTTGGGAGCTTCCGCTTCTTTGAAAACTTGGCAACCTGATGCAAATAAAAGACAGAAAAGTTAAATATATACAGAACATACATTCAAACAGTGGATATTATCACTTCAATTAAATGTGTATTACTTTGAACCCAGAAAATAAACAGTGTATACTTAATTAAATCATCGGTAAATACAAAATATACTAATACTTGATACTATTTCTATTTGAAAGGGTATAACGTTACTTGTTAGTTTAATTCAAATAAAATTGTTAGCTACATGGTCTTTGCTATAACCATCATCTTCAAGCTTTAGCACTGACCTGTCCACCTTTCCGATGTGAATCTTTCATATCTAATCTGGTGGTGTAACGTTAATAATGTTAGCATCAGCTAACGCTAACAGCTGAGTTAACTTTTAGCCACGTTAGCCACTCTGTTGACAGCCTCCCCACTATATCACTAACTTTAACACCTAGAGTTTTGATTATTCATATAACTCGTTAACTTAGAGGAGCAGACTGCCTCAACATTTTGACACCCCGCAGGGACCCTTGGGGAAAGACAACAGCCCCGTATGCACATGATAGAAAGATGAGTTAAGCTAACGCCTAACCAGAGACTTACTTGTTCAGGGCCAAACGTAGCTGGGACTGGATCTGGATGCTCTTCGGTTGGTCCAGCTTCACCGACGAAGTGTCTCGAACAAATATATGTGTCCTTTTTCACATTTTGATGAGAGAAATTCATCCGACCACAAGCACGAACCCACCTCTTGCACTTGTCGATGTCATGGTGTGGCTTTACGAACGGGATGAATGTTACTGCTTTCATATAGTCCTTATCGGAGTATCTGGAATCGCTCCGACAAGTACCATAACTGCAGTGTTTTGTTGTCACCATGATTTAATGATATAGCCCACCAAAAAACGCGCACATGTGGAGAACACAGTAGAACTATACGGAGTTGTACCATAGACTGTATTGAGTCGTACACAATGGCTGTATCCGAATGTCCACACTATACCCTATATAGTGCACTATATAGTGGTCACGCCATTTTGTAGGGGTGTCCGAATGTCCAGAGAGAAAAAGTAGTGCACTGGAATTTTCCCACAATGCATCTCGAACATGTAGTGAGCAGCGATGGTCACTGGACGGAAGTAAAATGGCGGAGGCACAGAGAGACGAGCTGGACGCGGAGCGGGACATGAGCTCCAAATGTGAGTTTTTAATCATCATAAATATGTAAATGTGTAAACCGTGATATATTGTTGACGATAAGCTGCCAAAATACACATTTGAATACCATTGCCTTTTACTGCAAAACAACGTACCAATGTTATGCCGCAAAAGTGTTAGCATTTTCGCATATCATAACATTAACATCTAAAGCGAACGCTACAGAAACGGGTCACTGGTGGTCAGTCATTAATGTTATTAAAGCACTTGTGTTATATGTATAGCATTTATTGTGTGTTTAATGTTTTTAAAGGGACAGACACTGATGTGGAGAGACTCATCTGACTGCGGGTGAAAAATTTGCTTCGGCGGCTGGATGGGAGTATGACCATTATGAATAAATACTTATTCAAAAAACGTCTACTCATATTCAAATGTTTTTATGTATCGTTACTTTAGGGCAGTGATAAAGGAAATGATCACCCCTGCCAGAGCGGCCAAGAAGTGGGAGAACCTGAAAAAGACCTACAAGGTTTGTTTCTTTGAAGCTAATTTGTGAAGCATTTATTATACAAAACTCACTGTTTTAAGGAGCTCAGACAGCCACGGACAGGGACAGAAGGAGGGGAGCCCATCGCCATATCTTGGAAGTGGTACTCCCTCATGGATGAGGCAATAGGCAGCAGGCCATCCGTGCAGCCTCCCTGCCTGATTGCCTCATCCATGGGGGAGGAAAGAGGAAGAGGAAAGCAGTGTGGCAGCCAAGAGGCCGAGGAGGGAGAGTTGAATTAGTTTTTTGGAGAAGGTGGAGAAGAAGGAAGAGGAAAGGGAGAAGCGAGAAGAGGAGAGGGGAAGAAGAGAGGAAGAGAGAAAGGAGAGACTGTTGAGTTTGTTGGAGAGAAGTTGTAAATAGTAGATAAAAATGTATTTTGATAAGTGTAGTGTGAACTATATGCATATGGACATACAATGATGCACACTATTTACACACAAAAAATTTAATCAACTAGACATTTGTAAAGAAAACTATACATACATTCAACAATTTCTTTTTAGATATTTACATATTCAATTGTTTTTGTTTTTATTTAAATAGGCCAAAACACAGATTATTCAAACATTTAATTAATAGTCCCTTGGGGTGGAAAGTGCTGCTGCCATCCGTCCACGCAGCTCCTGTCCACACTGCTGATCAGGCTGGTGCTGCTGATGCTGGTCCTGCTCGTCATCAGGCCCTGGCTCCTCTTCCACTGGCTCCCAGAGATCACCATCGCTGATGCAGATGTTGTGCAGGATGGCGCAACAGGCAGTCACCTCGACTGCAAAGGTGGGTTGGACTTCCAGTGCCTTAAAAAAAATGGATCGCCATCTTGCCTTCATCATGCCAAACGCTCTTTCTGTTACAGATCGTGCCCGTGCATGGTGCCGGTTGAAGCGGGCTTCCACTGGGCTCCGAAACGGCTCTCTGTATGGAGTGAGGAGTGTGATGGGCTGACGGAGGCAAGGGTAGCCACCATCCCCAAGGAGGACGTGTCCATTTGGGGGATAGAGCCGGTGGACGTAGAGGGGGCTGTTTTTAAGCACTCGAGAATCGTGCACAGATCCGGGGTAGCCAACAAACAAATCAATAAATAAGCCACGGTGATTACACACAGCCTGCATTTGAATAGAATAAAACAATTTCCTGTTAAAATAACACTGTGCATTTTCTTGAAGGGGCTTTATTCTGATGTGGCAGCCGTCGATGCTCCCCACAACATTATTGAGAGCAGCTGATCCAGCCAGCAACTGAAACCCAGCTACAACTTGGGGAAGTTCCTCCAGGGAAGGGAAATGAATTATTTGGCCACGCATTTGAAGGATCTGGTTGGCCACCCTGTGGATCACATCGTGGACTGTGGACTGGGGCATGTCAAATGCCCTGGCGACAACACGGTACGCGGTGCCACTGGCCAACCAAAAGAGGAAGACCAAAACCTCCATGTCCTGGCTCCAGCCCTGGTGATGAGCACTCCTCAGGTGGCTAACCAGACGGGTGATGGTGGTTCGAGTGAGGCGAAAATCGGGGCGAAGGTCAGACTGGCCATTTAAGTACATGCTGAGTAGGGGTACATGGTGGTTCAGTCGGCAGTACACCCTAAAACAAAACAAAAATTTTCTTAAACTTAATATGATGCTTCTAGATTCATTTTTTAATTCTGTATCTGCACTTTTAGTTATGAGTGCAGACACAGGAATAAGTACTCATTTTTCATTTTGAGATTTAAAAATGTAAATAAAAATGAAGAGTATATAGCTGAAGTCATGTTCTTTTGTGCCCTGGCATTGATTTTGCCAAATGTATTGTGTGTTGCAGGGAGCTGGAGCTGCCCTGAGACAACTGAAGTAGAAACCCTCACTACATCACGCGCACCTAATAACACACAAAAAAATCACAGAAGCCCTGTGCCCCATGGCCAAGCAAATTCTATTATTGTTTAATGATTAAGTACTCATTTTTCATTTAGAAAAAATGAGTACTTAATCCATTTCCCGTGCTATGGTTTTGTGTTCTTTCAACCAATAAAATATTTTAATGTTCTTGCATTTTAAGTGAGTGTGTCTATACAATGTGTTTTCTTGTTGAAATATGTCTAAATGTATATGACTAATGTGTTTCTCATTGACTGAGAATAGTATTTTGAATTAGTAAGTACTATAATTTACCCAGTAGATGGTGCTAATGCTATATAGACAAAGGACGAATACAATACTTACACGACGCCTTGCTAATGAACGAAGAGCCCTCATCGCCTGTCTTCGCCTTCTCTCTGTTCGGCGGTGTTTAATTCGCATTATGATAACTTGTATAATAGTTATGAAAAACACCGCAAAATTCAGTGGAGGTGCCATTTCACCGGTGTTAGAGGAGCCGGTCAGGTGGCGGGAATATGAAAGACGTCAACCAAAATTCATAAATATGAATATAAATTGTAAAAACATTTTATACATGTATATTAGACAAATATTGATATTTTAATATACTTTTATTTATATATAAAATTATATTGATCCAATGACATCTGACAGGGGTGTGATGTGGGCCGCGGCTAAAAATAGTGTGCAGCTGTCCGAATCGCCAACAGAATGAGTGCACTGACTCACTCACTCAGTCGCTATATAGTCCCGAACTATATAGTGAGTGAGTGAATAGGGTATAGTGTGGACATTCGGATACAGCCAATGTTTGTCCGAAAGTTGCACGCATGCGCAGTCAGCGGATCTATTTTTAGCACATTCCGGAAACCAGACAGTGCCCTAGACCCACCGTGCCGCCCAGACAGGGCGGCACGGTGGCTGAGTGGATAGCACTCTCGCCTCTCAGCAAGAAGGTCCTGGGTTCGAATCCCGGTCGGACCAGGGCCTTTCTGAGTGGAGTTTGCATGTTCTCCCCGTGTCTGCGTAGGTTTCCTCCGGGTACTCCGGTTTCCCCTACCACTAAAAATATGTACAATAGTTCTGGCATATGCCTCCTGTACTGGCGACCCCGCTCCCATCTCTGTGTGGAGTGAGAGACAAATGCCCAAAATTAACAATTGTAAACCGCTTTGAGACTCTGATCTGCAGTGAAAAGGCGGTATATAAATAAAAACTTACTTACTAACTTACTATTGACAGGCTAATTGGTGCAGCATGTGCAGTGATGCGTGATGAGGGAGCGGAGTCTAAAGGCAATTGTCGTGCCCACCCTCACTTCTGCTCATGAGCTTTTGATTAAGATTAGATTGAGAAACCCTTTATTTGTCCCACATTGGGGAAATTTCAGTGTTGCATCACAAGTTATAGAACAGTAGGAATGAGGAGCACACAGCACAATAGCTATCCTCATTAAAATAAAACAAATTATTTAACTCTATACCTGCATAGAGTTGCATATCTGCATCAATAACAAGTATATAATCTCTATCTTGAAAATAATAAAAAGAGGTTTTTACATTTGGCAAAATAAGGGGCAATTATATAGTACTTTGTTTTCTAGTGCAAGGAATGTGTAGTTATATGTTAGCATTTATACATTAGCAGCAGTATGTTTACATCTGTACATGTTAGCAGCAGTATGTTTACATCCGTACATTAGCAGCAGTATGTTTACATCTGTACATGTTAGCAGCAGTATGTTTACATCCGTACATTTGCAGCACTAGGTTTACATCTGTACATTAGCAGCATGAGGCTCTGGGACACAGTGACTCAGTAAAGTGACAGTGACATGTGGTTATTGCACATTCTGATATCACGTTGTGATTTCGAAGCAGCCGTTTCACATGTAAGCGCGGCCCTCTCTCTTTCTGCTCCCCTCCCGCACTCGCAAAGCTTTTGCCCCCCACTCAGCCTGTGCTCATGTGCTGTTTACGGGGCTTGTGTCTCACAATATGGATCGCACATTTGAACGTGGATATTGTGACGGTCAAATGATAAAACCGGGAAGCGCGGAGGATGAGGCTTTCTTTCGTTTTGCTGTATTGGTCACCATTTGTTTTCGAAACAAATTCTCTTCCGCTATTCTATATATAAATTACACTCCATTACAAACCTGCACAACTTATTCTTCAAAAGTATGTTTATACCAATGCACTGCATGGATATGGATTGAATTTCCCGAATGAGTACAAAAATAAACTGAGGTAGTCCAGCTTTAAGGATATTTTAGAGACACATGACACGTGGGATTAAGTTAGCAGTGTTCATTAGTCCTTATTGTTTGTTGTACAGTCTGACAGCAGCAGGAAGGAAAGACCTGCGGAACCTCTCCTTCACACATCGAGGATGAAAAAGTCTGTCACTGAAGCTGCTCTCCAGCAGACAGACCCTAGGGAAGACCCAGAACACGTCGGAGGGACTATGTCCCTCAGCAGGCTAATGAACACCTTGGGATTCCGCAGATGAGCTGGAGGAAATGTGTTTAGAAAGGGAAGTCTGGCTGACTCTGGTTAGCTTGCTGCCCCTGCGACCCGGCAAAGCAGAAGAAAATGGATGGATGTATCTAATATGTACAGTATGTGCCCTTTAGGATGTGTTCACACACAAGATAATGTCTTCAGGAGAGTGTTTCAAAGGGTATCTGTTGATCTGAGGAATAGTTCTGACTGACTAGAACACAGTGCTCTCCTCTGACTGTGTTGAGTTTTCCCGTGATTGGTTGAAAGTGATCTTTGGTGGAAATGTGAATAGAACACACTGTATCTAGGAAAGAACTATTCAATAAATCACACGGACATGTGGCCGCGCAAAAGCTCTTTGGTGAGCTTTGCTCCGCATTAGGAGCTGTAGCTGTTTCTGCTGTAGGTCCATCCATCCATTTTCTACCCTTTAATCCATTTCTGGGTCATCAGACCCAAGTCTCATAGCACCAGCCCCTCACTGATCCTCTGCAGGTGGTGAGTCCACAGGAGGGCGGCTGCTCTCTGAGTGTGAGCATAGCCTTGATCTTTCAGTGGGGGCTTTGGGCAAAGTGGGGTTAAGTGTCTTGCCCAAGGACACAACGACAGCAGTCATCAGTGGGAGTCGGTGGAGAAGGTGCAGAGGTGGGAAATGAACCCACGACCTTCTGGCCTTAAGGCCAACGCTCTACCAACTGAGCTACTGCCGCCCCTTCTGCTGAAGGTGACGCGGGTTAAGTGTCTGCTGTCTAATAAGTACTGCCAGAATATTCCATGGGTGGGTGTACACTTAACCTACTGTACCACTTGGCTTTGAAGAGGCAGCCTTCAAACATCACTGTGACTATAAAACAGTTACTATTCTATGGGAGTGAGCGGGACATCTCGCTATTTAAATCTCTTCGGCAGAACCTCTGTAAGCCTTGCATGTATAAACTGATTTATTTACTCAAATATTGTAAATAACCACAACAAGTGGTTAAGCCGTTTGTTCTCAGATGTTTGCCTTATGTAACCACGGAAACCCATTTCTACTTCTATCGTAGGTATATTGCAGAATGCAAAATACTTGTGCATGAAGTAACAAGATGTTGCTTGATGTTTGCCCATGTGTGATTATTCTGTATGTGAGATAGTTTATTATAACTATAAGTTTGGCTTCCACATGTACACTAAGACAAGAGGAGTCTGTGCCTTCATGTAAACCATAGAGTATGGGTCCCCAAATGGTAGACTGCGGTCCAGGTCCAGACTCTGAGAGCCTTTTCTCTGGACCTCCGTGATTTGTTTTATTCAAAAGAACATTAATACAAGTATGTTAAATTTTCACCAAAAGCAATTTGTAAACAGGCAGGCGCGAGGGCGGCTGCAGGGTCCTGCAGAGTTATGGGCCTTCAGACCAGATCATGGGTTGCTGCGAATTTTAATGCAAAGTCAGTGGTGACGTCTGTTCAAGTGTGGAACTGCATCTGCGTCTTGGCACGCACGCACAAACTGTGCGTGCCAGAGGCGCTGGACCGGAAAATCGACGCACGCAGGAGATTAACATTGCTGAACTTTTTCCGCCGGTCGCACGAGCAGCGACTAATCAGAGAGTCGTTGATTGGTCGCAGGGACATTAGCGGTCTAGCGAACAGACTGAAAATACTCGTAAACAACCACAACAGGAGCTAAACCAGCACTAAACCAGGACTGACATTGGGGGACAGTGCTTGTGAACATTTGCCTCCAGCCTGAGTTCTCATGCTCCCTTGACTGTAAACAACTGCTAACGTGTTTGCTAATGTTGAAGTACTGTTAAATAATAAAATAAACTTATGTGAACACATACTGCTGTTATATAAAGTCTCTGGAAGGTCTCCGGGCACAGAGACGCTGCAGAGCTCCATTCTTGGGGAAGAACTATCAAGCCCCGGCGATCCAAGATGGCGCCCTATTCAAATGAATGGTTGTGCTCAGTGGCGCTTTGTGACAGCATGGGGGCTGAAAGATTAGCGGAAGTTGCCTGAAACTCGCAAAGATCTATGGGAAACTCGCCTGTATTTGGGCATCGTCTGGTCCTCCCGGTTCTGCGCAGTGGATGATCTCCCATAAACACGCGTGTGTGGGTCTCACACCGGGTCTCACGCACGTGCACCGAGGGGCTCGGCCGCGCTCTGACCAATTAGAGCAGTTCATCAGAGCGGGAGTTACAGCGAGAGTAGGGGAGCAGAGTTTGTGGCACTAAAGTGTGGATTTAAATAAAAATGAAGGATTTAAGAAGAAAAAAAGTTCAGGATGACAAGGGACACTAAAATCCCCACAAAATCCGATCTTTATTAAAGCTGTAGGTTCTCTGTCAGCTGAGGTCGAGCTGTTTTAATATGCATTGAGTTCTATGGGGAAAATTTCTGGGTAGCCCACGTGAATTTAGTCTGGTTCAGTCTGCAGTACCGCGAGAATCCCCTGAGCACGTGAGTTATTCAGCTACAAGCTAGTAATACCCTATCCAGTTAATATAATACATCCATGAGAACTATATACAAAAATCCGCTAGCTAAACTTTGTTAGCATCAAAGCCTACCCGCCACGTCCGCCCTGTATTTTTTTCCCACCACTGGCCAGTACTTCTGGTCTTAGCGCCCCCAGCGTCTGAAATTTAGAGAATGTGCGTCAAGTGCGCGTGGAAGCTGCGTTCCAGCGTCGACGGTCAGAAGAATGTTAGGAGAAAAGAGACGGGAATAAATGCTCGTGTTCAGGAGGAGCGAGACAGAGGTGTGTGAGCGCTGCTATTGCCGATGTTTAGTCTGAATGTACACATCAAAAACATTTTATAAAAGCATCAGCAAACAGTGCATGCCCAGCTTTAGTGCTCACTGCGAGTGTAGTGGATTTTGGGCAAGCATAAAAAGGCGTTTTGTGGTCAGAGTGTATGGATGTGATGACAGAAACGTTATTTGATGGGAAAGAAGGACTTCAACAAAAAAGTCTGCCAGATCCTTATCATCCACAGTTAACATAGATAGATAGATACTTCATTGATCCGTCGTAGGAGAAATTAAGGTGTCCAGTAGCAGCAAAAATGTAAAAAAATTGTTCATTTTAAAAAGTTAAAAATAGTAATAATCAGAGTAGCTGCTTGGTTTGGACCATCTTCTCTGCTCTAGTCCAAAGTGAGATGCTTCATTAGCATTTTTCAAAAAGTTAGTGGATTTTCACCTGATCCGCCTGGTTCGGACCATGAATCCTCTCTGCTCTTGTCTGGACCAGTGTAAAACCATGAACACTGTATTGCATCAACATAGAAGAATGTATTGCATCAACATAGGTAGAAAAAAAGCAATAAAAATAAAAACTCAAAAGTACAAAACAACAACTGTTTCAGAGCTACTGAGGACTTGCGGCCGTACTCCAGCGTATTCAAAAGTAAAACTGTACAGTACATGTTAACACCCTCTGCTCCGAGAGTTTGGGAGAGGAACGTGGTGTTTTGTGTAGAAATAAACAAAGGAGAGTAGTCGTCGTTGTTGAAGGATTTCAATCATTTCACATGAAAGAAATAGCTTGAATGGATTTCTATTAAATCAAATATTTGCTTGATGTCCGGACCCTAATCATGTTGAACTGATAAAGTAAGTGGACCTCTTGCAAATTAACTCATTATCTGCCATTGACGTATTTGTCTGAGACCGGTCATTTCTGTCCAACTTCCCTCTTTTTGACCGGGGATTACAAGACAACAAAACTAGCTACAGTAGGTCCCATTTCGTTTTGTCGTCTTCATTCACGCTTTTCATGAATCACGCAGCTGCGTGAAACATATTACATCCTATCGCCACTAGGTGGCAGGTTAAGTCCGCTTTAACTCTGCCAGCGACTTAAAAGCTCAGGTATAAAGGGCTCGACACACGGGAGGCGACATCGCATCGCCTCCATTCATTTTCAATGGAACGTGCGCGACATAGCGTCAATCGCTAGCGAGCCTCCTGCTCAGCGACGGGCGAAAAACGTGCGTGTGAAATCCTCCCGCTCGTGCATGTATCGTGCACGCGCAGGTCAGCGACGCGATCCCAGAAAGTTGAAATCGGCTCAACTTTTCGACGCTGTCGTCAAGCCGCATCGCGCCCCGTCTGTCATGTTATCTGAGCGACAGCGTTGAGTTTCGCTGATCGCTCTCATTTGTCGCCTCCCGTGTGTCGAGCCCATAAGACTGCGTGCAAACCTGTTTTGCCTAGTGATACTATATGTTGGCCGAATGGTTAGCCTTGCAGTTTAGTACCCGGTGGATCCGGGTTCGATTCTTGTCTGAGACAGTTTAGGTTGCACACCTTTTGGTTGCTTGTGAGCAATTACGTAACGTTATCAGCTTGTTATTTTCTTTCCTTGTCAAAAGGAAATGTCATGTTGTAAAATTGGCATTTTTATTCCTGCAGTTTGGTTGGTGCTGATTGTGGAGTTGAATTCCAATATTTTTCAGTTTAAACAAATATTCAAGGAAACAATAATTAAATCATATGAACTGGAAATTAAATGAAAGAGGATTATTTATTTTGATGAGCAAACCCTGCTTGTGGCATGTTTTGTATTTGTTATTTCTTTGTGACTGATGTGTTGTTACATCAGACCATCTTGAAAAATGTTGTTTGGTTTTTTTGGAGAAAGGGGCACATAATATAAGTTTGTCTTCTTTGTGCTCCTTTTCAATTGTCTGACTATTATTATTTTATGTAAACATGTAAAAATGAAAGAATATTCAGAACAATTGAAATAAATAAAAAATGAAATGAAATGAAATGAAATTGTATTTAAAGTTTACATGTTTATCAAGCGTGCACCGGTCTGCGCTACACTCACCTGAGAGAGAGAGAGAGACAGAGAGAGAGAGAGGTGTGCGAAGGACAAACCTGCTGTTTACACAAAACTAAGAACTCTACATTAGACTCATCCATGAATATAATCAGCGCATCTCTAGCTAAAAGGAGCAATATGTAATATTTGCATGTCAAGTCATCATTAAATGACCCGAATATTTCAAAAGGCGTTATTAAATCATACTCTTTTCGAATTCATCTTTAACTGATAACAGTAGTTCAGCCGAGATATTTGATTATCAAAATTAGTTTTACGACCCGTAAAAGTTGTTATTGTTTTGATTTTGATGTCCTACCCTCCGCCGTTTGCCAATCAGGAAGTGTCATGTAAGTCCGTGATCGGGTTGCCAGAACTCCGCGCGGCTCTCCGTGGTAAAATAACATGTGGCGCAGAACTAAAAAAGGTCTTGTTATGACTCTCAAATCATTAATGACAAAACAAAGAGTAAAACGAGGATTTATATCGGGATGCCTTTGAACAATTGAGACAGCTGATAAAAATTCACGTGTGATGCAGAATTTTCTAGTTTGAGTTCGTTCTTCACAGTGTCTCTGTTTGTGTGAATCGGTGGTCTAGTGGTCAAAACTGTGCGCTTATGATGCAGGAACCTGGGTTCGATCCCGGGCTATGTATTTTTGTATTTATTGCATGTTATCACATTCTATGACAGATTGCTCTAAAAACGGTAAACGATGAAGGTCGATGCAATCATAGGCAGGTGTGTCAAAGTAAGCAGTACTGCAGGGCTGCTCTGTGCACCTTTTTAGTAAACTTTTAAGCGCGTTTTTATTGTTCAGTTTTTTAATATATCTGAGTGTTTTATCTTTTTAATTCAGTGGTTTCAGCAAATAGCACTTAGTCCCGACTGAAACCCACTAGTAGCACAGAGGCTAACACAAGCTAACGAGGACATGGAAAGTGACAATGAAATTGGCTCAAACATGCACAATATTAGTCGCCTCACCTTGGAGCTCCGTGAGAGCGACCGTGCCACCATTGCAGAACTACGAAAAGAAGTCCTTCGTCTCACCGCAGAGTTGAATGAGAAACAATCTCTAGTATCCAAACTTTTTGAAGTCGCTGGTGGGCAGCATTCACGGCTGATGTCACTGAGCGCTGCATATTGTGACACTGTCGTGTGGGAGAGATCCGTCAGCTCCGGACCCTCCTGTTCTACACCTAAGCGCCCGCTTACGAATAACGAGCCCGCGGATTCCGAGGAGCCATCCTGCGCCGTGGCCCATGTCCTGAGTCTGGCAAACCGCTATGCAGCCCTCTCCACCGACATCCCGGCCCCCTCAGCAGAACCTCTGGACACTGCAGCAAACTCTACTGCTCGAGGATCCAAGTCCACTGCGAGGAAAACGCTCCTAAAGGAGAGTCAGCACCCCCCGCTCCTCCTCTCCGGTCAGCCAGGCCGGCAGTCCGTCCACCGAGCTCCCCTCAGCTCTGATTATTGGAGCGAAGTCGTGCCTGGGAATTACCGACATGACCCGGGAGCAGCAGTCAGAAGTCCGAAGAAACATTTTATGGATCTGTTCCACCTCCTTCAATCCTCCGGACTATCTGTTTTTATTTCTGGTCCAATCCGACTGTAAACAGAGGTGACTGCCTCTACAGTCGTGTTGTGGCGCTGCATGTGTGGCTTCCGGCTACATGCAGCTCTTTTAAACTTTGTCTTTGTGAATAACTTTGCCCTTTTCTGGAAACGTTACGAAGCCTATCGTCCAGACGGATTACACCCAAACAGATACGGTAGCAGCCTGTTGATGGATTACATACGTTAATTGTTGTTCAGCGTTCCCCGAGGGGGGCGTGACTGTTTACATTGAGCCCCCTCGGACCCCACCGCACTCCCCCGCCTCCTGCTCACCAGCACCGGGTGAGTACACGGTGCAAACACTGCTCCCTGTCCGTCTGGCAGTGCATTACCAGTCCAAACACTGAACTGTGCTGACTCCCTTCTGACTCTGGGAGCTAAAGAACAACAACCGGGTTTTCACATTTTAGGCCAATTGAGACTGTGTGTGTTCCTCGCCACCAGCTCAAAAATGTTTTTAAATTCTAAAAAACGAAATCAAAACAGGACAGCAGTTAGACGGTCCAACTCTGCAAATCTAATTTCTGTTCCTGTAGAAATCAATCAACCACATTAATCGACTCTGACGTTATTTTTAAACTTGCTATGCTTAATGTCAGATCTCTATGTAACAAATCATTTTTAATTAATAATTTTATCACTTCTTATGATCTTGATTTTATGCTTATGGCTGAAACATGGCTGGACCAAAATACAGGAAATGCAGTTCTAATAGAAGCAACACCACCCAATTTAAATTCGAATCCGACATACGAGAAAACAAAGGGGGGGAGGCATAGCTGCAGTTTTTAGAGAGCACTTTGTCTCCCATAGAATGCCCTTGGAAATTTTTCATCGTTTGAGTATATTTCTTTTAAAATGGAACAAAAGCAATCTTCTACTCTTTTCATTGTCCTGTACAGGCCACCACAGTCATGTTGCGATTTTATTGACCATTTTACTGAACTACTTTCATTCGTGTGCACAGATTTGATAGTTTAGTTATTACAGGTGATTTTAATGTACATGTTGATAATGTTGATGACAGAAATGCAAAGGAGCTGGCTTCTGTATTTGAGACCTTTGGTTTCATTCCGCACGTGAGTGGCCCCACCCACAGCAGGGGGCACACTCTTGACCTGCTAATTACAAAGGGGGTTAATGTATCAAATGTTAATGTAGTTGATGTTGCTTTGTCAGATCATTTCTGTGTATTTTTTGACATGTGTTTTGCTAGCAAACCACCAGCTGAATTTACAACTGTTAGAAGAAGACACATACATGAAAACACAAGTGAACTGTTCATGGGAATGCTAAATTTTGAGAAAACTCCATGCTCTACTGTTGATGAATTGTATAACTCTGTCACCACCAGTGTTCTGACTGTTCTGGACGCCATTGCTCCTGTGACGGTTAAAATAGTTACCAGTAAGAAAAAGGCCCCATGGACTAAGGCAGACTCGGTTAGGGCACAGAAGCAAGAGTGCCGGAGGGCCGAACGGAAGTGGCGAAAGTCCAATTTCCAGGGCGATTATGAAATCTTTAAAGATGAGTTGGGTGAATTTAACCGGGTTCTACGTAGAACCAGAGAATGTATTTTTCTGACATTATTGGAGGTTGCAGTAACAATTTTCGTGTTATGTTTTCAACAGTTGGTAGATTAACGAACCCCCCTGTAAAGTTGCCCCTAGAATTTTCCTCTAAATCTAGGTGTAATGAGTTCGCACAGTTTTTCGATGACAAAGTACAAGGAATCAAAAACACTATCACCTCCACAGCACGTATAACAATGCAACAGCCAGAGAAGCTTTTTGAGCTAACTCACTTTGCACCTGTGGATACTGAAACTGTCAAAAAGATAATCATGAGTCTGAGCTCCTCCACATGTAGCCTGGATATATTGCCCTCTAAATTTCTGAAGTCCGTCCTGAGCAGTTTGTTACCTTCACTGACACAAATAGTAAACATGTCTCTGTCGTCAGGAACATTTCCTATGGCCCTAAAAACAGCAGTCATAAGACCTCTCCTAAAAAAGAGCAGTCTGGATCCTGCGGGACTTCAAAATTATCGCCCCATATCGAATCTGCCATTTATTGGAAAAATTCTTGAAAAAGTGGCCTCCCAACAACTTACTGAATTTTTAACAATGAATAATTCTTTTGATATGTTCCAGTCTGGGTTTAGACCCCACCACAGCACTGAGACGCTCTAGTGAAGGTAACAAACGACATTCGACTTCACACTGATGCAGGTAAACGTCACAGTTTTGGTCATGTTAGATCTTAGTGCCGCGTTCGACACTGTCGCCATGAGATCCTCATGCAGAGACTGGAGGACTGGGTTGGTGTCACTGGCACAGCCCTAGACTGGTTTAGGTCTTACCTGGAGGATAGGAAGTACTCTGTGGAGATTGGAGACTGCGTCTCAGATGATGTGGCCCTGACCTGTGGTGTACCACAGGGGTCGATCCTGGGACCTCTCCTATTTAATCTCTACATGCTGCCGTTAGGTCAGTTAATACAAAGAAACAAAGTGTCCTACCACAATTACGCTGACGACACTCAGATCTATGTCTCACTGACTGCAGGAGAACATGGACCACTGGATTTGCTCCTTCACTGTATCCAACAGATCAGTGACTGGATGCAAAATAATTTCCTCCAGCTAAATACAGACAAAACCGAAATCATTGTCTTTGGTCCCCAGAAACAAAGAGAGGGCGTCATTTGTCAACTTCAGTCTCTCTCCCTACTTCCTTCAGACAAGGTCAGAAATTTGGGGGTAATACTGGACTCAGACCTAAATTTCAATAGCCACATAAAATCAATAACATCAACAGCTTTTTACCATCTGAAGAACATTGCCAAAGTTAGAAATATAGTGTCCAGGGCAGACTTGGAGATTCTTGTCCATGCATTTGTCTCCAGCAGGCTAGACTACTGCAATGGCCTGCTTACAGGTCTGTCCAAACAGACCTGTAAGCAGCAGCAGGCAGTAACATCCCCAAAATGCAGCAGCTAGAGTCCTGACAGGAACCAGGAAGTATGACCATATTAGTCCGGCCTCAGGTCTCTGCACTGGCTTCCTGTGGCTCAAAAGAATAGATTTTAAAACGGCTCTGCTTGTGTACAAGTCAAACTCCTCCCTGGCCTTGCACCAGAATACATTAGTGACATGTTGGTGTCATATGAACAGCCCGGACTCTGAGGAGCACAGGGACTGGCCTCCTGCTGGTGCCCAGAGTGAGAACCAAACCATGGGCGGCTGCGTTTCAGATCCATGCAGCTAAGATCTGGAACAATCTCCCTGAAAATGTGAGGGAGGCGTCTACTCTGTCAATGTTCAAATCCAGGTTAAAGACGGTTCTGTTTGCCTGTGCATACAACTGAAGGATTTTTATCTCCATTTTTAAATGCACTGCTGTCATTTTATTTATTTTATTTTTTTAAATTCTTGTGTAATTTTGAAAGTTTAATGGTTTTTATTCTTTTTTGTGTGATTTTATTGTTTTAATTGTGTTTTAATCTTTGTGTGATTTTAATGTTATTAATTGTGATTCTGGTGAGTTTGTTTTATGTGATGATTTTGATGTGGACTGTGAAGCGCTGTGTTGCCCTGTGCATGAAAGGCGCTCATACAAATAAACTCTTGATTGAATGATTGATTCATATTGTCAGCAACAACAAAAAAAGATCATAAAATACTAGCTATAGCAAGATAGAGAAGTATGTATAATGTATAAATCTTTACATAATAAAGAATAAAATAAATTACATTTAAGCATAAAAAGAAGACATGCATCCTGTATAATCCAGAGAAGAACATATACAGTTTAATTTTAACCTCTGTACATTAGCAGCAAGAGGCTCTGAATACGTAAGTACAGTTATAGAAGAAAAATGAACTGGTAACACACTAATACATTGTCGTAAACTAAACTGCTATATAATTCAATTTCAACTCAATGTGTTGCTGAACTATAGAAAGTGAAATACATATAGATAGTACAACACATCCAACAATAATTAGCTAATAATAATTAGCTAAGCGCTGAAAAATACTACTACCAAACCAGAGTAAACTAACTGAAATAACTGTATACAGTAAATACCGTGAATGCAGATTGTTTGGTACAAACGCAGAGAAAGATTTTCCTTTACAATATTGGAATCCAAACAAGAAGGAGAACTCTAACGAGCGAAAGGCGTCAAAAGCAGCAAATTACATATGACACGGAGGTAAACAATCATAAACAGCGCAACTACACACTCGAGATTATAAACTACAGACGTGTGTGGAACGATCTCGCACAATATGAGAGATTTATGGAGTGAAACAAAAAGAACACCACAAAAACATTGTGTTTATCAGAGGATACTTACCGAGTGGCGTATGTAATCCAGAATGAAATGGAAGAAATCGGCTCCTCCACTGTATAAGAGCAGGCGCCACAAAAAGTTTTTTCCCCCATAAGTACTTGGATGGGAACCGGGCCTGGAATACCAATGAGCATGTAAGCATTTTGCCCCCTGGAGCTCTGGCCTGGGGGCGAAGCTCGAACACAGCGGAGTTTGTTTGTCGTGTCGTTGAGTTGAGTTGAGTGCAGCTGAAGTTGTTTCCCGTCTCTCACCACTCACATTTCCGAATCCATATCAAACAAAATAATGGAAGTTGTTTTATTAAAGTATGTTTGTTTCCCACTGCATAGCAATGGAGAAAAAGGGTGAATATTTCATTTAGAAATGTTTTGTATTTCAATTTTAATATTGAAAATGGAAATACAAATAAACCAACCACGAATTTGATTTTTTCTGATTTTTTTGAAACGGAATAACTAATGATTGAAGGTACACGGATTAGTACACGGATATAAAGGATTTGGATTTTCCAATTTGAAATTAGAAAAGGAAAAAATAACAAAGACGAAAGGAAAATTGTTTTTTCTATTATTATTTTGAAAACAGGAATAACTGATGATTGAAGGGTACCACCGGATTATTCAGAATACTGATATTGAATTGATTAGCAATACAAAAAAATTTAAACTACACAATGTTTCATATAGTCGACATTATTAGGAATTCTAAAAATGCACAGTGAGTAGCAGATCATATGGGCAAACATTTGCAATAAGCTTGCATATAATGCATTTTAAGTCGTCCTGGCCATACCACGGCTCATTCACACAGCGCCTTTAGTATAAGATCATGTTATTCACCAGCGCCTGAGTGGCGTAGTGTGATTGTCCAAGCTTTTTCGCTTGGAAGATCAGGGTTCGAGCCCCGGCCAATCCTCAAATATTATTAGCGGGGGGAGTATATTAATCAGATACTCTGTACTGAAAACAGTTGCATTTTTTTCCTGCAGTTTGGTTGGTGCAGATTGTGAAGTTTACAACAGTTTTACTACAGTCTAGCACTATTTTTAAATGTGTGGCCTAATTACTAATATGTTTTAGAAAAAAATTTAAACGTCAACAAAATCAAAAGTGGTCGTAGACTGTACTTGAAACCCGAGTCCTCTCACACCAGAGTCCACCTCTTATCATTGAGCTATAAGCCACGAAAGTTGTCCGGTGAAGCAGAGAACAAATGACCGATGAGAAGTCCAATTTTCCTAACCCTGCTCACAAGTGCCACCTGGGTGGTTGTTCGGGTCATTGCAGCATCACTGGGAAAAAAATAAATAAAAGAACCGCGTGAATCACACGTGAGTCTCGGTGATTCATCCGCGTGGCAATGCGAGCAAAACGAAGTGGACCTACTGTAAGCCACAGAACGCAAATCCAATGATCAGATTGTTCTAAAGTAGAAGGAGGAGAGGATAGTGCTAAAATACCATACTCTTTCCCCCCAGCAGACTTACTCCCTACGCAGCTTGACTGACAGTCAAAGATGTCTAGCTTCCCCTGAGCCTACCTTCCTAATCCATATTCTAAACTAAAGACGACTGTTTATAAGCCTTACCTGAAATGAGGAGACCGTGTCCGAACGAAGGAGAAACAGCAGCAGCGGCGGCTAGCTACCCAGCTTACAGCACCAAATATTTGTGGATTACACCCAAGTGTTTAAACCAAACCAGACAAAACCAACCTAACCAAAGGCAAAATTGTTGCTAAAGGGCAAAAGTGTGTTTAAGTCTGGCCTTGAATGTGTAGACCGATCGCATTTCCTTATTTCCACAGTAAAGGGGCTTGTAGCAAAATGCTCTGCTGCTGACAGTGACTTTATGAGACCTAGGAAACCAACAGACGTCTGCGTTTGTGAGCACAGAGGCTCGTTTGGTTGAATATAGCACTAACAGTTTCTTGAAGATAAGAACGAGCCAGGCCATTCAATGGCTTTGTATACTAAAAGAAGGATTTCCGTGTCACCTTTTAGGAAGGATATTCATTTTTTAGCGATGTTCCTCAAGAGGAAAAAAGCTGTTTTAGTTGCTTGGCTTATATAACCTTGAAGGAGTGTGCACATCGAATTCCACTCCAGAATAAGGCGAATGATTTGTGAATCAAATTGACAAAGTATGATACCGTCCGATAGAATAGGTATTTAAACCTAGGCCAAGGCTGTATCCTCTGAGCACCTATATCACCTTCTAGCCTCCCGCAGTAGAATTCTGTGGTCTTATTGTGTTAAAATGGGAGCACTGGGTCCAGTAGACCAACACTGACACTTGATCCCACTATTAGCAGCTAGTAGATGATGTCATTTTTTTACTTGACTAGTGCCCGTTCAGTGCCTATGATGAGCTCTGAATCCCAAATGAAAGGTTTCAAACATATATTTTCCTGACGGTGGAAGCAAAAGCTGTTTGGCTCTAAGATTTTCGGATTTGTTTTTCTTCAGAAAGGGTTTGATTACCGCGCGTTTTAAAAGCTGTTGACATAGCCACATTGTATAGATTTGTTTATATTATGTTAAGATAGGCACTTGTGTCCAAGGAGCTGTGTCCTATGAAACGCAAGCACTTTAAAGACACAATAGGGGCCGAACGTGGTTCAGTTGTAGAGCATTGACCTTTGAGCCTGAATCGTGGGTTGGAACCCAGGTCTCCACTGACTCCCACTGATGTCCTGCTGTCGATGTGTCCTTGGCAAGACACTTAAACCTATGGCCTGATGCCACAGTGGGGCGGCTGTGGCTGTAAAGTGCAAACTGCCCGTGTGTCCTAGGGCCAAGACACTTCGATTCACCTCCATTTTTGTTTTATTGTTTTTTTTTTTTTTTTGGTTGTTATTTTGAGTTTTTTTTTTTGCCTAGAATGAGTCTAGTGTGTGTGTGAATGGTTGGTGGTGGTCGGAGGGGCCATTGGCACATACTGTTGCCCTCGGCTTCTGACCCAGTGTGCCCCAAGTGCAAGCTGTGGCTACAGTAAGCGTTTATCACCACTGTTATGGAAGGTGAATGAATAATGCAGCCCAGCGAAAATTCAATTTGGTAGACGTTAACCAAAATTCCCCCCTCCCAGAGCCGGTATCACATAATCCCCAGCCCTATCGCACAACAGACGCCCCCCTCTTCCAATCACCGTAACCAGACTACGCCAGCCGCATAAAAACGGAGGAACACCCACTCTCGGCCTCCGAAGCCTTGCAAGAATCGTTCGGAGGAATCGCTTTTGTCTACTCACGGCTTAACCTTCCTGCGGATCCCCTGCTGTCCTCTGTCTTGCTGCGTTGGCCAGCTCCTCCTACGCGTTGCTGCACCCTGCTACGGGTCTCGTGCAGGGGGTCCTGGTGCTTTGCCGCTCTCCTCCTTTGCGGGCTCTTTGCTGCGGTTCGCCGCTGCTCGTCTCGTCGCGGCCTGCAGCAGCATCGGCCTGTCTGGCCCGGTGCGGTGGGAGCCGTGCGCATCCCTGCCCCACTCGGTGCCGGTACGCGCGTTGTCCCCGGTTGTGTTTGTCCCTTGTCGTCTTTCTTTTGTGGGTAAGTATGGCGGACGTTATTAATCCACACGCATTGTACTGCAGCTCAGTTCGCACCCGCGCTTTGTTAACTGCAGGCTAGTTGGCCCCGTGCATTGGGTGGAAGCTTCAGTTTAAAGCCCTCGCTTGTTTCTGCATGCTCACTTAACACAAGCTCCGTTTAAATCCTTCACTCTGACTGCAAGCCTATTCCTCCACATTAGGACAGCAAGACCTCAGATTAATCCCATCACATTGGACGCGTGCTCATTTTAATCCCTCACTTGGCCTGCAGGTCTCCTTTAAATCCCTCTCTGGACTGCGAAGCTATGTTTAAATCCCTATCTTGGACTGCAAGCCCCGTTTAAATCCCTCTGCCTAGCGGCTCCCAAATTGAGTCCATCTCATGGACGCGAGCTCCCAGGTTAATCCCGCACGGAAACTGCTTAAATCTGGAACTGCATATATCTGGAGGCTGTTATAACCGACCTGTAACTGCTTCATGCTGAACTGCTTATATATGGAACAGCTATATATGGAACTGCTTAAATATGAAACTGCTAAATTATGGGGGAAAGAAAATAAACAGCTTATATGATGGAACAGCGTATATATGGAACGGCTTGTATACGGAACTGGCTTATATGGAACAGCTCATATTGGAATTGCTTATATGGGTACTCTTATAACTGGAACGCATATATATAAAAAGAAATAATTCTATTTATTATAATATTTATTTATGTGTTATTATATTTTTATAAATAAGGCGTTCCAATATAAGCTATACCATATATGCAATTCCATATGACAGTATCCATATAACAGTTCCCGTATACAAGCCGTTCAAATAATAAACATGTTCCTATATAGCAGATACCAATATAGCAGTTATTCATATATACAGTTCCCTATAATAGGCAGTTCCGATATAAACGCAGTTCCGCCATGAAGCAGTTCCAGGTACTTATAACAGCTCCAGATATAACAGTTCCCAGATAAAAGCATTTCCGTGCGGTATTAACTGTGGAGCTCGCATTCCATGAGAGGGGATTTCAATTTGGAGCCGCAGTCCAGAGGGATTTAAACGGGGGCTTGCATCCAAGAGAGGGATTAAACAGAGCTCGCAGTCCAGAGAGGGATATAAAGAGAGCCAGCAGGCAAATGAGGGAATTAAAACTGAGCACGCAGTCCAATGTAGGATTAAACTGAGGTCTTGCAGTCCAATGTGAGGAATAGCTTGCAGTCAGAGTGAAGGGATATAAACGGAGCTTGGTTAAGAGAGCCTGCAGAACAATGCGAGGGCTTTTAAACAGAAGCTAGCCCACCAATGCACGGGGCCAACTGACCTGCAGGTACAAAGCGCCGGGCGACTGAGCCTGCAGTACAATGCGAGGGAAAAACCTACCGCATACTTACCCACAACGCCAGAAGAACAAGGTACAACACAACGGGACACGCCGTACCGGCACGAGGAGGCAGGGTGCGCACGGCTCCCACCGCACTCGGGCCAGACCGGCCGAAATGCAGCAGCAGGCCGCTACGAGACGAGCCAGCGTCGAACCCGCATAAAGAGCCCGCAAAGGAGGAGAGCGGTAAAGACCCACGGACCACAGCCCTAGACCCGTAGCAGGTGCAGCAACGCAGGAGGATCAGGCCCAACGCACAATACAGAGACAGACAGGGACCGCAGGATAAGCGGAGTAACAAAGCGATTCCTCCAGAACGATTCATGCAAGGCTTCAGCCGAGAGTGTGATTCCTCCGTTATTATGCGGCTGGCTAGTCGGTACGGGATTGGAAGGGGGCGTCAGTTGAGCGATCGGCTGGGATGTGAACCGCCAGGATGGGGTAATTTGGTTAACGTCTACCAAATTGAATTTTTCGCGGGCTGCATTATTCCATTCACTTCATCACAGTGTGATAAACGCTACATGTAAGCCACAGCTGCCCTGGGGCACCTGACAAAGCGAGGCAACCCGTATGTGCCAATGGACCCCTCCGTACCACCACCAACCATTCACACAAAAAACTACCAACTTAGACTCATTCTAGGCAATGGAGGTGAAAGTGTTCTGCCCAAGGACACAACGGCAGTTGCCACTTTACCGCCCCCAGCCGGCCCCACTGTGGCATCAGGCCATAGGATT
Organism: Knipowitschia caucasica; assembly: GCA_964034765.1. Taxonomy (NCBI): domain Eukaryota; kingdom Metazoa; phylum Chordata; class Actinopteri; order Gobiiformes; family Gobiidae; genus Knipowitschia; species Knipowitschia caucasica. The sequence continues at coordinate 13,347,272 of OZ035830.1, forward strand.
TAAGTGTCTAGCCAAGGACACAACGACAGCAGACATCAGAGGAGTCCAGTGGAGAACCTGGGTTCCAACGCCACGACCGTTCATGCTCCAAGGTCCAATGCTCTACCACTGAACCACCGACGCCCTAATTGTCTTTAAAGAGCTTGGCTCTTCCAAGACACTGCTCCTTTGACACAAGAGCCAATCTTAAACATAATAAACACATCTATACAATGTGGCTAAGTCCCACAAGCTTTTAAAACCGCGGTCATCAACCCCTCTGAAGACAAAAAAATCCTGGAAAACCTTAGAGCCAAAACAGTCTTGCTTCCACCGTCAGGAAAATAATATGTTTGAAACCTTTCCAAATTGGGAATTCAGAGCTCATCATAGCACTTGAAACGAGCACTAGTCAAAGTAAAAAAAGACATACTAGCTAGCTGCTAATAGTGACAAGTGTCAGTGTATGGTCCTACTGGACCCCAGTGCTCCATTTAACACAAGAGACCACAGAATTCTACTGCGAGGCTAGAAATGTGATATAGGTCTCAGAGGAACAGCCCTTGGCTGGTTTTAAATCCTATCTATCGATCGGTATCACTTTGTCAATTTGAATCACAAATCATCGCCTTATTCTGGAGTTGGAATTCGACTGTGCACACTCCTTCAAGGGCTTATATAAGCCAAGCAACAAAACAGCTTTTTCCGACTTGCGAACATCGCTAAAATCACGAATATCCATTCTAGAAGTGACACGGAAATCCTTCCTTTAGTATACAAAGCCATGAATGAGCCTGGCTCGTTCTTATCTTCAAGACACGTTAGTTCTATATCAACCAAACCGAGCACTGTGCTCACAAAACGCCAGAGCAAGTCTGTAGGTTCCTAAGTCTCAAAAAGTACTGTCATCAGCAAGACATTAGCTACCAAGCCCCTTTACTGTGGAATAAGGAAGCAGAGACGGTCTCCACATTCAAGTGCCAGACTTAAAAACCTCCCTTTTGCCACTTTAAGCAACAATTTTTTTGCCTATGGTTAGGTTGTTTAGTCTGGTTTGGTTTACACACTTGGTTGTAATCCACAAATATTGGTGCTGTAGCCTGGGCTATCCTAGCCCGGCAGCTGCTGTTACTCCTTCGTTCGGAACACGTGTCTACCACATTCAAGGTAAGTCTTAAAACAGTCGTCTTTAGTTTATCATATGGATAGGAAGGTAAGCTCAGGGAAGGCTAGACATTTTTGACTGTCCAGTCAAGCTGCGTAGGGGGAGTAAGTCTGCTGGAAAAGTATGGTATTTTTAGCACTATCCTCTCCTCCTTTCCTACTTTATAAACAATCTGCATTATAGGATTTGCGTTCTGTGCTTACAGTAGTCCCACTTCGATTTGTCGTCATTTCACGCGTGAATCACACGAGACCAGTGTGCTTCACGCTTCTTTTCTTTATTTTTCCCCATTGATGCTGCAATGACCCGAAACAACCACCAGGTGGCACTTGTGAGCAGGGTTAGGAAAATTGCTTCTCAATCGGTCTTTGTTCTCTGTTCACCGGACAACTTTCTGTGGCTTTATAGCTCAATGATAAAGAGGTGGACTCTGGTGTGAAGAGGACTCGTGTTCAAGTACAGTCTACGACCCTTTTGATTTTGTTGACGTTTAAAATTTTTTCTAAAACAACCTTAGTAATTAGGCCAACATATTTAAAAATAGTTGCTAGACTGTATAAAACTGTTGTAAACTTCAAAAATCTGCACCAACCAAACTGCAGGAAAAAATGCAACTTTATTCAGTAACAGAGGTAATCTGGATTTTCATAAACACCCCCCGCTAATAAAAAAATTTGAGGATTGTCCGGGGCTCGAACCCGTGATTCTTCCCAAGCGAAAGACTTGGACACTCCCACTACGCCACACAAGGGGCGCTGGAAGAAAACACGGATCTAATACTAAAGAGCGCTGAGTGGAATGAGCCGTGCGTATGTGCAGGACGCTTAAAATGCCTTAAATGCAAGTTAATGCAAAAGTTTGCATATGATCTGCTCCTCCTTTGGCTTTTTAGAATCCCTAATAAATGGTAGCTATATGTAAACATGTGTAGTTTAATTTTTGTTATTGCTAATCAATACAATATAGTATTCTGAATAATCCGTGTACCCCTTCAATTCAACAGTTATTCCTTGTTCATAATAAATCAAAAAACAAATTTTCCATTCTTTATTGTTTATTTTCCTTTCTAATTCAAATTGGAAAATCCAAATCCTTATAATCCGTGAACAATCCGTGTATCCTTCAATCATTAGTTCTTCCGTTTCAAAACAAAATCAGAAAAACAAATTACGTGGTTGTTATATTGTATTTCCCAATTTCAAAATTAAATGGAAAATCAAACATTCTAAATGAAATATTCACCATTTCTTTAGCTATGCAAGAGTAAAACAAACCATACAAAAACAACTTCCATAATTTTGATTGAAATGCAACCCGGAAATAGATGAGTGTGAGAGACGTAAACAACTTCAAGCTGCACTCAACTCCAACTCCAACGACACGACAACAACTCGCAGCTGTTGTTGAGCTCGCCCCCAGGCCGAGCTCCAAGGCAAAATGCTACAGCACCTGGTATTCCCAGGCGGTCCACCCTCCAAGTACTAAGGGGAAAACTTTGTGGCGCTGCTCTAAACAGAGAGAGCCGCTTTCACCATTTCATTCTGGATTACATACGCACACGAAGTCTCCTCTGATAAACACAATGTTTTTGTGGGTCGTTCATATTGTTTCACTCCATAAATCTCTCATAGTGTGCGTAGATCGTTCCCACACGTCTGTATTTAATCTCGAGTGTGTAGTGCGCAGTTTATGATTGTTTACCTCCGTGTCATAGTTACTTTGCTGCTGCTACGTAGACTCACTGTTTGATCAATATTGAAAAGAAAACACTTTCACTGCGTTGTACAATCAATCAGTATCACTGTAATCTACTGTATCCAGTAGAATCAGTTTGTTTACGTCTGGTGTAGTAGTATATCCCAGCGCTAGCTAATAATTATTAGCCTAATTATTGTTGATGTGAGTACTATCTATAGTATTTTCACATTTCTATAGTTCAGCTACACATTGAGTTGAAAATGAATTATATGCCGTTAGATTTACGACAATGTAATAGTGTTTAACCAGTTCAAATTTTCCTTCTATCTCTGTACTTACAGTATCCAGGCCCTCATGCTGCTAAGTCCAGATGTAAACATACAATGTATATGTCTTCTCTAGATTATACAGGATTCATGCTTCTTTATAATGGCAAAATGAAATTATATTTATCTGTATTATGCTAAAGATATATACCTTATAGCATACTTCTTCTATCATGCTATAAGCTATTTAATTTTAAGATCTTTTATTGTTGATGCAGACAAATATGAATCAATCAATCACTCAAAGTTTATTTGTAAGAGCCGCCTTTCAAGCACAGGGCAACACAACGCGCTTCACAGTCCACATCACAAATCAGCCACATAAAACAAACACCAGAATCACAATTAAAACATTAAAATCACACAAAAGATAAACCACAAATAAAAACAATAAAATCACACAAAAGAATAAAACCATTAACACTATTCACAGATACACAAGAAATTTAAAAAAATAATAAATAAATGACAGCAGTGCCTTACAAATGGAGATAAAATCTCAGTTTGTATGCACCGCAAACAGAACAGTCTTTAACCTGGATTTGAACATTGACCGAGATCGACGCCTCCCTCACATTTTCAGAGATTGGTTCCAGAGCTTAGCTGCATAGACTGAAACGCCAGCCTCCACCATGTTTGGATCTCACTCGCATGGCACCAGCAGGAGCCAGTCCCTGTGCTCCTCAGAGACCGGGCTGGACATATGACACCAACATGTCACTAAGTATTCTGTCAAGGCCAATGGAGAGACTTGAACACAATCAGAGCTGTTTTAAAATCTATTCTTTGAGCCACAGGAAGCCAGTGCAGAGACTTAGACCGGACTAATATGGTCAAACTTCCTGGTAACCCTGTCAGGACTCCAAGCTTCTGCATTTTGGGATGACTGCCAGATCGCTTACAGGTCTGTTTTGGACAGACCTGTACGCAGGCCATTGCAGTAGTCTAGCCTGCCTGGAGACAAATGCGTGACAAGATCTCCAAGTTCTGCCCTGGACACTATATTTTATGACTTTGGCAATGTTCTTTAAGCAGATGGAAAAAAGCCGTTGATGTTATGATTTTTATGTGGCCTAATAAATTATGTATCCTGATTCCAGTAATACCCCCAAATTTCTGACCTTGTCTGAAGGAATAGGGAGATAGACTGAATTGACAGAAGACGCCCTCGTCTTGTTTCTGGGGACAAAAGACAATGATTTCGGTTTTGTCTTCATTTAGCTGGAGGAAATTTATTTGCATCCACTCACTGATCATGTTGAATACAGTGAATGAGCAATCCTGTGGTCCATGTACTCCTGCCGTCAGAGAGGACATAGATCAGAGTGGACCGACGGCGTAATTGTGTAGGACACTTTGTATTTCCTTGTATTAACTGACCTAACGGCAGCATGTAGAGATTAAATAGTAAGAGGTCCCAGGATCGACCCCTGTGGTACTCACAGGTCCGGGCCACATGATCCTGAGAACGCAGTCTCAATCACCACAAAGTAACATCCTAGACCTCCAGGTAAGACTCTAACCAGACAGGGCTGTGGCCAGTGACACCAACCCATTCCTCCAGTCCTCTGCATGAGTATCTCATGGACGACAGTGTCGATCGCGCACTAAGATCTACATGACCAAAACTGTGACTATACCTGCGTCTTCAGTGTGAAGGTCGATGTCGTTTGTTACCTTCACAAGAGCGGTCTCAGTGCTGTGGTAGGGGTCTAAACCAGACTGGAACATTCAAAAGAATTATTCATAGTTAAAAATTCAGTAAGTTGATGGGAGGCCACTTTTTCAAGAATTTTTCCAATGAATGGCAATTCGATATGGGGCGATAATTTTGAAGTCCCGCAGGATCCAACTGCTCTTTTTAGAGAGGTCTTATGACTGCTGCTTTAGGGCCATAGAAATGTTCCCTGACGACAGAGACCTGTTAACTATTTGTGTCAGTGAAGTAACAAACTGGCTCAGGACTGACTTCAGAATTTAGAGGGCAATATATCCAGGCTACATGTGGAGGAGCTCAGACTCATGATTATCTTTGACAGTTTCAGTATCCACAGGTTCAAAGTGAGTTAGCTCAAAAAGCTTCTCTAGCTGTTGCATGGTGGGTTATACGGCTGTGGAGGTGATAGTGGTTTTTGATTCCTTGTCCTTTGTCATCGAAAAACTGTGGCGAACACATTACACTAGATTTATAGGTAAAATTCTAGGGGCAACTTACAGGGGGGTTACGTTAAACTACCAACTGTTGAAAACATAACACGAAAATTATGTTACTGCAACCACTCAATAAATGTTCAGAAAAATGACATTTCTCGTTCTTCGTAGAACCCGGTTAAATTCACCCAACTCATCTTTAAAGATTTCATATCGCCCCCCTTGGAAATTGGACCTTTTTCGCCACTTCCGTTCGGCCCTCCGGCACTCTTGCTTCTGTGCCCTGACCGATCTGCCCTTAGTCCATTGGGCCTTTATTCTACATGGTAACTATTTAACCGTGCAACAGGAGCAATTGCGTCCGAACATTTCAGAACACGTGGTGACAGAGTTATACAATTCATCAACCAGTAGAGCAAGGGAGTTTTCTCAAATTTTAGCATTCCCAATGAACAGTTCACCTGTGTTGTTCATGTATGTGTCTTCTTCTAGCAATTGTACATTCAGCTGTGTTGGTTTGCTAGCAAAACACATGTCAAAAAATACACAGAAATTGAATCCTGACAAAGCAACATCCGAACTACATAACATTTGAATACATTAACCCCTTTGTAATAAGCAGGGTCAAGAGTGTGCCCCCTGCTGTGGGTGGGGCCACCATGTAGCTGAATGAAACCAAAGGTCTCAAGTAACAGATGCCAGCTCCTTGCCTTTCTGTCCATCAACATTATCAACATGTCATTAAAATCAACCTGTAATAACTAAAACAATCAAAATCTTGGCACACGAATGAAAGTAGTATCAGTAAAATGGTCAATAAATCGCAACATGACTGTGGTGCCTGTACAGTGAATATATGAAGACATTTCATTCTTTTTCCTGGCCGTGTCACTGTGGATTTTTCACAAGGCCCACGTGGATTCCTGCTGCAGGACCCTTCGGAGGAGGCGAAAGCTCAGGACGACCCGTCAATAAGAGGGAGTCGGTCTCCAGAGGAGGAGGTGATGAGGGATAACCTCCCTCACTCTGTTGCGAGTGAGAGGATGTGATGCCTCAGACCAGGCTGAAGTGCTGGGGAATACATCGCTCACAGCAGCAGTAAGAACCTCACAGTGCCTGTTTGTCACCATGCCCCCTCAGCATTGAACCCCCCTCCTCCAGCTCAGACCATTTCACCGCTGTCTTAGGAGCGCCATAGAGAAAGGTTGTGCACGGAACTGGGCAAAGCAGCATCCGCCTCCAGCACAATAAACCCCACACCAAAGAAATGCCTGTCTTGTGCCACCAAAATCCAAAAATGAGGCGATGGCAGCTCCATCCACGAGTTTTACCAGCCGGACCGCTACCTGGTATTTCTACTGCTACCACAAGGGTCTATAACACCTATCGCACAGATGGTTTGACCAACTCCAGGATGCCATTCCGATACTTTATGAACCTGAGTTCTGCCAGAGAGAGCGGAGGCCCACGCAGCAGAGATGAATTAGCGGCAGGAAAAGAAAAGAAAGAGTGATGAGTCCACCTCCTCCACTGGGAGAAAGTGCTGGTTCTGCAAACCTGCAGCTAGAAGCAGGGACTCAGTCCTCACATTCATACACAGATCCCTGTCTGTCAGGAAAATACATCACTGCCCTGCCAAAGTATTCTCCCTGTACAAGGACCATGGGATGGAGACGCAGATGTTCCAGCAGTCTCCTTTTTAGACCGGGAGAGGGAAAGTGGCGTGTAAATAAATGAGCTATATGCTGTCTATTGTAGCTATTGTAATATAGTTACTATATTATACCTGTCTGTTCATAAAGTTTTATAAATATTTTAATTATTAAGTAAATATATACTTAATATGGATTATATCTAAATTATAAAAATTTCATTAGTAAAGTCCTGCATCTACAGTTCTGTATAGTCACTCTCACCGTCACAGTCACAAGGCTCATCACACAAATACTAGTTTAAAAGATAAATATAGCATGTTGTGTTTTTTCTTCAAAGTGTAATTCTTAAATTTGTAATAATCTCTGTTTTTACATCTGTTCACAAAACTAGTATATAAAGTCATACATTATTGAGGTCTTTCTTTTTATTGATCATATATTTCAGGCAAACAACAGTATATTTGACAAAACAATCCTGATAGAAAATAGAGTTTCAGTTCAGTGGCCAGATCAACAATATGCCCACTATACCGGCTAGGCCCCCGCGGCCGACATGCCTACTTCCAGATCAGACGAGATCGGGCATCCTCAAGGTGGTAATTGGCCGTAAGCACGGGGTATGGAGTCAGCGTGCCTCCTGACCCCCTGCAGCAGCGGTCCTCTCCTCCCCAGAATGAGCGCTCAGGCCATTACAAAATCCGGGTCACAGTGTGCTGACCTAGAACATGCTGGCAGACGGACTGAAAGGAGTTGTGCAGCATTGAAGCAAATTGTGTGCACGTCTCCCTCCAACCTGATTAGCTTTTTGTATAGCTCACAGCATTCTCATTTTACAATTTAAAGGCCTCTGTGAGGAGGGAGGAGGGACAACAAACTACCGCAACAGCACGAATCCCAGAAGTTTCACAGTAATATACAGGGCCGAAAAGTCTAATCATGGTTTGATGGGGTGCACACATTGCTCAATGCTGCACACCACTCCTTTTCAGACCAGTCCTGGCACATGATCAGGTCACACACTGGAGACCCGATTTTGTAAAGGCCTGAGCGCATCATTTCTGGGGGAGGAGAGACCGCAGCCAGCAGGGTCCAAGGAGGCACCTGCTCCATACCACCCGTGCTTACGGCCAACCACCATAGGAGAATGCCGATCTCCGTCTGATCCTCGAAGCTAGGCAAGGACGGGCGCGGGGCCAGCCGCGTATAGTGGGCATATTGTTGATTGGCACTGAACTGAAACTCCTATTTTCTATACAGATTGTTTTGTCAAATACTCATCTGTGTTTGCCCTGAAAATATGATTCATACAAAGAAAGACTTCAATAAAGTAGTAGACGTTTATAATATATTTATTGTGAACATATGAAAAAAGAGATATTTACAAATTTAAGAAATACACTTAGAAGAAAAACAACACACCATGCATATCTTATCTTCTTAAACTAGTATTTGTGTGTGAGCTTGTGACGGGGACGGCTGAGAGCTGACTAAACGAACTGTAGAAGCAGACTTTACAAATGAATTAAATAATTATATAAAATCAAATTAAGTATATATTTACATAATAAATTAAAATATTTATAAACAGCATTATGACAGACAGGTATAATATAGTAACTATATACAATAGCACCAATAGACAGCAGAAATAGCTCATTATTACACGCCACCCTTCCTCACCTCGGTCATTAAAAAGGAGACTGCTGGAACATCTGCGTCTCATCCCCTGGTCCATGGTACAGGGAAGAATACTTTGCCGGGCAGTAGATGTATTTCCTGACCGACCAGGGAATTGTGTATGAATGTGAGGAGACTGGTCCCTGCTTCAGCTGCAGTTTGGCAGAAACCAGCACGTTTTCTCACCAGTGGAGGAGGAGGACTCATCACTCTACCTTTTCTTCTCCTGCCGGCTCATTCACTCTCTGCAGCGATGGCGCCTCCAGCTCTCTCTGCTGGCAGAACTCAGTTCCAAAAAGTCTCGGAATGGCATCCGGAGTTGGTCAAACCCTCTGTGCGATAGTGTTATAGACCTTGGTTGAGTCAGTAGAAATACCTGGTAGGACCCCGGCTGGTAAAACTCGTGGAAGGAGCTGCCATCCTCGCCCTCATATTTGGATTTTTGCTGGCCACAAACAGGCATTTCTTTGTGTGGGATTATTTGCTGGAGGCTGCTGCAGCTTATTACCCAAGATCCGCTCACAACCTTCTATATGGCCTCCTCAGACAGCGTTGACATGAGTCTGCAGCAAGGAGGAGGGGGGTTCACTGGCTGCAGGGGCATGGTGACAACAAGGCACAGTTCCGGCTTAACTGGCCTGCTGTGAGCGAAGTATATCCCCCACACTTCAGCCTTGTCTGAGGCATCACCTCCACCTCACTCCGCAACCAGAGTGGAGGGCGTACCTCCTTCATCAACACCGCCTCCCTCTGAGGAGCCCCGCACTCCCTCATGGACGGGTCGTCCCTGAACATCCTCGCCTTCCCCCCTCCGGAAGTCCTGCAGCAGGAAATCCACGTGGGCCCTTGAGAAAAATCACAGTGACCGGCCAAAGGAAAGAATGAAAGTCTTCAATAATTATTCCCTGTACAGGCCCACCCACATTCATGTTGCATTTTATTGACCATTTTACTGAACTACTTTCATCTCGAGTGCACAGATTTTGATAGTTTTAGTTATTACAGTTGGATTTTAAATTAATGTAATGTTGATAATGTTGAGACAGAAATGCAAAGGCGCTGCTTTCTTACTTGAGACCTTTGGTTTCATTCAGCACATGAGTGCCCCACCCACAGCAGGGGGCACACTCATGACCTGCAAATTACAAAGGGGTTAATGGTATCCAATGTTAATGTAGTAGATGATGCTTTTGTCCAGATCATTTTCTGTGTATTTTTTGACATGTTGTTTTTGCTAGCAACCCCAGCTGAATTTACAATTGCTTGAAGAAGACACAAACATGAAAACACAGGTGAACTGTTCATACCGGGAAAGCTAAATTTGAGTGAACTCCAGCTCTACTGTTGATAATTTGTCTAACTCTGTCACCACCAGTGTTCTGAATGTTCTGGACGCCACTGCTCCTGAGAGGTTTAAAAATAGTTACCAGTAATAAAAAGGCCCCATGGACTAAGGCAGACCGGTCAGGGCCCAGAAGCAAGAGTGCCGGAGGGCCGAACCGGAAGTGCGAAAGTTCCAATTTCCAGGGCGATTATGAAATCTTTAAAGAACACATGGGGTGAATTACCGGGTTCTACGAAGAACAAGCGAAATGTATTTTTCTGACATATTGGAGGCTTTTGCGTAACAATTTTCGTGTTATGTTTTCAACAGTTGTAGATTAACGAACCCCCCTGTAAAATTTCCCCTAGAATTTTCCTCTAAATCTAGGTGTAAATGATTCGCCACAGTTTATCGATGCACAAAGTACAACAAGGAATCAAAAACACTAATCACCGTCCACAGCACGTATAAACTATGCAACAGCCAGAGAAGCATTTTGAGCTAAACTCACTTTGCACCAGTTGATACTGAAACTGTCAAAAAGATAATCCATGAGTCCTGAGCTCCTCCACATGTAGCCTGGATATAATTGCCCTCTAAATTTCTGAAGTCCGTCCTGAGCAGTTTGTACCTTCACTGACAAAATAGTAAACCTGTCTCTGTCGTCAGGAACAATTCCTATGGCCCTAAAAAAGGCAGCAGTCATAAGACCTCACCTAAAAAATGAGCAGTCAGTAACCTGCGGAAGCTTCAGAAATTATACGCCACCATATCGAATCTGCCATTCAATTGGAAAAATACTTGAAAAATTGCCTCCCAACAACTTAGACTGAATTTTAAACAATTATAATCTTTTTGATATTCCATCTGGTTTTAGACCCACACCAACCGCACTGATACCGCTCTAGTGAAGGTAACAAAACTGACATTCGACTTCACACTGATGCAGGTAAAGTCACAGTTTTTGGTCATGTTAGATCATAGTGCCCGTCGACACTGTCGACCATGAGATCCAACATGCGCAGAGACTGGAGGACTGGGTTGGTGTCACTGGCACAGCCCTAGACTGGTTAGTCTTCCCTGGAGGAATGAAGTACTTGTGTAGAAATGGAGACTGCGACACAGATCATGAGGCCCTGACCTGTGATACCACAGTGGGTCGCTCCTGGACCGTCGTCCTATTTTAATCTTCTACATGCTGCCGTTTAGAGGTCAGTTAATACAAAGAACACAAAAGTGTCCTACCACAATTACCGCCGTCGACACTCAGACAATGGTCTCACTGACTGCAGAAGAACATGGGACCACTGGATTGGCTCCTTCACTGAATCCAACAGATCAGTGAGTGTATGCAAAATAATTCTCCATCTAAAAATGCAGACAAAACCGAAATCATTGTCTTTGGTCCCCAGAAACAAAGAGAGGGGCGTCATCTGTCAACTTCAGTCTCTCTCCTACTTCCTTCAGACAAGGTCAGGAAATATGGGTAATGACTGGACTCAGACCTAAATTTCAATAGCCACATAAAATCAATAACATCACACCTTTAAAACCATCTGAATAACATTGCCGAAAGACAGAAATATAGTGTCCCAGGGGCAGACTTGAGAGTCTTGTCCACGCATTTGTCCTCCAGCAGGCTAGACTACTGCAATGGCCTGCTTACAGGTCTGTCCAAACAGACCTGTAAGCCGCTGCAGTACATACAAAAATGCAGCACTAGAGTACCTGACCAGGAACCAGGAAGTATACCATATAGTCCGTCCTCAGTCTCTGCACTGTCTTCCTGTGGCTCAAAGAATTAGATTTAAAACAGCTCAGCTTGTGTACACGTCACTCCATGGCCGTGCACCAGAATACAATAGTGACATGTTGGTAGTCCATATATGAACCAGGCCCGGACTCTTAGGAGCACAGGGACTGGCCACCTGCTGTTGCCCCATAGTGAAGAACCCAAACATGTGAGGCCTGCTTTCAGATCTATGCAGCTAAGATCTGGAACCAATTCTCCCTGAAAATGTGAGTGAGGCGTCTACACTGTACAAAGTTCAAATCCATGTTAAAGACTGATCAGTTTGCTCTGAGCATACAACTGAAGTATTTTAATATCTCCATTTGTAATAGCACTCTGACATTTAATTATTTATTTTTTTAAATTTCTGTGTAACTTTGAAAGTGTTAATGGTTTTTAATCTTGTGTGTGATTATTGTTTTTATTGTGTTTTAATCTTTTGTGTGATTTTAATGTTTAATTGTGATTCTGTGTTTGTTTTATTAGATGATTTGTGATGTGGAACTGTGAAGCGCTTATGTGTTGCCCTGTCATGAAAGGCGCTCTAACAAATAAACCTTTGATTGATTGATTGATTCATATTGTCGCAACAATAAACAAAAAAGATCAGTAAAATATCAGCATAGCATGATAGAGAAGTAATGTATTAATGTATATATCTTTAGCATAATACAGAATCAAATTAATTACATTTAGCATTATAAAGAAGCAAGAATCCTGTATAATCTAGCGAAGACATATACAGTTGTATGTTTACATCTGACATTAAGCAGCATGAGTCTCTGGGATACAGTAAGTACAGTTTATAGAAGAAAATATTGAAACTGGTAAAACACTAATACCATGACGTAAAACTAACTGCATATAATTCATTTTCACTCAATGTTGGAGCTGAACTAAGAAATGTGAAATACATAATAAGATAGTACACACATCAACAATAATTAGCTAATAATAATTAAAGCTACGCAGAGAATACAACTACAACAAGAGTAACAAACTGAATTACTGGTAAACAGTCGAATACAGTGAATACAATTGTTTTGTACAACGCAGAAAAGTGTTTTCTTTTACAATATTGATCCAAACAGAGAGATCTACGAGCATCAGTTCAAATACATATGACACGGAGTAACAATCATACACAGCGCACTACACACTCGAGATTTAAACTACAGACTGTGTTAACGATCTACGCACAATAAGATAGATTTAATTGAGTGATACAAAAGAACGACCACAAAAACATTGTGTGTTTTTATCAGAGGAGAACTTACCGAGTGCGTATGTACTCCAGAATGAATGGAGAAAGCCGGCTCCTCTGTTTAAAACAGCGCCCACAAAAGGTTTTCCCCATAGTCCTTGGATGGGAGACCGCCTGTGAATAACCAGGTGCTGTAAGCATTATGGCCCCTGGAGCTCGGGCCTCGGGGGCGAGCTCAACAACAGCGCGAGTTGTTGTCGTGTAGGTTGAGTTGAGTTGAGTGCAGCTGAAGAGTTGTTTCCGTCTCTCAACCACTCATCAATTCCGGTAGCATATAAAACAAAATAATGGAAGTTGATTAGAGTATGTATGTTTCCACAGCATATCAAAGAAAAGGGTGAATATTTCATTTCAGAACATGTTTTGATTTTCCAATTTAATTTGAAAATGGAAATACAATAAAACAACTCACGTATTTTGATTTCTGATTTGTTTTGAACGGAATAACTAAATGATTGAAGGGTACACGGATTGGACACGGACATATAAAGGATATTGATTTATACCAATTTGAATTATAAAAGGAAAATAACAATAAACGAATGGACAATTGGTTTTCGAGTTTATTTTGAAACGGAATAACTGATTATTGAAGGGTAAAACGAATATTCAGAATAAACTATATTGTATTGAATATCAATAACAAAAATTTAAAACTACACATGTTACATATAGGTACCATTTTAATTAGGAATTCTAAAATGCACGGAGTAGCAGATCATATGCAACATATGCATTACAACTTGCATATAAGGGCATTTTAAGCGTCCGTGCACATATACGCACGGTCTCATTCACTCAGCGCTACTTTAGGTATTAGATCAGTGTTTTCTCCACGCCTGTGGGCGTAGTGGATTGGTCCAAGTTTTTCGCTTGGAAATCAGGGTTTTCGAGCCCCCCAATCTCCAATTTTATTAGCGGGGGAGTATATGAAACAGATTTACTCTGTTAACTGATATAATGTTGCATTGTTTTTACCTGCCGTTTGGTTTGGTGCAGATTGTGAAGTATACAACAGATTACTACAGACCTACACTATTTAAATGTGATGGCCTAATTACTTAAGTATGTATTAGAAAAAATTAAACGTCAACCAAAATCAAAAGTGTCGTAGACTGTACTTGAACCCCGAGTCCTATCACAGACCAGAGTCCACCACTTTAATCATTGAGCTATAAAGCCCAGAAAGTTTGTCCGGTGAACATAGAACAAAGACCGATGAAGCCAATTTTCCTAACGCCTCGCACAATTGCCACCTGGTGTTGTTTCGGGTCATTTGCATCATCACAGGGGAAAAAATAATAAAAAGAAGCGAGGAATCACACTTGAGTCACGTGTGATACACGCTGAAAGGCGACAAAAAACGAAGTGGGAACCATACTGTAACCACAGAACGAAAATCCTGAATAATTCATATTGTTTAAAGTAGGAAAGAGGAGAGTGATAGTGCTAAAATACCATACTTTTCCCAGCAGACTTACTCCTACGCAGCTTGACTGACAGTCAGAGAAAGATGTCTAGGAGCCTTCCCTGAGCCTAACTTCCAATCCATATGCTAACTAAGACGACAGTTTTAAGCCTTACCTTGAATGTGGAGACCGTGTCCGAACGAAGGAGAAACAGCAGCAGCCGCGCTAGGCCTAGCCAGGCTACAGCCACCAAATATTTGTGATTACACTACCAGATGTGTAAACCAAGACCAGGACAAACAACCTAACAATAGGCAAAATTGTTGCAAAAGAGGCAAAAGAGAGTGTTTAAGTCCTGGGCCTTGAAATGTTGAAGACCGTATCTCTTTCTTATTCCACATAAAGGGGCTTGGTATCTAAATGCTCTGCTGCTGACCGACAATTGTTAGAAGTGACCTTAGGAACCAACAGACGCTGGCGTTTTGTGAGCACCGTGCTCGGCATATGGATGATAATAGCACTAACTTTTCTTGAAGATAAGAACGAGCCAGGCCAATCATGGCTTTGTATACTAAAAGAAGATTCCGTGATCACTTTAAGGAAGGATATTCTTGATTTTAGCGATGTTCCGCAAGTGGCAAAAAGCTGTTTTAGTTATGCTTGGGCCTTATATAAGCCTTGAAGGAGTGTGCACATCGAATTCAGCCCCAAGAATGAGGCGAAGATTTGTGATTCAAATTGACAAAGTGATCCGATCCGATAGATAGGATTAAAACTCAGCCAAGGGCTGTTCCTCTGAGGACCTATATCACCTTCGTAAGCCTCCCGCAGTAGAATTCTGTGGTCTATTGGTTAAATGGAGCACTGGGGGTCCAGTAGACCAACACTGGACGCTTGTCCACTATTATCACTAGTAGTATGTCATTTTTTTACTTTGACTAGTGCCGATTCATTGCTATGAGAGCTCTGAATCCCAAATTGAAAGGATTCCAACTATTATTTTCCTGACGTGGAAGGCAAAGCGTTTTGCTCTAAGAGTTTCCCAGATTTGTTTTTCTTCAGAAGGGGGTTGATTACGCGGTTTTTAAAAGCTTGTGGGACATAGCCACATTGTATAGATGTGTTTATTATTTTAAGATAGGCCTCTTGTGTCAAAGACTGTGGGTCATGGAAGAGCCAAGCACTTTAAAAGACACATTCGGGGCGACGGAGGTTCAGTAGTTAGAGCATTGACCTTTGAGCTGAAGGTCGTGGTTGGAACCCAGGTCTCCACCTGACCATCACCACTAATGTCAAGCTGTCGTTGTGTCCCTTGCAAGACACTTAACCTATGGCCTGATGCCCACAGTGGGCGGCTGAGGGCTGTAAAGTGGCAAACTGACTGGAACTGCCGTTTGTGTCCCTAGGCAACACTTTCACCTCCATTGCCTAGAATTGAGTCTAGTGTGTGTGTGATGGTTGGTGAGTGGGTCGAGTGGCCAATGGCACATACATGTTGCCTCGCTTACTGTCAGTGGCCCCAGTGCAGCTGTGGCTACAGTAAGCGTTTATCACCACTTGTGTATGAAGTGAAATGAATAATGCAGCCCCGCGAAAATTCAATTTGGTAGACGTTCACCAAAATTACCCCCTCCAGCCGGTTCACATCCCCCAGGCTATCGCTCAACCGACGCCGCCTTCCCAATCACCGTACCGACAGACCCAGCCCGCAAAAAACCGGAGGAACTCCCAATCTCGGCCTCCTGAAGCCTTGCATGAATCGTTTCTGGAGGAACTCAGCTTTTGTCTACTCACAGCGTACTCCTGCCGAGACACCTGCTGTACCTCTGTCTTGCAGCGTGTTGGCCGCTCCTCCTCCGCGTTGCTGCACCTGCTAACGGTCTCGTGCATTGTTCCGTGTGGAACTTTTGCGCTCTTCCCGTCCATTGCGGGCTCTTTCTAAGCCGTGATCGCCGTCTGCTCGTCCCTCGTGCGGCCCATGGCCCACTGCCTGCCCATACCGGCCCCGGTCCTGGACACCCCCCCGTGCGGTGGGAGCCGTGCGCAATCCCCCCTGCCCCCTCCTCCGTGCGGTACGGCGTGGGTTCCCGTTGTGTTGTTCCCTTTTGCTTCCTGGCGTTGGTGGGAAAAGGTATGTGGCCGGGGATCAGGGTATTATTACCCCCCCTCCCGCATTGGTACTGCCAGGCTCCCAGTCCTGCCCCCGCGCTTTGTACTGCAGGCAACAGTTGGCCCCGTGCATTGGTGGGCAAGCTTCAGTTAAATCCCGTCCATTGTATCTGCAGGCTCACTTAACCAAGCTTCCGTTTAAATCCTACCACTCTGACTGCAACTATTCCTCACATTGGACTGCAAGACCATCAGTTTAATCCCACACATTTGGGAGACTGCGTGCCTCAGTTTTAATCCCACACTATGGCCTGCATGCTCATTTAAATCCACTCTGTGGACTTCGAGCTCTGTTTAAATCCCTCTCATGGACTGCAAGCCCCGTTTAAATCCTCTGGACGCGGCTCCCAAATTGAATCCCTCATCATTGGACTGCCGAGCTTACCCAGGTTAATCCCCGCCACATGAATCTGCTTATACATAGGTAACGCTTATATCTGGAGCTGTTATAACCGTACCTGAACGCTTATGCGGGAACTGCTTATATATGGAAACTGCTATATCTGGAACTGCAATATTATGAAACGGCTATAGTATGAACTGCATATAATATGAACTCGCTTAAATATGGAGAACTGCATGTATCAACGTAACTGCTTATATGGAACTGCCTCATAATTGGAATTGCATATATGGTAACTGCCTTAAACTGGAACGCTTATAATAAAAATAAATCAATAAATATTTATTTATATTTATTTATGTTATTTATTTTAAATATAACGCTTTCCAGATATAGCATACCATATATGCAATTCCAATATGAGCAGATCCAAATAAGCAGTTCCGTATACAATACGTTTCCATATATAAGCAGTTTCCATATATAAGGCAGTTCCATATATAGCAGATTTCTAAATACTGCATTTCCATATAAAGCAGTTCCATATATAACATTTCCGCAAGAAGAGCCGTTCAGGTATCGGTATAACAGCTCCAGATATAAGCAGTTTCCAGATATAAGCAGTTCCGTGCGGGATTAACCTGGGGAGCTCGCAGTCCAATGAGGAGGGATACAATATGGGAGCCGCATTCCAGATGGATTTACACGGGCTTGCAGTCCAAGAAGGGATTTAAACAGAGCCGCAGTTCCTGAAGGGATTTAAAGGAGAGCCTGCAGGCCAAAGTGAGGGATTAAGACTGAGCACGCAGTCCAATGTGAGGGGATAAACTGAGGTCTTGCAGTCCCAATGTGAGAAAAAAAACAATTTAGCTTGCAGCAGAAGTGAGGATTTAAACGGGAGCTTGTTAAGAGAGCCTGCAGACAATGCAGGGCTTTAAACTGAAGCTTGCCCACCAATGCACGGGCCAACTGAGCCTGCAGTACAACGCGGGCGAACTGAGCCTGCAGTACAATGCGAGGGGAATAAACCGTCCGCATACTTACACCCAACGACCAGAAAACAAGGGACAGACACACGGACCACGCCGACCGGCGACGAGAGTGCAGATGCGCACGGTCTCGCCACCGCACCGGGCCAGACCGGCCGTATGCAGCAGCAGGCCGCGAAGAGACGATCAGGCGGTAACCCGCAGCAAGAGCCGCAAAGGAGGAAGAGGGGGCAAAGACCCACGGACCACAGCACGAACCCGAAGCAGGTGCAGCAACGCGGAGAGGAAAGCAGTCCACACGCATCAAGACAGAGGACAGCAGGGACCGCAGGAGTAAGCGTGAGTAGACAAAGCATTCCTCAACGAACGATTCATGCAAGGCTCGGGAGCCGAGAGATGGTGAGTTCCTCCGTTTTTTATGCGGCTGGCTTAGTCGGTACGTGATTGGACGGGGCGTCCATTGAGGCGAAAGCTGGGATGTGAACCGCCTGGAGGGGTAATTTTGGTTAACTCTACCAAATTGAATTTTCGCGGGGCTGCATTATTCATTCACATCATACACAGGTGATAAACGCTTACTGAGCCACAGCTGCCCTGGGGCACACTGACAGAAGCTGAGCCAGTATGTGCCCTTGTTGTTTTTTTGTGTTTTGGTGGCCCCTCCGACCACCACCAACCATTCACACACACACTAGACTCATTCTAGGCAATGGAGGTTCAAGTGTCCCTTGCCCTAGGAACACAACGGCAGTTTGCCACTTCACAGCCACATCCGCCCCACAGTGGCATCATGCCATAGGTTAAGTGTCTTGCCAAGGACACAACGACAGCAGACATCCAGTGGGAGTCAGTGGAACCAGGGTATCCAACCCACGACCTTCAGGCTTCAAAGGTCCCAATGGCTCTACCAAATGAACCACCGTCGCCCCAATGTGTCTTAAAAGAGCATGGCTCTTCCAAACACAGCTCCTTGACACAAGAGCCAATCTTAAACATAATAAACACACTATACAATGTGCTATGTCCCACAAAGCTTTTTAAAACCGGCGGTATCAAACTCCTTCTGAACAAAACAAAATCCTGGAAATCTTAGAGCCAAACAGCTTTGCTTCCACCGTTCAGGAAAAATAAAATGTTTGAAACCTTCAATTTGGGGATTCAGAGCTCATCACGCACTGAAACGGCACTAGTCCAAAGTAAACAAATGACATAC
Source organism: Knipowitschia caucasica (assembly GCA_964034765.1). Lineage (NCBI taxonomy): Eukaryota > Metazoa > Chordata > Actinopteri > Gobiiformes > Gobiidae > Knipowitschia > Knipowitschia caucasica. The sequence goes on from OZ035830.1 coordinate 13,366,426, forward strand.
TACTAGCTGCTATAGTGCCAAGTGTCAGTGTTGGTCCTATTTTTTGCTGGACCCCCAGTGCTCCATTTAAACACAATAGCCCCACAGAATTCATACTGCGGAGGCTAAATGTGAATAGGTCTCAGAGGAACAGCCCTGGCTGGTTTAAATCCTATCTATCGGAACGGTATCACTTTGTCAAAATTGAATCACACATCATCGCCTAAGTTCTGGAGTGGTAATTCGGATGTGCAACACCTCCTTCAGATCTTATATAAGCCAAGCAAACAAAAACATCTTTTTCCACTTCTAACACGCTAAAATCAAGAAAATCCTTCCTAAAAGTGACACGGAAATCCTTCTTTTAGTATACAAAGCCATGAATGGCCTTGCTCGTTCTGTATCATCAAGACACGTTAAGTGCCTATATCAACCAACCGAGCACTGTGCACACAAAACCGCCAGACGTCAGAAGGTTCCTAAGGTCTCAAAAAGTACATCACAGCATATCATTTAGCTACCAACCCCTTTACTGTGGAATAAGGAAGCAGAGTACGGTCGCCACATTCAAGGCCGACTTAAACATCTCTATGCCTCTTTAGCAACAATTTTGCCAATTGGGTTAGGTTGTTATGTACTGGGTTTGGGTTACACACTTGGTGTGTAATCCACAAATAATTGGTGCTTAGCCTGGGGCTAGCCTAGCCGCGGCTGCTGCTGTAATCTCCTACGGTTCGGACACGGTCTCCACATTCAAGTAAGTCTTAAAACAGTCTCTTTATTTAGCATATGAAAAAGGAAGGTAATGCTCAGGGAAGGCTAGACAACATTGACTGTCAGTACAAGCTGGCGTAGGGAGGTAATTCTGCTGGGAAAAGTATGGTATTTTAGCACTATCCTCTCCTCCTTTCCTACTTTAAACCAATCTCATTATTAGGATTTGCGTTCTGTGGCTTACAGTAGGACCCCACTTCGTTTTGTCGCCATTCACGTCGTGAGATCACCCGAGACTCACTTGTGATTCACGCGTCTTTTATTTATTATTTCCCCCAGTGATGCTGCAAATGACACGAACAACCACCAGGTTGCACTTGTGAGCAGGGTTAGTAAAATGGCTTCACATCTGGTCTATGTTTACTCTGTTCCACCGGACAACTTTCTGTGGCATATAGCACAATGATAAAGAGGTGGACTCTGGTGTGAGAGGACTCGGTTCAAGTCAGTCTACGAACACTTTTGAATTTGTTGACGTTTAAAATTTTTCAAAAACATACTTATAATTAGGCCAAACACATTTAAAATAGTTTGCTAGACCTGTATAAACTGTTGTAAACATCACAATCTGCACCAACCAAACTGCAGAAAAAAATGGCAACTATATTCAGTAACAATAGTAATTCTGATTCCTATACTCCCCCCAGCAAAAAAATTGAGGATTGGTCCGTGGCTCTGAACCCTGATCTCCAGCGTAAAGACTTGGACAATCCCACTACGCCACACCGGCGTCTGGAGACAAACACTGGATCTACTACTAAAAGAGCGCTGAGTGAATGAGCCGTGCGTATGTGCAGGACGCTTAAAATGCCTTATATCAAGATAATGCAAATGTTTTGCCATAATATCTCTATCTCCTGAGCATATTAAATTCCTATTAATGTAACTATAGGTAACATGTGTAGTTTAAAATTTTGTATTGCTAATCCATACAATATAGTATTCTGAATAATCCGTGTACCCTTCAATCAATCAGTTATTCCGTTTCAAATAAAATCAGAAAAACAAATTTTCCAATTCGTATTATTGTTATTTTCCTTTTCTAATTCAAATTGGAAACTCAAATCCTTTATAATGCCGTGTACAATCAGTGTACCCCTTCAATCCCATTAGTTATTCCGTTTTTTCAAAACAAACTCATAAAAAACAATACGTGGTTGTATTTATAGTATACCTTTTCAAAATTAAATTGGCAAAATCAAAACTTCTAAAGAAATATTCACCCATTCTTAGCCTAAGCAGTAAACAAACACTACTAAACAACTTCCATTATTTTGTTTGAATTCTACCGAAATTATGAGAGGTGAGAGACGGAACAACTTCAAGCTGCACTCCAACTCAACTCAACTAAACACAAACACTCGCGCAGTTGTTGAGCTCGCCCCCAGGCCCGAGCTCCAGGGGCAAATGCTTACAGCACCTGGTATTCCCAAGGCGGTCTCCCCATCCAAGTACTATGGGAATACATTGTGGCGCTGCTCTTAAACAGAGAGAGCCGGCTTTCACCATTCATTCTGATTACATACGCACTCGGTAAGTCTCCTCTGATAAAACACAATGTTATTAGTTGTCGTTCTTTATGTTCACTCCATAAATCTCTCATATTGTTCGTAGATCGTTCACTCACGTCCTGTAGTTTAAATCTCGAGAGTGTAGTGCGCTGTTTATGATTGTTTAACCCCCGTGCATATGTTATTTGCCTGCTGCCGTAGAACTCTCGGTTTTGGATCAATATTGAGTAAAGAAAACACTTTACTCTGCGTTTGTACAAACAAAATCTGTATACACGTGTATATCTACTGATATACAGTAATTCCGGTTTTGTTACGTCCCTTTTTGTAGTAGTCTTTCCAGCGCATGAGCTAATTATTATTAGCTAATTATTGTTGATGTGTGTAACTATCCTATATTTATTTCACATTTCTGATAGTTCAGTGCAACACATTGAGTTGAAATGAATTATATGCAGTTCGTACGACATTGTATTAGTGTTTACCAGTTCATATTTTCCTTCTATAACTGTACTTACATATCCCATAGCACTCAAGCTGGCTAATGTCCAGATGTAAACTACAACATGTATATGTCTTCTCTAGATTATACAGGATTCATGCTTCTTTATAAGCTCAATGTAATTATTTTATTCTGTATTAAGCAAAAGATAATAATACAATAAACTACTTCTCATATCATGCTATAGCTAGATATTTTATGATCTTTTTTGTGTTGCAGACAATATGAAATCAATCAATCAAACAAAGTTTAATTTTAGACGCCTTTCATGCACAGGGCAACACAAGCCTTCACAGTCCCCACATCACAAATTACTCACATAAAACAAAAACCAGCAATCACAATGTAAAACATTGAAAATCACACACAAAGATTAAAACTCAATAAAAACAATAACATCACACCAAAATAATAAAAAACCATTAACACTGTCAAAGTTACACAAGAAATTTAAAAAAAATAAATAAATACATGACAGCAGTGCATAACAAAATGGAGATAAAATCCTTCAGTTGTATGCACAGGCAACAAACATTCATTAACCTGGATATGAACATTAGACAGAGTAGTACGCCACCCTCACATTTTACAGGAGATTTGATCCAGATCTTAGCTGCATAATCTGAAACGCAGCCTCCCCATGATTGGTTCTCACTCCCCACTGGCACCAGCAGGAGGCCAGTCCCGTCTCCTCAGAGTCCGGTCTTGTTCATATGCCACCAACATGTCACTAATGTAATCTGGTGCAAGGCCATGGAGAGACTTGTGTACTCAGCAGAGCTGTTTAAAATCTATTCATTGAGCACAGGAAGCCAGTGCAGATACCCTGAGGACCGGACAAAAAAGGTCATACTTCCTGGTTCCTGTCAGGACTCAAGCTGCTGCATTTTGGATGTACTGCAACTGCTTACAGGTCTGTTTGGACAGACCTGTAAGCATGCCATTGAGCAGTAGTCTAGCCTGCTGGAGACAAAATGCGTGGACAAGAACATCCAAGTCTGCCCTGGACCCTATATTTCTGACTTTGGCAATTTCTTTCAGATGGAAAAAAAAAGCTGTTGATGTTATTGATTTTATGTGGCTAATTGAAATTTAGGTCGAGTCCAGTATTACCCCCAAATTTCTGACCTTGTCTGAAGGAAGTTAGGAGAGAGACTGAAGTTGAAAGATGACGCCCTCTCTTTGTTTCAGGTGCCCAAAGACAATGATTTATCGGTTTTGTCTGCATTTAGCTGGAGGAAATTATTTTGCATCCACTCACTGAATCTGTGGATACAGTGAAGGAGCAAATCCAGTGGTCCATGTACTCCTGCAGTCAGTGAGACATCGATCTGAGTGTCGTCGGCGTAATTGTGGTAGGACACTTTGTTTCTTTTGTATAACTACCTAACGGCAGCATGTAGAGATTAATAGGAGATGGTCCCAGGATCGACCCCTGTGGTACTCCACAGGTCAGGCCACATGATCTGAGACGCAAGTCTCCAATCTCCACAAAGAACTTCCTATCCTCCAGGTAAAGACCCAAACCAGTCTAGGGCTGTGCCATGACACCAACCCAGTCTCCAAGTCCTGCATGAGGAACTCAATGTCTACAGTGTCGAACGCGGGCACTAAGATCTACCTGACCAAAACTGTGACTTTACCTTCATCCGTGTGAAGTCGAAATGTCGTTTGTTACCTTCTACTAGAGCGGTCTCTGTGCTTGTGGTGGGGTCTAACCCAGACTGGAACATATCAAAAGAATATTCATTGTTAAAAATTCAGTAAAGTTGTTGGTAGGCCACTTATTCAGAATTTTTCAATGAAAGGCAAGAATTCATATGGGGGCTATAATTTTGGAATTCCCTCAGGATCCAGACTGCTCTTTTTTTAGGAAGTCTTATGACTTCTGTCATTAGTGCCAAGGAAATGTTCCTGACAGACAGAGACATGTTTACTATTTGTGTCACGTGAAGGTAACAAAACTGCCAGGACGGACTTCAAAAATTTAGAGAGGGCAAATATATACGAGGCTACATGGGAGTGAGCTTCATACTCCTGAATATCTTTTGACAGTTTTCAGTATCCACAGGTGCAAAGAGAGTTAGACAAAAAGCTTCTCTGGCTGTTGCATTGTTATACTGCTGAGGAGGTGAAAGTGTTTTTGATTCCTTGTACTTTGTCATCGAAAAACTGTGCTAACACATTACACCTAGATTTATAGAGGAAAAATTCTAGGGGCAACTTACAGGGTTGGTTCAGTTAATCTACCACTGTTTGAAAACATAACACGAAAATGTTACTGCAACCTTCCAATAATGTCAGAAAAATACATTTCTCAGTTGTGGGGGGGGGGGGGTCTTGTTCTTCGTAGAACCCGGTTAAATTCACCCAACTCACTTTAAAGATTTCAAATCGCCCTGGAAATTGGACTTTCGCCACTTCCCGTTCGCCCTCCGGCACTCTTGCTTCTGTGCCCTGACCGAGTCTGCCTTAGTCCATGGGCATTTTTCTTAATGGTTTTTACACTATTTAACGTCCACAGGAGCAATGCGTCAGAAACATTCATAACACTGGTGTGACAGAGTTTATACAATTCATCAGCAGTAAAAGAGCATGAGCTTTCTCAAAAATTTAGCATTCCCATGAACAGTTTCTCCATGTGTTTTCATGTATGTTGTCTTCTTCTGCAATGTAAATCAGCTGTGGTTTGCGATCAAAACAACATGTCAAAAAAATACACAGAAATGAACTGACAAAAGCAACATCAACTACAATAACATTTGATACATATAACCCCCTTTGTAATTAGCAGGTTCAGAGTTTTGCCCCCGCTGTGGGTGGGGCCACTCAATTTGCTGATGAAAGCCCAAAGGTCTCAAGTACAATGCCAGCTCCTTTGCATTTTCTGCATCAAACATTATCAACATGATACATTAAAAACACCTGTAATAACTAAACTATCAAAATCTGTGCACACGAATGAAAGTAGTTCATAAAGATGGTCAATAAAATCTTCAACATGACTGTGGTGGCCTGACAGAATTATGCACGACTTTTTCATCTCTTTCCTGCCGCGTCACTGTGATTTTTCACAAGGGCCCACGTGGATTCTGCTGCAACCCTTTCGAGGAGGCGAGGAAGATCAGGGACTCCCCGCCATGAGGGAGTGCGTGCTCCTCAGAGGGAGGAGGTTGATGATGGGAGAACGGCCCTCACTACTGGGTGCGAGTAGAGGAGGTGATGCCTCAAACAAGGCTGAATGCTGGGGAATACATCGCTCACAAGCAGCATAAGACCAGCACAGTGCCTGTTGTCACCATGCCCACTGCAGCAGTGAACCCCCCTCCTCCTGCCAACTCATGTCACCGCTTTCTGAGGAGGCCATAGATAAGGTTGTGCGCGTATCTTGGAAAGCAGCAGCAGCCTCCAGCAAATAAACCCCACACAAAGAAATGCCTGTCTTGTGGCCAGCCAAAATCCATATATGAGGCGATGGACAGCTCTCCCCCCCCCCCCCCCAAAACCCACCACGATATTTTACCAGCCGGGTCCTACCAGTATTTTCTACTGAGCTCCACCAAGTCTAATAACACCTATCGCACAGAGGGTTTGACAACTCCAGGATGCCATTCCGAAACTTTATGGACCCTGAGCTTCTGCCAGAGAGAGCTGAGGCCACGCAGCATAGAGGGAATGACGGCAGAGAAGAAAAGGAAGAGTGATGATCTCCTCCTCCACTGGCGAAAGTGCAGGTTTCTGCAAACAGCAGCTGAAGCAGGGACCAGTCCTCACATTTCATACACAATTCCCTGGTCTTCAGGAAAATACATCTACTGCCCTCCAAAAGTATTCTCCCTGTACAAGGACCAGGGGATGGAGACGCATGATGTTTACCAGCAGTCTCGCTATTTTATGACCGGGAGAGGGAAAGGTGGCGTGTAAATAAATGAGCCTATCTTGCTGTCTATTTGTGCTATTGTATATAGTACTATATTATACCTGTCTGATTCATAAATGTTTATAAATATTTTAAATATTATGTAAATATATACTTAATATGATTATAATCTAATTATATAATTCCTTTGTAAAGTCCTGCATCTACAGTTCTGTAAGTCAGCTCTCAGCCGTCACAGTCACAAGTCTCAACACACAAATACAAGTTTAAGAAGAATAAAGATAGCATGTTGTTGTTTTTTCTTCTAAGTGTATTTCCTTAAATATGTAAATATCATCTTTTTCATCTGTTTCACAATAAATATAATTATAATGTCAAACATTAATTGAAGTCTTTCTTTTTATGATCATATTTCAGGGCAAACAACAGTATTATTTGACAAACCAATCTGTATAACAAATAGAGTATTCAGTCAGTGCCAATCAACAATATGCCCACTATACCGCCAGGCCCCCGCGGTCCCGACCTTGCCTAGCTTTTCCGAGATCAGACGAGCTCGGCATTCTCAAGGTGTATGGCCGTAAATCACGGGGGTATGGAGCATCGTGCCTCCTGACCCTGCTGCTGCTGTTCCTCTCCTCCCCAGACGACGCTCATGGCTCTTTACAAAATCGCGGGTCCTACAGTGATGTCTACCTGATCATCGCTGGCAGACTGACTGAAAGGAGTTGTGCAAGCAATGAGCAAAGTTGGTCACCCCCTCAACCCTGATTAGCAATTGTATAGCTCACAAGCATTCTCATTTACATGTTAGAAGCCTCCTGTGGAGGAGGGAGGAGGGGACACCAAACTACCGTCAACAGCCGATCCCGAAGTTCACTGTAATATACATGGCCGAAAAGCTAATCAGGGTTGAGGGTGTGCACAACTTAGCTCAAACTGCACACTCCTTTCAGTCAGTCCCTGCAGCATGATCAGGTCATCACACTTGTAGACTCCGGATTTAGTAAAGGCCTGAGCCGCTCATTCTGGGAGGAGAGGAACCGCAGCAGCAGGGTCAGGCGGCACGCTGCTCCATACCCCCCCGTGCTTACCGGCCTACCACCCTGAGAAAGCCGATCTCGTCTGATCTCGGGAAGCTAGCAAAAGGTCTGGGCCGCTAAGGGGGGGGGGGGGGCTGGGCCAGCCGCGTATAGTGGGCATATGGTTGATTGGCACTGTAACTAAAACTCTATTTTCTATACAGAGTTGTTATACAAAACTACTGGTATGTATGCCCGGGAAATATGATCAATAAAAAGAAAGACTTCAATAAATGTATGACATTATAATATATTTATTGTGAACAGATGAAAAAAGAGATATATACAAATTTAAGAAATACACTTAGGAAGAAAAACAACAACATGCTATCTTTATCTTCTAAAACTATTATTTGTGTGATGAGCCTGGTGACTGGTGACGGCGGAGAGCTGACATACAGATCGTGTAGATGCAGACTTTATAACAAATGAAATTATAATAAATTAGATATAATCAATATTAAGTATATTATTACATAATAAATAAAAATATTTATAAACATTTATGAACAGACAGGTATAATATACAGTAACTAGTATACAATAGCACCAATAGACAGCAGATAGCTCAATATTTACACGCCACTTTTTCCTCACCCGGGATCATACAAAGGAGACAGCTGAACATCTGCGACTGCATCCCCTGGTCCCTTGTACAGGAGAATACTTATGGCCGGGCAGTAGATGTATATTCCTGACAGACCAGGGAATTGTGGATGATGTGAGGACTGGTCCGCTTCCGCTGCAGTTTGCAGAACCAGCACATTCTCGGCCAGTGTATGAGGATACTCATCACACTTCCTTTTCTTCTCCTCGCTCATTCACTCACAGCTTAGAGGCCTCCAGCTCTCCTCGGCAGAACTCAGTGTCCATAAAGTCTCGGAATGGCATCCAGGAGTTGGTCCACAAAAACGCCTCAGGTGCTATAGGTGTTATAGACCTTGGAGAGCAGTAGAAAACCTGGTAGTACCCCGGCTGGGAAAACACGTGGATGGAGCTGCCATCGCCCCTCAGATTTGGACTTTGGCTGGCCACAAGACAGCATTTCTTGTGTGGGTTTATTTGCTGGAGGCTGCTGCTGCTTTCCAAGATCCGATTCAAACCTTCTCTATGGCCTCCTCAGACAAGCGGAGACATGAGTCTGAGCAGGAGGATTGGGGGGTTCCCTGGAACTGTCTGCAGGGGGCATGGTGACGACAGTCACTGTGCAGTCCTTACTGCCTGCTGTGAGCGATGGTATTACCCCCAGCACTTCAGCCTTGTCTGAGGCAACACCTCCTCACACTCGCAACCAGGAGTGGAGGGCGTTCGCGACCTCATCACCGCTCCTCGACCTCTGAGACAAAACACCGCACTCCCTCTTGGACGGGCGTCCCTGATCTTCCTCGCGCTCCACCGAAGGTCCTGCAGCAGGGAATCCCACGGGGCCCTTGTGAAAAATCACAGTGACGTCGGCCATGAAAAATGAAAATGTCTTCATATATTCCTGTACAGGCCACCACAGTCCAATGTTGCATTTTATTGAACCATTATACTGAACTACATTCATTTCGTGTTGCACAGAGAATTTTTGATAGTTTATTATTACAGGTGATTTTAATGTACATGTTGAAGAATGTTGAATGACAGAAATGCAAAGAGCTGGCTTCTGTACTTGAGACTTTGGTTTACATTCAGCACAATGATTGGCCACCACCCACATGCAGGGGCACACCCTTGACCTCTAATTACAAAGGGGGTTAATGTATGAACAAAAGTTAGATGTAGTTGAAGTTTTTATTTGGGGCTTGTCAGATCATTTCTGTTGTATATTTTTGACATGAAGTTTTTGCTAGCAAACCACCACTGAAATTTACAATTGCTAGAAGAAGACACATACATGAAAACACGCGGTGAACTGTTCATGGGAATGCTAAATTTTGAGAAACTCCATGCTCTACTGTTTGATGAATTGTATAACTCAGTCACGCACCAGATGTTCTGAATGTTCTGGACGCCATTGCTCCCTGTGACTGTATAAAAATAGTTTTCCCAGTCAGAACAAGGCCCCATGGACAAAGGCAGACTCGGTCAAGCACACCAGAAGCAAGAGTGCCGGAGGGCCTAACGTAAGTGGCGAAAGTCCCAATTTCCAGGGCGATTATGAAATCTTTAAAGATGATTGGGTGAAGTTAACCGGGTTCTACGAATAACAAGAGAATGTATTTTTCTCTGACATTATTGGAGGTTGCTAAGTAACAATTTTCCCGTGTTATGTTTTCAACAGTTGGTAGATTAACGAACCCCCTGTAAAGTTGCCCCTAGAATTTTCCTCTAAATCTAGGTGTAATGAGTTCGCACAGTTTTTCGATGAACACAGTACAAGGAAACAAAACACTATCAACTCCACCAGCACGTATAACAATGCAACAGCCCCAGAGAAGCTTTTTGAGCAAAACTCACTTGCACCTGAGGGATACAGAAACTTGTCAAAAAGATAATCATGATCTGAGCTCCTCCACATGTAGCCTGGATAATATTGCCTCTAAATTTCTGAAAGTCCGTTCCTGACAGTTTAGTTACCTTCACTGACACAAATAGTAAACATGTCTCAGTCGTCAGGAACCAATTTCCTATGGCCCTAAAGCAGCAGTCATAAGACCTCTCCTAAAAAAGAGCAGTCTGGATCCTGCTGGACTCCAAAATTATCCGCCCCATAATCGAATCTGCCATTCATTGGAAAAATATCTGAAAAAGTGGCCTCCCAACAACTTAATGAAATATTTAACAATGAATAATTCTTTTGATATGTTCCCAGTCTGGGTTTTTAGACCCCACCACAGCAACTAGAGACCGCTCTAGTGAAAGGTAACACAACGACATACGACCTTCACACTGATGCCGGTAACAGCTCACTAGTTATGTCATGTAGATCCTTAGTAGCCGCGTTTCGCGACACTGTCGACCATGAGATCCCTCATCAGAGAAACTGGAGTGACTGGGAAGGTGTCACTAGCACAGCCTAGCCTGGATTAGGTCTAACTGGAGGATAGAAGTACTTTGTGGAGATAGTAGACTGCGTCTCAGATCATAGTGGCCCTGACCTTGGAGTACCACAGGGTCGATCCTGGGACCCTCTCCTATTTAATCTCTAACATGCTTGCCGTTAGGTCAGATTAATACAAAGAAACAAATGTCCTACCACAATTAACGCCGCCGACACACAGATCTATGTCTCCTGACTGCAGGAGAAACATGGACCACTGATTTTGCTCCTTCACTGTATACCCAACAGATCATTGAGTGGAAGCAAAAATAATTTCCTCCAGCATAAAAAGCAGACAAAAACCGAAATCATTGTCTTTAGTCCCCGAAACAAAAGAAGAGGGCTTACATCTGTCCACATCAGTCTCTCTCTCCCTACTTCCTTCAGACACGGTCAGAAATTTGGGGGTAATACTGGACTCATACCTAAATTTCAATAGCCCCTATAAAATCAATAACAGCAACAGCTTTTTTACCATCATGAAGAACCTTGCCAAAGTCCAGAAATATAGTGTCCATGCAGACATGGAGATTCTTGTCCACGCATTTGTCCCCACAGGTAGCCTAACTGTGCAATGGCCTGCTTACATGTCCTGTCCAAACATACCTGTAAGCACTGACAGTACATCGCAAGAATGCGCAGCTAGAGTCCTGACAGGAACAGAAGTATGACCATATTAGATTCCGGGTCCTCCGGTCTCTGCACATGGCTTCCTGTGGGCCACAAAGAATAGATTTTAAAACAGCTACTGCTAGTGTACAAGTCTACTCCATTGCACTTCCTTCAACCAGAATACATTATGAACATGTTGTGTCATATGAACAGCCCGGGACTCTGATGAGCACAGGGACATGGCCTCCTGCTGGTCGCCCAGAGTGAGAACCAAACATGGGGAGGGAGGCTGCGTATTCAAATCTATGCAGCTAAGATCTGGAACAATCTCCCCGAAAATGTGAGGGAGGCGTCTACTCAGTCAATGTTCAAATCCCGGTTAAAGAACTGTTCTGTTTGCCTGTGCATACAAACTGACGGATTTTATCTCCATATGTAATGCACTGCTGGCATTTATTTATTTATTTTGTAATTTCATGTGTCACTTTGAAAGTGTTTAAGTTTTTAATTCTGTTGTGTGATTATATTGTTTTGTTTAATTGTGTATTAATCTTAGTGTGATTTTAATGTTTTAATAGTGATTCTGTTGTTTGATTTATGTGATGATTTGCTGATGTGGACTTGAAGCGCATTTTGTGTTGCCCTGTCAAGAAAGCCTCAAACAAATAAAACTTTGATTGAATGATTGATTCATATTGTCAGCAAACAACAAAAAAAGATCAAAAATATCTAGCTATCGCATGAGGAGAGAGAGATGTATAGATGTATATATCTTTAGCATATATACAGAATAGAAATACTTAAATTTAGCATTATAAAAGAAGCATGAATCCTGAAATCTATAGAAGACATATACAGTTGTATGGTTTTCAACTGGACATTAGCAGCATGAGCTCCTGGATACAGTAAGTACAGTTATGGAAGGAAAATATGAAGCTGGTAAAACACAAATACATTTGGTATCGTAACTTACATGCACAATAATTCATTTCAACTCAATGTGTTGCTGAACTATAGAAAAGTGAAATACATATAGATAGTACACACAGTCAACACATAATTACTAATAAAAATTATCTAGCGCTGAAATACTACTACAAACCAGACGTTAAACAAACTGAAATAACAGTATACAGTAGAATACAGTGATTACAGATTGGTTTATGTACAACTCAAGAGAAAGTGTTTTCTATACAATATTGATCCAAACAGAGAGATCTACGAGCAAGCAGCAAATACCATACTGACCACGGAGGTAAACAATCATAAACAGCGCACTACACACTCTAGATTTCAAAACAACAGACGGTGTGAACGATCTACGGCACAATAAGAGAGACTTTTATGGAGTGAAACATAAAGAACGACCAAAAAAACATAGTGTATTATCAGAGAAGACTTTACGAGTGCGTATGTAAACCAGCATGAATGGAGAAAGCCGCACTCTCTGTTTAAGAGCAGCGGCCCACAAAGTTTTCCCCCATAAGAACTTTGATGGGGAGACCGCCTGGTAATACCATGTCCTGTAAGCATTAAGCCCCTGGAGGCTCGGGCCATGGGGGGCACTCAACAACAGCGCTATTTGTTTGTCGTGTATAGAGTTGAGTTTGAGTGCAGCATGAATTGTTTCCGTCTCTCAACCACTCATCATTTCCGGTAACATATCAAACAAAAAAAATGGAAGTTGTTTAGTAGTGTTTGTTTCCACCTGCATAGCAAAGAAAAGGGAGAATATTTCATTTAGAATGAAATGATTTTCCAATTTAAATTGAAAATGGAAATACAATAAAACAACCACGAAATCTTGTTTTTCTGATTTTTGTTTTGAAAACGAATAACTAATGATTTAAGGGTACACGGATTGTAACATCGGGATTAAAAAGGATTTGATTTTCCAATTTGAATTAGAAAAGGAGAAATAACATACACGAATAAACTTTTTTTCTGATTTTTATTTTGAAACTGAATACCTGATTGATTGAAAGGGTACACGGATTATTCAGATCTATATTGTAATGATTAGCAATACAAAAATTTAAACTACAACATGTTACATACTAGCACCAATTAATTAGGAATTCAAAAATGCACAGGAGTAAGCAGATCATATGGCAATAACATATGCATTAACTTGCATATCATGCAATTAACGCGTCCTGCACATACGCACGCTCATTCACTCAGCGCGTCTTTAGTATTAGATCCCGTTTTTCTCCAGCGCCTGTGTGGCGTATTGGGATTGTCCAAGTCTTATCGCTTGGAATGATCATGGTTTACGTAGCCCCCGCCAAACCTTCAATTTTATTAGCGGTGGGAGTATAAGAATCCGATTACTACTGTTACTGGTAAATAAAGTAGCATTTTTTTTTTCCTGCAGTTTGGATTGGTGCAGATTGGTGAAGATTTACAACAGTTTTACCTACAGTACTAGCAACTATTTAAATGTGTTGGCCTAAATTACTAAGTATGATTTAGAAAAAAATATAAACGTCAACAAAATCAAAGTGTCAGTAGACTGTACTTGAACCCGAGTCCATCTCACACCAGAGTCCACCCTCTTTATCAACTGAGCTATAAAGCCACAGAAAGTTGTCCGGTGAACAGAGAACAAAGACCGCTGGAGAAGCCAATTTTCCTAACCCTGCTCACAAGTTGCCACCAGTGTTTGTTCGGGTCATTGCAGCATCACTGGAAAAAAATAAATAAAAAAGACGCTGAATCACCCCTTTAGTCTCGTGTCGATTCACGGGCGTGAAAGGCGACAAAACGAATGGGAACCTACTTAAGCCACAGAACGCAATCCAAATAATGCAGATTGTTTAAAGTAGGAAGAGGAGAGGATAGTGCTAAAATACCATATTTTTCCCCACATCAGACTAACACCCTACGGCAGCTTGACTGACAGTCAAGAGATGTCTAAGCCTACCCTGATGCCTTACCTTCCTAACCATATGCAAAACAAAAGACTACTGTTTAAATAGCCTTACCTGAATGTGGAGACCGGTCCGAACGAAGGAGAAACAGCAGCAGCCGCGGCTAGGCTAGCCAAGTCTACACGCACCCAAATATTTGTGGAATTACACACCAAGTGTGGTAAACAAAACCAGAACAAACAAACCTAACCATAGAGGCAAAAAATTGATGACTTAAAGAGGCAAAAGCGCGTTTTAAGTCTGGCCTTGGAAGTGGCGACCGTAATTCTGCTTCCTTATTCCACATACGGGCTTGGTAAGCTAAATGCTCTGCTGCAGTGACAGTACAATTGAGACCTTATGAACCAACAGAACGTCTGGCGTTGTGTGAGCAACAGAGCTATCCGGATTTGGTGATAAAGCACTAAACGTTCATGAAGATAAAACGAGCAAACAGCCATTCATGGCTTAGTAAATACTAACAAGTAAGGAATTCCGTGTCACTTTAAGGAAGGATATTCTTGATTTTAGCGATGGGTACCGCAGAGTGAACAAAGCTGTTGTCGTAGCAATTGCTTTATATAAGCCTTGAAGGCAGTAGCACCATCTAATTCCCACTCCAGAATAAGGCGATGAATTTGTGATTCAAAATTGACAAAGTGATAACCGATCCGATAGATAGGATTTAAACCCAACCAAGGGGCTGTTCCTCTGAGACCTATATCACATCTAGCCTCCCAGTAGAATTCTTGGTCATATTTGTTAAAAGGAGCACAGGGGTCCAGTAGACCCAACTTCTGAGCACTTGTCCACCTATTAGGCAGTTGCTAGTAAGTATGTCATATTTTACTTTGACTAGTGCCGATTCAGTGCAATGATGAGCTCAGTAATCACCAATGAAAGGGTTCCAACATATTATTTTCTGACGGTGGAAGCAAAGCTTTTTTGGCTCTAAGAATTACCAGGATATATGTTTTCCTTCATGAAGAAGGGGTTTGAATTACCGCGGTTTTTAAAAGCTTGTGGGACTAGCCACAATGTATAGATGTTTTATTATTTTTAAGATAGGCTCTTGTGTCAAAGGAGCTGTTCTTGGAAGAGCCAAGCTCTTTTAAAGACACATTAGGAGCGACGTTGGTATTCAGTTGGTAGAGCATATGACCTTGAGCCTGAAGTCGTGGGTTGGAACCCAGTCTCCACTGACTCCCAAGATGTCTGCTGTCGTTGTTTCCTTGGCAAGACACTTAACCTATGGCCTGACCACAGTGGGGCGCTGTGGCTTGGTAAAGTGCAAACATGCCGTAGTGTCCTAGGGCAAGACACATTTCCACCTCCATTGCCTAGAATAGATTCAAGTGTGTGTGTGAATGGTTTGTGGTGGGTCGGAGGGGCATGCACATACTGGTTGCCTCCATCTGTCAGGTGTGCCCCAGGCGATCAGAGGCTACAGTAAGCGTATATCACCACTGTGTATGAAGTGAATGAAAAATGCAGCCCGCGAAAATTCAATTTGGTAATAACGTTAAACCAAAAATTACCCCCCTCCAGCCGTTTCAACATCCCCAGCCTATCGCTCAACAGACCCACCCTTGCCAATCACCGTACCGACTACCCAGCCGCATAAAAACGGAGGAAAACCCCCACTCTCGCCCCTCCGAAGCCATGCATGAATCGTTCAGGAGGAATCGCTTGTCTACTCACGCTTACTCCTGCGGTCCCTGCTGTCCTCTGTCCTTGCTGCGTAGTGGCTGGCCTGCTCCCTCCACCGCGTTGCTCGCCCCTGCTACGGTCCTCGTGCTGTGGTCCGTGGGTCTTTGCAGCTACTCACTACCTTTGCGGGCCTTTCTGCGGGTCGCCACGCTGGCTCTCTCGTCGCGGCCTGCTGCTGCAATAGCACGGCCGGTGCTTGCCCGGTGGCGGCTGGATGCCAGTCGCATCCCCTGCCTCCTCGTAGGCCGTTATCGGCGTGTGTCCCGTTGTGTTGCCCTTGTCTACTGGCGTTGTGGGTAAGTAAGCGGACGGTTTATTCCTCCCCATTGTACTGCAGGCTCATTCGCCCCGCGCGTTGTACGCAGGCTCAGTGCCAGCCGTGCATGGTGTGCAGCTTCAGTTTAAACCCTCGCATTGTTTTCTGCAGGCTCTCTTAAACCAAGCTCCGTTTAAAAATCCTTCACTCTGACTGCAATCATTCCCACATTGACTGCAAGACCTCAGTTAATTCCCTCACATTGGACTTGCGTGCTCAGTTTTCAATCCCTCACTTTGGCCTAGTCAGGCTCTCTTTAAAATCCCTCTCTGACAGCGAGCTCTGTTAATCCCCACCCTCTTGGGACTGCAAGCCCGTTTAAAATCTCCCCTCTGACTGCGGCACCCAAATTGACATCCCTCTCATTGGACTGGCGAGCTCCAGGTTAATCCCGCACGGAACGCATATATCTGGAACTGCTTATATCTGGAGCTGTAATACCGTACCTGGTAACTGGCTTCATGCGGACTGCTTTATAATGGAAACTGCTATATATGGAACTGCTATATATGAAAATGGTAAATATGGAACTGCTTATATATGAACGCTATATATGGAACGGTCTTGTATCCGGAACTGCTTATAAGGAACTGCTCATATTGGAATTGCAAATAAGGGTACTGCATTAAATCTGGAACGCTATATATAAAATCTAATTAAAAAATATATATTATTTTATATATTTATATTGTTTATTTATTTTTTATATATAAGCGTTCCAGATATAAGCAGTACCATATATGCAATTCCAATATGAGCAGTTCCATATACGCAGTTCCGTAAACAAGCGTTCCATATATAAGCCATTCCATATCTAAGCAGTTCCATATATAGCAAGATTCCATATATAGCATTCCAAAATAGCAGTTCCATATATAAGCATTTCCGCATAAGCAGTTCCATGTACGGTAACACAGCGCCAGATCTAAGCAGTATACCAGATATAAGCAGTTCCGTGCGGGATTAACCTGGGGAGCTCGCAGTCCATGAAGTGGATTCAATTTTGGGAGACCGCAGTCCAGAGGGAAATTAAACCGGGGCGATGCAGTCCAAGAGAGGGATTTAAAACAAGAGCTCGCATTCCAGAGAGGGATTTAAAGAGAGCCGGCAGGCCAAAGGAGGGATTAAAACTGAGGCACGCAGTCCAATGTGAGGGAGTAAACTGAGGTCTTTGCAGTCCAATGTGAGGGAATAGCTTGCAGTCAGAGTGAAGGATTTAAACGGAGCATGTTAAGAGAGCCTGCAACAATGCGAGGGCTTTAAACTGAAGCATGCCCACACCAATGCACGGGGCCAACTGAGCCTGCAGTACAAAGCGCGGGGCGGAACTGACCTGCAGTACAATGCGAGGGAATAAACCGTCCGCATACTTACCCACACGGCCAGAAGACAAGGGACAACACAACGGGACCACGCCCGTACCGGTCACGAGGAGGCAGGGATGCGCACGGCGACCCAACCCCGCACCCCAAAAAAGAAAACAAAAACCGGGTGGGGGCCAGACCGGCGTAAGCAGCAGCAGTGCCGCGACGAGACGAGCAGCGGGCAACCCGCATGAAAGAGCCCTCAAAGGAGAGAGCTGGCAAAGACCCACGGGACCACAGCACGAGACCCGTAGCAGTGCAGCCACGCGGAGGAGGAGCATGCCAACACGCACAAGACAGAGGACAGCAGACCGCAGGATAAGCGAGCGTAGACAAAGCGATTACACTCAGAACGAAACATGCAAGGCATCGGAGGCCGAGAGTGGGAGTCTCCGTTTTTATGCGGCTGGCGTAGTCCGGTACGGTGATTGGAAGGGGTCGTCTGTAGAGCGATAGGGCGGGGATGTGAACCGCCTGGAGGGGGTAATTTTGGTAACGTCTACCAAATTGAATTTTCGGCGGGGGCATGCATTAATCATTCACTTCAAACACATTGGGATAAACGCTTACTGTAGCCACAGCTTGCCCTGGGGCACACTGACAGAAGCGAGCAACCAGTATGTGCCATTGGCCCCTCGACCACCACCAACCATTCACACACACACTAGACTCATTCTAGGCAATGAGGTGAAAGAGTCTTGCCCTAGGAACACAACGGCAATTTCCCTTTACAGCCACAGCCGCCCCACTGTGGCATCCAGCCATAGGTTAAGTGTCTTGCCAAGGACAACAACGACACAGACATCAGTGGGAGTCAGTGGAGACCTGGGTTTATCCAACCCACTACCTTCAGCTCCAAAGGTCAATGCTCTACCCACTGATCCACCGTCGCCCCTAATGTGTCCCTTTAAAGAGCGTGGCTCTTCCAAGACACAGCTCGCAGTGACACAAGAGCCTATCTTCAACATAATAAACACATCTACAATGTGGTGCTATGACCCACAAGCTTTTTAAAACCGAAGCGGAATCAAACCCTTCTGAAGAAACAAATCCTGGAAAATCTTATAGCCAAACAGCTTTGCTTACCAGCCACCGTCAGGAACAAAATATGTTTTGAAACCTTTCAATTGGGATTCAGAGCTCATCATAGCACTGAATGGGCCACTAGTCAAAGTAAAAAATACATACAACTAGCTGCTAAAAGTGGACAAGTGTCAGTGTTGGTCCTACTGACCCCAGTGCTCCATTTAACACAATAGACCCACAGAAATTCTACTGCGGAGGCTAGATGTGATATAGGTCTCAGAGAACACCCTGGCGGGTTTTTTAAATCCTATCTATCGATCGGGTGTTATCAACTTGTCAATTTGAATCACAAATCTCGCCTTATTCTGGTGGAATTCGATTGCACACTCCTTCAAGGCTTATATAAGCCAAGCAACTAAAACAGCTTTTTTCCACTTGCGGAACAATCGCTAAAATCAAGAATATCCTTCCTAAAAGTGACACGGAAACCTTCTTGGGTGGGTTAGTATACAAAGCCATGAATGGCCTGGCTCGTTCTTATCTTCAAGACACGTTATTGCTATAACAACCCAACCGAGCACTGTGCTCACAAAACCCAGACGTCTGTTGGTTTCCTAAGGTCTCAAAGTACTGTCAGCAGCAAGCATTTAGCTACCAAGCCCCTTTACCTGAGGAATAAGAGAAGCAGATACGGTCTCCACATTCAAGGCCAGACCTTAAAACACTCTTTTGGCCTCTTTAGCAACACTTTTGCCTATGGATAGGTTTGTTTTTTCTGTTTGTTTACACACTTGTGTGTAATCCACACATATTTGTGCTGTAGCCTGGGCTAGCCTAGCCGCGGCTGCTGCTGTATTTTCACCTTCTTCGGACACGGTCACCACATTCACGGTAAGGCTTAAAAACATTCGTCTTAGTTTATCATATGATAGGAAGGTAGCTCAGGAGAAGGCCATACATCTTAGACTGCAGTCAACTGCTAGGGAGTAAGTCTGCTGGAAAAGTATGTATTTTAGCACTATCCTCTCCTCCTTCCTACTTTAAACAATCTGCATTATTTGATTTGGCGTCAGTGCTTACAGTAGTTCCCCACTTCGTTTGTCGCCTTTCACGGCGTGAATCACACGAGACTCCACGTGTGAATCTCGCCGACTTTTATTTTATTTTTTCCCAGTGATGCTGCAATGACCCGAACAACCACCAGGTGGCACTTGTGAGCAGGGTAGGAAAATTGCTTCTCATCGTCTTTGTTCCTGTTCACCGGACAACTTTCTAGTGGCTTTAATACTCAATGATAAAGAGGTGGACTCAGGTGTAGAGGACACGGGTTCAGTAACTGCTACGACACTTTTGATTATTGTTGACGTTTCAATTTTTTCCTAAAACATACTTATTAATAAGGCCAACACATTAAAATAGTTGCTAGACTGTAGTAAACTGTTGTAAACTGCACAATCGTGCACCAACCAAACTGCAGAAAACAATGCACTTTATTTCGGATAACAGAGTAATCTGATTCCATATACCCCCGCTAATAAAAATTTGAGGATTGGCCGGGGCTCGAACCCTGATCTTTCCAAGCGAAAGACTTGGACAATCCCACTACGCCAGAAAAAAAAAAAAAAAAGGGGGGGGGGGGGGGGGGGGGGGGGGGGGGAGGGGAATATATATAGGGGGGGGGGGGGGGGGGATAAAGGAAAAAAGGGGGGGGGGGGGGGGGGGGGGGGGGGGGGGGGGGGGGGGTACAAAAAAAATATATTATTAAAATTTTATAAAAATATAATTTTTTTGGGGGGGGGGGGGGGGGGGGGGGGGGGGGGGGGGTTTTTATATTTTTTTTTATTATATATTATTTTTTTTTTTTTTTTTTTTTTTTTTTTTTTTTTTTTTTTTTTTTTTTGTTTTGTTTTGGGGGGGGGGGGGGGGGGGGGGGGGGGGGGGGGGGGGGGGGGGGGGGGGGGGGGGGGGGGGGGGGGGGGGGGGGGGTTGGGGTGGGTGGGGGGGGGGGGGGGGGGGGGGGGGGGGGGGGGGGGGGGGTGGGGGGGGGGGGGGGGGGGGGTTTTTTTGGGGGGGGGGGGGGGGGGGGGGGGGGGGGGGGGGGGGGGGGGGGGGGGGGGGGGGGGGGGGGGGGGGGGGGGGGGGGGGGGGGGGGGGGGGGGGGGGGGGGGGGGGGGGGGGGGGGGGGGGGGGGGGGGGGGGGGGGGGGGGGGGGGGGGGGGGGGGGGGGGGGGGGGGGGGGGGGGGGGGGGGGGGGGGGGGGGGGGGGGGGGGGGGGGGGGGGGGGGGGGGGGGGGGGGGGGGGGGGGGGGGGGGGGGGGGGGGGGGGGGGGGGGGGGGGGGGGGGGGGGGGGGGGGGGGGGGGGGGGGGGGGGGGGGGGGGGGGGGGGGGGGGGGGGGGGGGGGGGGGGGGGGGGGGGGGGGGGGGGGGGGGGTGTGGGGGGGGGGGGGGGGGGGTGGGGGGGGGGGGGGGGGGGGGGGGGGGGGGGGGGGGGGGGGGGGGGGGGGGGGGGGGGGGGGGGGGGGGGGGGGGGGGGGGGGGGGGGGGGGGGGGGGGGGGGGGGGGGGGGGGGGGTGTGTTGGGGGGGTTGGGGGTGGTGGTGTGGTTGGGGGGGGGTTGTGGGGTGGTTGGGGGGGTTGGGGGGTGGGGGGGTGGGGGGGGTTGGTGTGGGGGTGTTGTAGGTTGGGGTGGTTGGATGTTGTTGGGGGTGTGTGTGGGTTTTGGGGTGGGGGTTTGGGGGGGGTGGGTGTTGTTTGTATGTTGTGAGGTTGTTGAAGGGGTAAAGGATTGATGATGGGTGGAAGGGATTTTGTTTTGATGTTTTTATTTGGGGAATGAGGGGTGGGGTGGGGAAGGGAGTTGTATTTGGGGTTTTTATTTGAAGGGTTGTTGAAGGTTATTGAAGGGGTAAAGGATTGACGGTGGTGGAAGGGGATTTTTATTTTGATGTTTTTATTTGGTAGGGGTGGGGGTTGGGGGTGGTAATGGGGTGATTTTGTTTGTGTTATGATTTTATGTATTTTGGTTTGGGATAATGGGATGGAGTGGATGGGTTTATTTATAAGTAGTTTTATTATGATATGTATGTTGTTTGAGTTGTGTTTTTTTTGTGGTTTTTGTTGTGGTTTTTTTTTGGGTGTTTTTTGTGTTGTTTTTGTGTTTCTACCCGAAATGATTATGGGTTAAGAACGGAATCAACTTCAAGCTGCCTCAACTCAACTCAACTACACGACAACAACTCGCGCAGTTGTTGAGCTCGACCCCAGCCGAGCACCAGGGGCAAAATGCTACAGCACCTGGTATCCCAGGCGGTCTCCCATCCAATACTATGGGAAAAACTTTGTGGGCGCTGCTCTTAAACAGAGAGAGCCGGTGCTTTCTCCAATCATTCTAGGATTACATACGCACACGGTAAGTCTCCTCTGATAAACACATTGTTTTTGTGGTCGTTCTTTATGTTTGCACTCCATAATACATCATAAACACAAGAAAATCTCTCATTATTGTGCGTAGAACGTTCACACACGTCGCTGTAGTTGTTAAATCTCGAGTGTGTAGTTGCGCTGTTTATGATTGTTAACCTCCGTGTCATAATTTATTTGCTGCTGCACCGTAATCTCTCTGTTTGGATCAATATTGTAAAGAAAACACTTTCTCTGCGTGGTACAAACAATCTGTATTCAACTGTATCAATCTGTATACATAATTCAGTTTGTTTACGTCTGGTTGTAAGTAGTATTTCCAGCGCCTAGCTAATTATTATTAGCTAATTATATTGATGTGAGTACTATCTATATGTATTTCACATTTCTAAAGTTTCAGGCAACACATGAGTTTGAAAATGAAAATAATGCAGTTAGCCTGACAGCCGTTTTGACAACAGCTCACCTTACGCACATCCGAACTGGGTACCGAGCGCGGACCATAGACACGTGGATAGAACCATGGTATGTGCGTGCAGAGCCATAGACGCACGGAGAGAACCATAGAAACACGGACAGAGTCATACATACACACACGGACAGAACCATAGATGCAGACAGAACCATGGACTCATGTTCAGGACCTCCTGTATTTCTCTCGTGTCTTTTTTTGTGTCTCCTTTTGAAGTGCTACCAAAACTCCTGAATTTAAAGCTCTGATACCTACATTTTCCCCATGCACAAACTGTATGTTATTTGTGCACAAAAGTAAAATGTGAATAAAGCAAACACAACACATCAGGCCATTTTTTGTATTATTATTTTGCACACTAAAGAGCCCTCTGAGTCATTATTTGGGCAGAGAGGGGATTTTCTAAATGTTTTTTTTCCACACAATTAATGCCACTTCCCTCCCAAACTATTGTTAAATCATTGTATTGAGACATTTTAAACACAGCTGTCAAGGCCCTTTTTCATTGAAAGAAATGTGTCTTGGCTCAAAAAAGGTTGAAAAAACATTGTCACATCTACACTTTAAAGACATAGATAGATAAATAGACAAGGCTATAATGAACTTGACAAAAAGTTTGTGTCAGGTCTTACCACAATTTTATAGAGAATATCACATGCAGAGGACATAATGATTTATCATATACTGTAAGTCACCACATCTCCTATTTTTCAGCTCGCATTCCAGATGAAGTGGTCCAGCGCTACAGGAAGGTCCTCAAGGCTTATTCAAAAGGGAGATCACTGTCTGCCTCGTGCGCAAAAGTGGAGGTGGATTGCAACACTGTGGTCTATAACGCACCTATTGCAGAATTGGCCATTGCTGCGCCCAAAAAATATGAGGAGCTAAAACAACTCCACAGCCGAAAAGAGAAACTTGGTGATTTCACCAAAAAATGCATCAACGCAATCTCCAGCAATTCTGCAATTGAAAATAAAATCAAAGACTTTAAGAAATCCGGCCAGCTTATTCCCATTGGGAAGACAACTAATTGATTTTTTTGGAAGGTGGCACAGTTCTATTGTATTTTTGTTAACAAGTTTTCAGATTGCAGTTAGTTTTGCCAAGGCCAAATTTATTTTTAAAGCAGGTCTGAGTTTGTTCAACCATGTTTAATGTCACGTTTAAAGCTGTAATTGTTGCTCTTTAAATAAGTAAAAGAATTCTAGATCATGGTTGTGTTTTTTTCTGTATTCACACATATGGTCCACACTTTAGATTAGGGTACTGCAAAATAGTGTAATAAGTAGTTTATTAACACATTTACAAGCACATCGTTAGCTGCGTATTAACCTGAGACGGTAAGTAAAAGAATTCTAGATCATGGTTGTGTTTTTTTCTGTATTCACACATATGGTCCACACTTTAGATTAGGGTACTGCAAAATAGTGTAATAAGCAGTTTATTAACACATTTACAAGCACATCGTTAGCTGCGTATTAACCTGAGACTATACGTTAGTGTAATAAGCAGCTTGTTAATATCTTTATAGGCATATTATCAGTGGCCTACTAACCTGAGGTTCGCCATCAGTGTAATAAGCAGCTTAATACCTTTATAGGCATATTATTAGTGGCCTATTAACATGGTATTGATAATAATTTAATGAGCAGCTTTTTAAACATAGTCATCCTGTAATAAGCTGCTTAGTAATTACTTATTGAACGCTTACAAACTTATAACTAGAACACGTCATTTATATAATAAGCAGCTTATTAATATGTTATTAAGTACATACAAGCAAATTATAAGCAGGTTACTAATGCCTATTAATATCTTATTAATACTTAACAAGCACACCTTAATATAAAGCGTTACCAAAAGATCTGGTCTTGGGATTCTGCATATGAATGTCAGAAGCCTGCTACCCAAAATGGACTTGATTAAAATCTGGATTAAATCCACAAACACCGATATTCTTGTCCTATCTGAAACATGGCTGAATAAATCAGTAGCTGAGTCAGATATTTTGTTATCGGGTTATAACTTGTTTCGCTGTGATCGTCCCAAGAAAGGTGGGGGGGTAGCAATCTTTGTGAAAAACAAGTATGCTGTCACCATATTAGCTTCAGTATCAGTGCAAAAGCAATATGAACTACTTGCCTTGAAACTTGAATTTTCGAAAGGGCAGTCACTAACACTTGTTGGTTGTTATAGGCCTCCATCAGCTTGCAGTGATGCCATCACATCACTGTATCAGCAGTTGATTGGTTTAAATGCAAATGAGCTAGTTCTTGTCGGTGATCTGAACCAGGACTGGATGACTACAGTGTCAGACAAATTAAAATCAGTCTGTGATTCATTAAATCTTACACAGATGATTGACAGTCCTACTCGACCAAATATTAAGATTCCATCTAGATCATCTTTGATTGACCTGATCTTGACAAATGTCCCTCACAAATACAGTCACATTGGAATTTTTGCAAATGATCTTAGTGACCACTGCACTATTGCTATAGTCAGAAATGCAAAATTACCAAAGACAAAACCTCATGTTATTGTGAAGCGGGACCTTAAACACTTTAATGACCAAGCCTTTTTGTATGACTTGTCCTTGTTCAACTGGAGTTCTCTAGCATTGTTCGATGATGTTGATTTGGCCTGGAAATATTTTTATGAGTTCCTGAGGCTGGTAGACAAACATGCACCCTTCCGTAAATTTAGGGTGAAAAGAAGGAACAATCCATGGTTCTCCACTGAAATTGATAATCTTCTAAAAGAACGAGATAAGGCGTGGTCTAAAGCAAGGAAAAACAAACTTGATGCGGATTGGCTTTGTTTTCGACAACTTAGAAATAAGTGCACATCTTTGATAAAAAAAGTCTAAATCTGAATTCTATCTTACAGAATTGACAAAAAATTTAAATGATCCAAAGAGGTTTTGGAAAACTGTTAAATCTACGTTTGCTTCAACGCAGTCAAGTGCTCTTCCGGCTGTGTTAATCAGAGATGGGTCACATGTGACAGAGAAAGATAAAATGTTGCAACTTTTTAATGAACATTTTATCTCAGCTGGCTCTCTTTTTGATGTTCTTAATCCTGTACAGCAAACTGCAGGCACTTCTACACCAGATGTCCAGAGTAAATGTTTTGGAACACAAACATTTGTCTTCTTCTGAGGTGCACAAAGCTTTACTAAACCTTGACACCAGGAAAGCAGCTGGTCCAGATAAGTTGGACGCTTTGTTTTTAAAATTGGCAGCTGACTTCATTGCTGAGCCGCTGTCACAAATTTTTAATCTGAGTCTTACCAGTCACAAGATTCCTAAAGTGTGGAAATCTGCTTTCGTGCTGCCGCTCCTGAAAACAGGTGATCCATCTGACGTAAATAATTACCGTCCTATTTCCAAATTATGTGTTCTGGCTAAGATATTTGAATGTGCTGTTAGCAATCAGTTGCGATCCTTCCTTGAAGACAACAACATTGTTAATGAATTTCAATCGGGATTCAGGAAGAAGTACAGCATTGTTACAGCCACCATGAAAGTTTTAAATGACGTAGTAAGTGCCCTTGACTGCAAGAAATACTGTGCTGCCTTGTTTCTTGCTCTTTCTAAGGCGTTTGACACTGTGGACCATAGGTCATTGATAAAAACTCTTTTCAAAATTGGCGTCTCCGTCCAAGCAGCCGAGTGGTTCACTGACTACCTGTCAAACAGGTCAGTGTGTTCAAGTGTCTGGGTCAACTTCCTCCTTTTTAGAAGTGTCTAAGGGAGTACCACAAGGTTCAGTTTTAGGCCCTTTGTTGTTTTCAATTTATGTGAACAATCTGTGTGGTGACCTCCAAAATGCTTCTTACCATCTTTATGCAGACGATACTATTATTTATTGTTGCTCCTCATCTTTAACAGAGGCCTACGAGCAACTACAAAATGCTTTTAACATTGTACAATCTCGTCTGCACTTCTTGAAACTAGTTTTGAATGCTAAAAAAACAAAACTGATGATCTTTTCAAATCAAAATAAAAGAAAGGGGAGTATTCCTGGAATTTTCACTACTCAGGGTAAAGAGATTGAGTGTGTGGATAGTTCCAAGTATCTGGGATTTGTTATTGACTCTGGACTATATTTTAAATTACACATTGCAGCTCTGGTCAGAAAATTAAGGGTTAAGATAGGATTTTATTTCAGAAACAAGTCGTGTTTCACCCTTAGAGCCCGAAAACTATTTGTTTCTGCCACTTTTTTACCCTTAATTGATTATGGTGATGTTATTTATATGTCTGCATCAGCTCAGTGTCTGCAGTCGCTAAATTCTGTGTATCACAGTGCTTTGAGGTACATGACGGGATGTAGTCGCCTCACACATCATTGTGAACTTTATGCTAAAGCCCAGTGGCCCTCACTGGCAGTGAGGAGGTACACGCACTGGATGCTGTTGGTGTACAAAGGTCTTCTCGGTTTGGTTCCTGTCTATCTGTGCTCCCTTCTTCAGAGAACCAAGAGCCTGTACAGTTTACGTTCCAATGATTCTTACCTTCTGACTGTTCCACGTGTCCGGACGGAGCTGGGAAAGCAGGCATTTAGGTATTCTGCTCCCGCTGCATGGAACAGTCTGCAGTCAGATCTGAAGTGGTCCAAATTGTTGTCTTTAAACGCATTTCGTTCACTTCTTTTAAAAAAACAGTTCTCAACCATTGCCAAGTGCTCATGCTTTTAAACTTTAACGTGTTATATAGTTGCCTTTAGTTTTTTATTTTTGATCATGTACATGTTTTGTAGTTTCACTGTTTGTACGTAGTATTATTGTATTGTATTATTATTGTATTGTTTTACTGTTGCTCTGTAAAGTGCCTGTGACGTGTGCTACAGACCTCTTGGCCAGGACTCCCTTGAAAAAGAGATCTCGATCTCAATGGGTATTTTCCTGGTTAAATAAAGGTTAAAAAAAAAAAGAAATACACTTAGAAGAAAAACAACAACATGCTATCTTTATCTTCTTAAACTAGTATTTGTGTGATGAGCCCTGTGACTGACGGCTGAGAGCTGACTATACAGAACTGTAGATGCAGACTTTACAAATGAAATTATATAATTATATATAATCAATATTAAGTATATATTTACATAATAATTAGAATATTTATAAACATTTATGAACAGACAGGTATAATATAGTAACTATATACAATAGCACCAATAGACAGCAGATAGCTCATTTATTTACACGCCACC
The DNA here is from genome assembly GCA_964034765.1 of Knipowitschia caucasica. NCBI lineage: Eukaryota > Metazoa > Chordata > Actinopteri > Gobiiformes > Gobiidae > Knipowitschia > Knipowitschia caucasica. The sequence continues at coordinate 13,394,228 of OZ035830.1, forward strand.
TTTCCCTCTCCCGGTCATAAAAAGGAGACTGCTGGAACATCTGCGTCTCCATCCCCTGGTCCTTGTACAGGGAGAATACTTTGGCAGGGCAGCAGATGTATTTTCCTGACAGACCAGGGAATTGTGTATGAATGTGAGGACTGTTTGGTACCTGCTTCAGCTGCAGTTTGCAGAACCCGCACTTTCTCCCAGTGGCAAGAGACTCATCTCTCTTCCTTTTCTTCTCCTGCCGCTCATTCACTCTCTGCTGCGTGGCCTCCAGCTCTCTCTGGCAGAACTCAGTGTCCATAAAGTCTCGGAATTGCATCCTGGAGTTGGTCAAACCCTCTGTGCGATAGGTGTTATAGACCTTGGTGGAGCAATAGAAATACCTGGTAGGACCCGGCTGGTAAAACTCGTGGATGGAGCTGCCATCGCCCTCATATTTGGATTTTGGCTGGCCACAAGACAGGCATTTCTTTGTGTGGGGTTTATTTGCTGGAGGCTGCTGCTGCTTTTCCAAGATCCGCTGCACAACCTTCTCTATGGCCTCCTCAGACAGCGGTGACATGAGAGTCTGAGCAGGGTTCACTGCTGCAGGGGGCATGGTGACAACAGGCACGGTGCTGGTCTTACTGCCTGCTGTGAGCGATGTACTCCCCCAGCACTTCAGCCTTGTCTGAGGCATCACCTCCTCTCACTCGCACCAGAGGGAGGGCGTTCTCCCTCACCACCTCCTCCCTCAGAGGAGCACCGCACTCCCTCATGGTCCCTGATCTTCCTCGCCTCCTCCGAAGGGTCCTGCAGCAGGAATCCACGTGGGCCCTTGTGAAAAATCACAGTGACGCGGCCAGGAAAGAATGAAAATGTCTTCATATTGTCTGCAACAACAAAAAAAGATCATAAAATATCTAGCTATAGCATGATAGAGAAGTATGTATAATGTATGTATCTTTAGCATAATAAAGAATAAAATAATTAAATTTAGCATTATAAAGAAGCATGAATCCTGTATAATCTAGAGAAGACATATACAGTTGTATGTTTACATCTGGACATTAGCAGCATGAGGCTCTGGGATACAGTAAGTACAGTTATAGAAGGAAAATATGAACTGGTAAAACACTAATACATTGTCGTAAACTAACTGCATATAATTCATTTTCAACTCAATGTGTTGCTAAACTATAGAAATGTGAAATACATATAGATAGTACACACATCAACAATAATTAGCTAATAATAGCTAGCGCTGGAAATACTACTACAACCAGACGTAAACAAACTGCATTACTGTATACAGTAGAATACAGTGAATACAGATTGTTTGACAACGCAGAGAAAGTGTTTTCTTTACAATATTGATCCAAACAGAGATCTACCAGCAGCAGCAGCAGCAGCAGCAACAAACATATGACACGGAGGTAAACAATCATAAACAGCGCACTACACACTCGAGATTTAAACTACAAACGTGTGTGAACGATCTACGCACAATATGAGATATTTATGGAGTGAAACATAAAGAACGAGCACAAAAACATTGTGTTTATTAGAGGAGACTTACCGAGTGCGTGTGTAATCCAGAATGAATGGAGAAAGCCGGCTCTCTCTGTTTGAGAGCAGCGCCCACAAAGTTTTCCCCATAGTACTTGGATGGGAGACCGCCTGGGAATATCAGGTGCTGTAAGCATTTTGCCCCTGGAGCTCGGGCCTGGGGGCGAGCTCAACAACAGCGCGAGTTGTTGTCGTGTAGTTGAGTTGAGTGCAGCTTGCAGTTGTTTCCGTCTCTCACCACTCATCATTTCCGGTAGCATATCAAACAAAATAATGGAAGTTGTTTTAGTAGTGTTTGTTTCCACTGCATAACAAAGAAATGGGTGAATTTTTCATTTAGAATGTTTTGATTTTCCAATTTAATTTAGAAAATGGAAATACAATAAAACAACCACGTAATTTGTTTTGCTGATTTTGTTTTGAAACGGAATAACTAATGATCGAAGGGTACACGGATTTATACGGATTTACACGGATTAAAAACATCCCTCGTTATCCGTTTTTTCAATGTTGGTTTTATTCAGAAAATCAAAAGAACGGATGATACACGGATTCATATGGCCCCAAATCACAACAGCAGTTATCTCTGAGGACTTCACAAAGATAGAGCCATTGGTCTATGGAGCAGATGACCAATGTCCGTAAATTATTGCCCAGAAACCCTCCTGCGTCAGCAAGGAACCGTTCAAATAACAAAGTGGGAAAAAGTGAGTTATTGAGTGGGTTGTAGATCTAGGACTCACACCGTAGAACGAGGACAGAGGGCACGTGGTGCAGGACTGAGACTGTTCCCGGGCTGTTGACTTTCAGCTTTTCAGGAGCTGGATGGAAAATTCTCCTATATACCTTTAAAGTGACTACCATGGCACTTCATATTAAATCTAAAGTCTGTTTTACAGCCAATACTTTTTAATAATGAGATTATTTAAATGTCTTAATCAAAGATACTCAGTACTGAGATACTAACTGTTAGTATCTAATACGTATCCCCCCATAGACTGCCACTTTAACGTGGTGGGGGAGTTTGAGTACTGGTGATGAGTCAGGCAAAGTGTGGTCTGACGACCACCATAGAGAACACAAAAGTGATAACTGTGACTTAGCCCAGCATGGCGTATGCGGGGACCCATCCTAGTGCCAGGCCTGGGGTTGGGCCCCCTGCCGCCCAGCTCAGACCAAAAAAATGACAGGTCGGGTCTGTCCTCCACTGTTTTTATGGATAGTGTCTTGGTGCAGCCAGGGGCTAGAAGAAGTCTCTGCTGTTTGCAGATAATGTGGTCCTGTTGACTCCAACAAATCAGGAACTCCAGCATCCACTGGGAAGGTAATGCTGTGTTCACACGCGTCCAAAACGTCAGGTTTGCGTTAAAAATACATGGGGGATGCGCCTCGAGGAGTGTCGAGAGATCACGCGCCTCCCGAGCAGTGCGTCTTAAAGCGTGTTGCGCTGCGGACGCGGCGCGTTTTGAGATTTAGAGCGTTTGACATGTGTTACGTGTGTCCCATGCCTCCAACGCAGCCGACGCTAGGAGTTCAACATTGTTGAACTTTGTGGACGAATTCGCGAGCGTCGACCAATCAGGAGCTTGGGGTTGTGGGTGAATCTCTCCCGGGGGAGAGAGTAGGTGCTGGCCCTCCACTCATGCTCGGAGGTCCTGGGTCGTTGATCGTACCCAGGCCAGCCTTGCCTCATAGTTGAACGCTATTTTGTTTAAATTAATTAATTTTTTGTTAAGGTTTTTCAAAGTCTGTGGTCTGTAGGTGCAACGTTTCGACAGATGTGTCTTCATCAGGCCTAGAACGCAGACCGAACTTTTTGGACGAATTCGCGAGCGTCGACCAATCAGGAGCTTTCTCCAACAGTGACGTAGAAAGGCACCAGGAAGAAAACAGATCAGCTATGGAGGACATGCTGATAAGTCAGGTCGGTTCTCATTCTGAGTTTTATAACCCCACAGCCTACAGCAACCGCAACAGAAAAATAAGGAGCTTGCTTGGAGGACTGTTAGCGAGGCGGTTGGTGTCTCGAGTAAGTTATTTTAACTTTTCACTATAGTAAATATTTCCCCGAAAAAAATCTATGTTCGAACAACTACTAGTACTTTCCCGCTTACGAGTTGATGTGTTAATTCAGTGGAAGTTTGCAAAAGGTGCTGGAAGACTGACTCTGAAGGACACATATGCTAAGAAGAGCAGGAAGGAGAAAGTCAAGGAAAGTGGTGCAGAAGTAGGGACAGTGCAGACGTGGAGGTACCTTGTGGTCATGTCCTTCCTCGAGCCCTATATCACTCCCCGTGAAAGCTCAGGAAACAGGCAGACGCGAAGGGCCAAGGAGGAGCAGGCCGTAGGGTACAACCACAAAGAAGTAGAGCCAGAAGAAGCAGCAGCAGCAGGGTTGTCAGGTTCTGAAGGTCTGAGTCATGCAGCAAACAAAGACCTCGAACAGTTGGAAAAAATACATTTTTTTCCTGTTCATGACCCACAGTTGGCTGACTTTTACTTCTATATTGATAATTTTACTTATTTCTGTGAATCAATTTATTTCAGTGCTTTTTTAACATCATGGCCAGGTGGAGGGGGGTCCGCGTGCTCATAGTTTTTATAATCCAGTGAGCGTGAGGGTACGTCTTTGATTAGTGTCTGTCCCTGTATGATGTGACACCTATCCCTTAGACCTCATGGGCGCGGGCAGATGTTGCCCTTTCTGTGACTTCCTGTTACTTAAGTGGCAATAAAAATTATTCTGATTTTGATTGTCTTGGTCCAGACAAGGAGTCTCGGTCTTTTCTCTTTGGGGTAATTTTTGAGGGGGAAGTTTGGAGAGTCTGAGTGAAGTTAGGCTTCAGGCTCTTATTTTTTGTGGGTGGCTCTAAAAAGAGCCGTTTTGGGTCAGTCGTGTGGTGGACATGACTACTCCGTTGGCTGCCATGGACACAAGTGACCTTCACACACTTGTCCACAATTTCTGGGAAGAGTTCCAGGTGACGCCGAAACATTCTCCACTGTGCAGACCAAATCCCGAATGCATCCTCCACCACTAGCCGAGCTCAGGGGAGGCGGTAAATGAAGGAGCACTGCTCTGGGGTAAGGCCACCACGTCCAGGGAAAGGGCGCATTCATTTTCTGTGCAGTGGAAAGGTCTCTTTTGCCACAAAGACATGGGGCAGGGGTCCTCTGCGGTCAGCTCCAGGTATGTGCTAAGATAAGATATACTTTATTAATCTCACACAGGAGAAATTTACACTAATCAGGAGGTGGGTCGAGTGTTCCCTCGCGCAGAGCCTGACCAAAGGCAGAGTTGGCCATGATGCCTCCATCACTGGATCTGCTGTACCCTCCCACGTCAATGACCCTGAACCTGTGTTGGGCAAGGAAAACCAAGGAATGGTGCCCCTTGTAATTAAAAAAACAAGGACCCAGAGTGTGGGGTGCCTTCACAGCTAACATGCGCCCCATCAATAGTTCCATAGCACAGAGGGAAGTTCCACCTGACCTCAAACTCCTCCGCTATGGACTTCCACTCCTCTGCTCCAGGCACAGCCATTAATTCCTCCACAAGGTAGTCCCAGATGGCTGCCATCACATCTGGGATGAGCATGGAGACAGTGGAAATGCCCACTCTGACGCTCCCTGCAAAGGCTGACTTTCATGCCGCACGCACACACAAACGCCATTCCACACTTGTGCACCCTTTTTTCCCCCGTTTCATTCATACGTAACATCCACACACATCATCCATACTCTTGTCTGTCTCTCCCCTCAGTTACTAGTTTGCCAAAAGGTGCACACTTGTGCGGGCTAGAAATACATTTAAGCCTACATTCATACACCTACCGGTCTGTCGCGCTCCTCTGCATCTGTGCACGAGGATCGATCCAGGACCCTACTTCCTGGTGGGTTAAATGGGCCCCGGAAGCACGGGGAATTGTGCTCATGTGATGCGCATAATTAAATGTATATGTTTTGACTGTTTAATGACCCAATGTTTTTGGTAAAGTAAAGTTATCTGTGTTAGACCATTAGGTGGTGGTCAGGCTAGCAAAAGTTGCTGCTGATATATGAAGAAAATGCGACTGTTCTGAGTATTTTTTTTGCTTTTTTGGATATTTCATGACAATTTGAAGCTACTGTGGTGAACGTTCTAACTCATCATTCCAACTATATGCACAAGGCCGAATTTTTCCACTACATGTTTTGGTAAGGGTTAGGGTACCGCGGCAAATGCTAACACGCTAATAAGTCTCCATTCCTCCGCTGTATGTCACTTACATTCTGTAACGTCTTTGTTTATGCTGCCTCTACCATCGACAATAAAACATGTCTTCTGTCTGAATTAAAGACACAATCCTAGATTGTCATTTCCTTCACTTTAGATTCTAATCCACAGCTAGTGCTACAATCAAGCTTTTGCACTGCTAAACAAATGAAGGTTTGGAAAAACATGGATGCTGCAACTTTTCCGTCTGTCTGTGGGTTAAGGAACTCAGAGTTAAGGTCCTGAAGGACAAAACCTGCATCGTAAAGAGCCGTGTAAGTAAGGATTGGTATGAACTTATCATTCTCAACAAAACAACGCGTCTGTGGCTGTGTTCTTTTCAGGTCAAACATTCATTCAGTGTTTATCTAAAATGCCAACTCATACCTGACAATTAATTCAATAAAGATGGGGATGTAATAACTGTGCATTGTGACTGCATGGCCGGGTAAATCAATAATCCTTCGAGGTAAAAGCGTCTGCTAGTGAAATTTTAGCAAGTTACTTTTCCTGCGTCTTTTCGTAAAGTCCTTAGTGCGAGGCTCTTTATTCATCTCTTCACAAAGAATCCTAAAGTATCCATTAAAGGTTTCGCGACTTGATCGGTTAGAAAACTTAAAACAACACATGCAAAAGGCTTAGTCAGACACGCTTCTCTAGTGAACAACTAGCTCGGCTGACCACCACTTCGTGATACGCATATGTAATGAGGCGGACGTGAAGTCAATTGCAAGCAAGCAATACGTCCCGTTTCTAACAATATATTTTGCTCAATGGGAGGGGCAAGGGGACTAAGGAAGAGCCGTGTTTGGCACACTGTCAGTCTGCCGCTGGTTACAGAGGAGGTAACTACTAAAGGTGACCTATGTGTCTATGTGAACCTGTTGTTTTATCCTGCTTAATTCACTGTACATATGCTCTGCACTGCCTCCACCTTTTTTTTGTTTTTTGTTTTTTTGCACTAATCACGGCAATCAGAGCTCGCCTGTTTTATTTTTAAAGTAACTGTAAGGGGCCGATGGTGCAGCAGGAAACACACAAACTGTTTGAATAACAAGGCTCTTTAATTAGCCAAAAAATTAGTTTAAACAATACAAATAAATGAGGCCATAATCAAAGATCAACTGAACATGACAAAACACTGACCTGACCTAACACAAGACACACCAGGGGAACATTTAAGCTGGGTGATCAGACCAACTATTAACTAAAGGGGGGTAAACAAGACTACACAAAACAAACACATTTACTGAAACTAGTTTAAGGATAAAGTTAAACTATGGAAATATAAATAATAATAGCATATTACTACTACTACTAATAATAATTATTATTAAAACTTATGCTCATATATACTTAAACAATATAAACTCAAATGAATCTCCCAAACATCCCCTCTTCTGGACCTGCCATGGTTCAGGCCATAGGGTGGAGCCTGGAGGTAACACCCCGAGCTGGAGTGGGCGTGGGTGGAGTCAGCCCACAGGAGAGTGAGCTCCAATTGTGAGGGAGGAGTCATCCCTCACAGTAACCCATGACAGCAACTTTCATCCGAGCGCAGCTCTTGGCGCAAATGGTGAAACTCACCAAACTCTGAACGTCTACGGATTATCTGGTGAATCCAGACACGTTGCGGATGCGCCCTTTGACGACGTTGTCTGGCTTTCTTTATGAGATAAAACCAAGCCACTCTTTCAAAGTCATCCATGTTGGGAAACCACTGGCAACAGAGAAGCCCCGCCCAAAGCGCTCTAAAACCTTGTTTGATGCGTGAAAAGCTTGCGGTCTGAATGCAGCATTAGGAGCCGAGTGTGAAGCGGTGGGAATCAGGATAAGCACCTCCAAATTCAAGGCCATGCTGCTCAAACAGAAAAAGGCTTCTTTACCTCTCCATGTAGGTGGAGAGGTCCTCGAGAAGGGACGTTCAAGTATCTCGAGGTCATGTTCAAGTGAGGGAAGAATGAAGCAGGACATTGACAGGCTAATTGGTGCAGCATGTGCAGTGATGCGTGATGAGGGAGCGGAGTCTAAAGGCAATTGTCGTGCCCACCCTCACTTCTGCTCATGAGCTTTTGATTAAGATTAGATTGAGAAATCCTTTATTTGTCCCACATTGGGGAAATTTCAGTGTTGCATCACAAGTTATAGAACAGTAGGAATGAGGAGCACACAGCACAATAGCTATCCTCATTAAAATAAAACAAATTATTTAACTCTATACCTGCATAGAGTTGCATATCTGCATCAATAACAAGTATATAATCTCTATCTTGAAAATAATAAAAAGAGGTTTTTACATTTGGCAAAATAAGAGGCAATTATATAGTACTTTGTTTTCTAGTGCAAGGAATGTGTAGTTATATGTTAGCATTTATACATTAGCAGCAGTATGTTTACATCTGTACATGTTAGCAGCAGTATGTTTACATCCGTACATTAGCAGCAGTATGTTTACATCTGTACATTAGCAGCATGAGGCTCTGGGACACAGTGACTCAGTAAAGTGACAGTGACATGTGGTTATTGCACATTCTGATATCACGTTGTGATTTCGAAGCAGCCGTTTCACATGTAAGCGCTGCCCTCTCTCTTTCTGCTCCCCTCCCGCACTCACAAAGCTTTTGCCCCCCACTCAGCCTGTGCTCATGTGCTGTTTACGGGGCTTGTGTCTCACAATATGGATCGCACATTTGAACGTGGATATTGTGACGGTCAAATGATAAAACCGGGAAGCGCGGAGGATGAGGCTTTCTTTCGTTTTGCTGTATTGGTCACCATTTGTTTTCGAAACAAATTCTCTTCCGCTATTCTATATATAAATTACACTCCATTACAAACCTGCACAACTTATTCTTCAAAAGTATGTTTATACCAATGCACTGCATGGATATGGATTGAATTTCCCGAATGAGTACAAAAATAAACTGAGGTAGTCCAGCTTTAAGGATATTTTAGAGACACATGACACGTGGGATTAAGTTAGCAGTGTTCATTAGTCCTTATTGTTTGTTGTACAGTCTGACAGCAGCAGGAAGGAAAGACCTGCGGAACCTCTCCTTCACACATCGAGGATGAAAAAGTCTGTCACTGAAGCTGCTCTCCAGCAGACAGACCCTAGGGAAGACCCAGAACACGTCGGAGGGACTATGTCCCTCAGCAGGCTAATGAACACCTTGGGATTCCGCAGATGAGCTGGAGGAAATGTGTTTAGAAAGGGAAGTCTGGGTGACTCTGGTTAGCTTGCTGCCCCTGCGACCCGGCAAAGCAGAAGACAATGAATGGATGTATCTAATATGTACAGTATGTGCCCTTTAGGATGTGTTCACACACAAGATAATGTCTTCAGGAGAGTGTTTCAAAGGGTATCTGTTGATCTGAGGAATAGTTCTGACTGACTAGAACACAGTGCTCTCCTCTGACTGTGTTGAGTTTTCCCGTGATTGGTTGAAAGTGATCTTTGGTGGAAATGTGAATAGAACACACTGTATCTAGGAAAGAACTATTCAATAAATCACACGGACATGTGGCCGCGCAAAAGCTCTTTGGTGAGCTTTGCTCCGCATTAGGAGCTGTAGCTGTTTCTGCTGTAGGTCCATCCATCCATTTTCTACCCTTTAATCCATTTCTGGGTCAGGGGGGTGGCAATCAGAGATGCCACCCAAGTCTCATAGCACCAGCCCCTCACTGATCCTCTGCAGGTGGTGAGTCCACAGGAGGACGGCTGCTCTCTGAGTGTGAGCATAGCCTTGATCTTTCAGTGGGGGCTTTGGGCAAAGTGGGGTTAAGTGTCTTGCCCAAGGACACAACGACAGCAGTCATCAGTGGGAGTCGGTGGAGAAGGTGCAGAGGTGGGAAATGAACCCACGACCTTCTGGCCTTAAGGCCAACGCTCTACCAACTGAGCTACTGTCGCCCCTTCTGCTGTAGGTGACGCGGGTTAAGTGTCTGCTGTCTAATAAGTACTGCCAGAATATTCCATGGGTGGGTGTACACTTAACCTACTGTACCACTTGGCTTTGAAGAGGCAGCCTTCAAACATCACTGTGACTATAAAACAGTTACTATTCTATGGGAGTGAGCGGGACATCTCGCTATTTAAATCTCTTCGGCAGAACCTCTGTAAGCCTTGCATGTATAAACTGATTTATTTACTCAAATATTGTAAATAACCACAACAAGTGGTTAAGCCGTTTGTTCTCAGATGTTTGCCTTATGTAACCACGGAAACCCATTTCTACTTCTATCGTAGGTATATTGCAGAATGCAAAATACTTGTGCATGAAGTAACAAGATGTTGCTTGATGTTTGCCCATGTGTGATTATTCTGTATGTGAGATAGTTTATTATAACTATAAGTTTGGCTTCCACATGTACACTAAGACAAGAGGAGTCTGTGCCTTCATGTAAACCATAGAGTATGGGTCCCCAAATGGTAGACTGTGGTCCAGGTCCAGACTCTGAGAGCCTTTTCCAGTGTTGCCAACTCCTCAGTAAGGAAAGTAGCTATTGGCTGTCCCAAAAGTCGCTAGAAGTCGCTAAATGACGTCATCGCCTAATTTGCATAATTGGCAATTTGCAAATAACTGTAACGGACGCTGTAGGAGAGAGGAATAACGTCGTGGGAGAGACAAAAGTGAGTAAAAAACACCCTAAATATGTTTAGAACTATAAATGTACAAACATAATTTCAACATTAACAACATTTAATGATTTTAATGCTTTGTCTAGATCTGTCGCTAGTCGCTTTTTTGAAAAAAAGTCGCTATAGGGTCTGAAAAGTCGCTAAATCTAGCGACAAAGTCGCTAAGTTGGCAACACTGGCCTTTTCTCTGGACCTCCGTGATTTGTTTTATTCAAAAGAACATTAATACAAGTATGTTAAATTTTCACCAAAAGCAATTTGTAAACAGGCAGGCGCGAGGGCGGCTGCAGGGTCCTGCAGAGTTATGGGCCTTCAGACCAGATCATGGGTTGCTGCGAATTTTAATGCAAAGTCAGTGGTGACGTCTGTTCAAGTGTGGAACTGCATCTGCGTCTTGGCACGCACGCACAAACTGTGCGTGCCAGAGGCGCTGGACCGGAAAATCGACGCACGCAGGAGATTAACATTGCTGAACTTTTTCCGCCGGTCGCACGAGCAGCGACTAATCAGAGAGTCGTTGATTGGTCGCAGGGACATTAGCGGTCTAGCGAACAGACTGAAAATACTCGTAAACAGCCACAACAGGAGCTAAACCAGCACTAAACCAGGACTGACAATGGGGGACAGTGCTTGTGAACATTTGCCTCCAGCCTGAGTTCTCATGCTCCCTTGACTGTAAACAACTGCTAACGTGTTTGCTAATGTTGAAGTACTGTTAAATAATAAAATAAACTTATGGCGCACCTCCGTGAACACATACTGCTGTTATATAAAGTCTCTGGAAGGTCTCCGGGCACAGAGACGCTGCAGAGCTCCATTCTTGGGGAAGAACTATATACAAAAATCCACTAGCTAAACTTTGTTAGCATCAAAGCCTACCCGCCACGTCCGCCCTGTATTTTTTTCCCACCACTGGCCAGTACTTCTGGTCTTAGCGCCCCCAGCGTCTGAAATTTAGAGAATGTGAGTCAAGTGCGCGTGGAAGCTGCGTTCCAGCGTCGGCGGTCAGAAGAATGTTAGATAGGAGAAAAGAGACGGGAATAAATGCTCGTGTTCAGGAGGAGCGAGACAGAGGTGTGTGAGCGCTGCTATTGCCGATGTTTAGTCTGAATGTACACATCAAAAACATTTTATAAAAGCATCAGCAAACAGTGCGTGCCCAGCTTTAGTGCTCACTGCGAGTGTAGTGGATTTTGGGCAAGCATAAAAAGGCGTTTTGTGGTCAGAGTGTATGGATGTGATGACAGAAACGTTATTTGATGGGAAAGAAGGACTTCAACAAAAAAGTCTGCCAGATCCTTATCATCCACAGTTAACATAGATAGATAGATACTTCATTGATCCGTCGTAGGAGAAATTAAGGTGTCCAGTAGCAGCAAAAATGTAAAAAAATTGTTCATTTTAAAAAGTTAAAAATAGTAATAATCAGAGTAGCTGCTTGGTTTGGACCATCTTCTCTGCTCTAGTCCAAAGTGAGATGCTTCATTAGCATTTTTCAAAAAGTTAGTGGATTTTCACCTGATCCGCCTGGTTCGGACCATGAATCCTCTCTGCTCTTGTCTGGACCAGTGTAAAACCATGAACACTGTATTGCATCAACATATCAGGTAGAAAAAAAGCAATAAAAATAAAAACTCAAAAGTACAAAACAACTGTTTCAGAGCTACTGAGGACTTGCGGCCGTACTCCAGCGTATTCAAAAGTAAAAATGTACAGTACATGTTAACACCCTCTGCTCCGAGAGTTTGGGAGAGGAACGTGGTGTTTTGTGTAGAAATAAACAAAGGAGAGTAGTCGTCGTTGTTGAAGGATTTAAATCATTTCACATGAAAGAAATAGCTTGAATGGATTTCTATTAAATCAAATATTTGCTTGATGTCCGGACCCTAATCATGTTGAACTGATAAAGTAAGTGGACCTCTTGCAAATTAACTCATTATCTGCCATTGACGTATTTGTCTGAGACCGGTCATTTCTGTCCAACTTCCCTCTTTTTGAACCGGGGATTACAAGACAACAAAACTAGCTACAGTAGGTCCCATTTCGTTTTGTCGCAGCTGGTGGGGACTTTTGATATGTGACAGTATGGAAACTGTCCACTAAAGTGTGTTTTCAAGGTTTGATGCGAAGTCATGAAAGCTCAGGTACTTTCTCTACGGGTTTGTTGAAGAACGCGAATTATTTAAAAAAGAAAAATACTTTGGACATCATCCAGAATGGCTGTATGTCCATGAAGTCGCTCGGCCAGGGTATCGTCCATACGGGCCGGCGTTTTGGGGGGGTGTTGTAAGACGAAAACTTTTTGAAAGTAGGTCCCAGAGTGGAAAGATTTCAAAACTCCGTATATGCCGCTCGTGGTTACTGCCTACTCCGCCAATGTATCGGAGACGCTCTGCGTCATCGCCCCGCCTTTGATAAAAGCACGCATGCGCCGCCTCAGAAATAATGACACTCGGTGTTTACAGTAAAATGTTTCTGAAATTAAAAGCTTTTGTCTTCGTGTGGATATGGAGGTGTTCACAAGTTAAGTGTCAATTGAACGTATCTCGACTTTAAAGGTTATAACTTAAAAACTAAAATTACTACCATAGATTGGAAAAAATGATTTCAAACACAGACACGATCAAAGAGATAGTGTGGATAATACAATCAAAAGGAAAGAATGTCAAATTATTTTTTGGTGACATTTTTAAACGACAAAATCAGCCTCTTTTTTGACCATTCTACTGTGAGCCAGTTACATAGAAAATAAAATGTTCCTCAGTCTGAAAAAGCGGAGATGTAATATTTGGATGAAATAATTTTTTTATTCAACTTTTCAACCTATATCTCACCAATAACAACTATTATCCCAATCTCAATCTGGATTTAGAAAGCATTTCAGTACAACCTACTGCCGCTATGAAATTTACAAATGATGTGTTTTCTAGTTTTGGACAAAAGTATGTTCACTGGTGCATTATTTTCTTGATTTGACGAAAGCTTTTGACTTGTTGACCATTAATTACTTTTGGACAAAACTCCGACAGCATTGCCTCTCCGACAGCACTTCTCTGGGTTCAACTCCTACCTGCACTCTCGTTCGCCAGTGTGTGTCCTTTGGGGGCCAAAGCCTAGTCCAACTTCACAGTATTGAAAAAGCGCCATTCCACAAGGACTCCTCACTTGGTCTCTTCTCTATCTTTAATAAAGATCTACCGAGTCTGTTCCACTGCACTATGAACTTTATGCTGATGAACTGGTTATTACTGTTCCATTTCTTATCCCTGACATCTGAACTCTTTTTCAACACAACACTTTGACATTGTTCAACCTGGCTCCTTTTAACATACTTCTGCTCACGAAAAACCAAATCTATCCATGCTTTTCAAGAAGACCAATAAACCTCTCCCGATTTAAATCTCCACTTTCTAGATCTGTCCCCAGTCAAGATTTGTGTGGACAACCTTAAGTTATTGGTCTTTGGCTAGACTCAAATCTTTCTTTCAATACCATATTTCACAAACTGTACACAAAATTAACTATTCACTGAAAAACACTTTATCAATCCAATGACCGCTTTAATTTATGCTGCACGGAAAAGGATTATTTCACAACTTCTACTTCCCATATTATGACTAGCAGACATAGTTTATAAAAATACCCCCTCCACTTCTATCCATCCTATGAACACTGCTACAACAGCCTGTGCAGTGTTCATTCTGCGCTGCCCCTACAGGGACCCATGACTGTGCATGTACCAGCATCTGTCCTGGCTTGTCTGTCCCAAAGTCAAGGGGACATATCATGAAAAATCCACTTTTTGTGCCTTAAATGCCTTATGTTGTGAAGTGGAGCTCTAGAAGTGAGTTGAAAATCAGTCTCTTCATGGGTTGCAGAGAACACTTCATATTCTGTTTAGGTAAGATTTTTCAACCCGTTCTGATTTTGCCATTCTCTATTACGTGTTTAGAATTATTACGTCACAGTATTTGCAGCGAGACTGCTATATAAGGGCATGGCCGTCTAACAAAACACTTCGGCCCAGCCCTCCTCTACTGTGCATCACTTTGAATTTGTAGTCCAAGCTCAAGGATGCCAGCGAACAGGCTGGACTGGCCACCGGGCGTACCGGGCAATGCCCAAGGGCCGATGCCCATATTTGGGCCGGTCTGTCTGCCTCATACAAAACAAAAGTGTAAATCCGTTGAGAATTGTTCGAGCGGGGGCGCGCGTATCCGCGGGCACCTGTTGTATGTACTCGAATGGGATTCCGCCACCTCAGCGGCCGCAGTGTTCTGGGGCATCTACGGCCGTTTGTAATGAGCAGCTTCCGCGTCCAGCGGCGGCGAGAGGCTGTGAGCGTCCAGCCGCTCGCAGCCGCTCCACCGTGTTGTGGCTGAGCGCGCAGCCTCAACGTGGCCATGTACCCAACCCCATAAACGCGCACAGACCATGCGTGTCTTTGAGTAATCTGTGTAACCCAATAAATACACTGCTGCAGGAAACAGTCCGCGTCTCCCCTCTCCTCTCGAAGCGCGATTAAACGCCCTAAATAAAGTTCTGATACCTACATTTTGCATTGCATTAAAAGTTCATGTTTGAGCCAAAAGTAATATGTTGTGAACAAATTAAACAAATTTAGAGCCAGCAAATGGCTGACAATATGCATTTCAGTCTTTTTGACCAATTCTCATCCCTGTAACAAACAATAGTGTTGTCTGTGTCCACCTCCCTCACTCTGAGACATGTTCATTACTCTCTTGTAATATAGACTATTGCATTTTATTTTATTGTTGAAACTGCACATATCCTGATCCTCTACAGTATTTGCTTCCACATACTGTATAAACTAGGAGTCGGCAACCTGCGGCTCCGGAGGCGCATGCGTCTTTTTCCTTCTGTAGAAGGAAAAACTTTCTTAAAGTTTTTAAATGCTGTAAAATTGTGCATAAGTAATATTCAATTTAAACATTTCTGTCAACGTAGTGCGTTTCTTATCCTGGCAACGGTAGGCCCGCGCCGGCCGGCGATCTGTTGTAAAACAAAACCGGCATGTGAGGCTCAGCTTGTGTACAAGTCTCTCCTTGGCCTGTCCAAATATATTAGTGACATGTTAGTACCATCCGAACCAGCCTGGACTCTGAGGAGCACAGGGACTGGACTCCTCTGGGACTCTGAGAGCACAGGGACTGGCCCTGTCCCTTTAGTGCCAGAGTCAGGACTAAACATGGGGAGGCTGCTTTTCAGATTCATGCTGCTAACATTCTGGAAAAGTCTACCTGAGATGTTGGAGACAGGCCTCCTCTCTGACAAAGTTTAAAAACCAGGTTAAAAAAACCGTTCTATCTGTTTAGGCTGTGTATGCAACGGAGCGGATTTATATTTTTATCTTTTCTTTTAATTAGACTGTGCGCATGGATCCCAAAGCTAAAAAGAGAAGAGTCGATAATAAGACTGGACTAAGAATGAAAATTAACATTTGCTTTCAGTCAATGAGGAAGGACTGCTTCATGTTTGCAATGTAATGAGAAGTTTCTATGAGATAATTGTATCTGTGCTTAGAAACTACAAAAATGGCCGCTCGGGGTGGAGTTGAACCTGTGTCACCTGGATGGGGGGGTGGTCAAAAGCGCCTCATTTGCATTTAAAGAGACAGCACCAAAACAGGTTGCTCTCAGACGCACCTCAGAACAGGTGTAGAAGAAAGGCCCGTGGAGCTACAAATAATGAGACTCAGACCCAGGCATTGCAGTTACGCTTTATATAGGCCACAAATTAATGATTTGTGGCCTTCAGCAGTGTATGCTGAACATCCAAGGGGAGGACATTGAGCTGCTGGACAGCTTCAAGTACCTGGGTGTTCACATTAACAATAAACTGGACTGGTCCCACAACACCAACGCCCTGTACAAGAAGGGCCAAAGTCGCCTCCACCTTCTGAGGAGGCTGTGGTTCTTCGGATTGAGCAGGTCTCTGCTCAGGACCTTTTATGACTCTGTGCTGGGCCCCGGGCAGCACAGAGTGGGACAGGAGTAGACTGAACAAGCTGGTCTGGAGGGCCAGCTATGCGGACACTGAACGTGAAGTCAATGGTGCTGACTTGCTGTGCTCTGCACAATCTGTGCGAAAACCACGGAGACCATGTGACACCTGTAGCAACAGCAGCCTGTGTAGCAGTGGTTTAGAGGAGGGTCTGATGCGTCATTTTGTCAAATGCCTAAACATTTATTTTGCCCTTGTTTTGACAAAAAATAAAACCTTTTTGTATTAAGCAAATGTCTCCATCCTTGTTCATAAATTTACCAAGGTTACATGGATTTACTGACAAATATAATGTATGCAATGTAAATAGAAGTAAAAGTATATGGTAGGAAATCGTAACTTTTGCTTTTGAACCCCTTTTCTGCATGTGCACAGACAAATGAATGAAACAAAGTCTAAATACGATCACAGATTTATTAAAAACAAAAGTAAAGTGCAAAACCAACAATTTACAAAGTCCAAAGTACGTATGTCTCTTGAGACCAGGTCCAGATGAGGGTAAAGTTAAGTACTCCGGTCACTCATTGCTCGTTGGTAATCACCTCACTTCTGGGAATGGATTCTCAAACAAATAAATATACACAAAACAACTTAAGTACAAGCACAAAACAGAATGGCAACACGTGAAATAGCAAAATACAGCACAGTGGAACAGGAAGGACGTTTTAGCTACATTACATTTCAGTGAGAGCTTTGGGCCAACGGATACGTAGCTAACCAGTTATTTCCAGGATTACCACAGACTGGTCACAAATCAAGAGCTCCCTGAAAACCTTCTTGTTCCGTGCGCCGTGTTTTTCAAAGGCAGCTCAACGGAACGGACCGACCAGGACGTTGACTTTTCGGGCTTTCTGTGCAATTCCATTTCTCTGGGATGAGGAGGACATATTAAAGCAGGGCAGCCAGTTTTAAAGATTGCGGGGTTGAGTTATTTTTACCATAGGGTCGAACGTCGCCTCCAGTGACGACCCTCGTTGACCAGTGTAAGGCAGTCGGCTGACGTCACGTTTTGGTGTCGCTTTTTTGCACACTTAGAACCACTTTAGAGGTGGTACAAAAAAAGCCCAACTCTAGTGGAAATGCAAAATAACCGTGCCGTACCGTACCGTTACTGTGGAAAAGAGGCATTATTGTCTCTATAGATCTTCAGGCTACTGCCACTTCCATGGTTGGAGTCTCTGTAGTTTATAGCCATTGGATATTGTATGTTTTTGTCCTTATAGCTTGCTTGTATTCCGCCAGTCAATTTTTCAGTTTCCATTTTGTATGGCCTACATAGAAACGGCCACTAGGACACTCAAGTTTATATACTACAAAGGTAGTAACCTAAATGTAATTGGTTATAGTTACGAATTACTTCTGCCAAAAAGTAATCAGTGGGGAATAGAGTACTGTGGGGCTGGTGAAAACGGGGCTATAGTATCATCCCATTCATAAATGTTGGAACTTCTATAAAAGCTCGCTTCAGATTTGTTTTATTTTTATTTTTATGAATGTTTAAGTAAAGGAAGGTTTCTCCCCCATCATCTGTACTTCTTAGCAGTTCAATGAAAACCTGCTAAGAAGTGCAGATGATGGGAGAGAAACCTTCCTTTGCTTTGACTAATCCTGGTACGACTGAGAGTTTACACAAAATTATCAGAATCAGAATCATTTATATTGCCAATTTATATTAAATTATGAATGTTTATTGAAAAGCTCTACTTCCAACTGATGTTAAATTCGTGAAAAAAAAAAAAAACATCCAAACAGAGTTGAGTTTCCAGAGCCAAAATGTCTGATTCACATTAGAGCAGACTCTTGTATTCTAAGATGCAAACTTTTCCCGACACAAAGGCCTGACATCGGCACACGCTGCAGATTGGCATAGTCCGTAACAATGCGCGTCTGCCTCGGGTCATGACGCAGACTTTAGTCCACGCGCTCCCAAGTCGTCCCATTGTGCCGCGACACACGCTTTGAATTGCAGCCTCTCCTTGTGCCCTCTGCCCCTCCTCCTTCTGCTTATTTTTGTGTAAACGGAGAGGGGTACGCGAAGGGAGGGCGACTCTGGATCGACCCCTTCTCCTTGCTCTCCCTCTCTCTCTCTCTCTCCTCGCCACAAAGACCCGGAGAAAGCTGCATCTTTTCTTCCCTCCATTCGCGCACTCTCTCCCGCACGAGACTGACGCGGTGAGAAGTCGCGAAGGAAAAAAGAAACAAATCAACAACGACCCAAGCTTGAAGAGAGTGCACTTAAAAAATCGTAAACGTTCTAGTTAGATTCACTTATTTATTTAATATTTATTGGGATTTTACGCGCGCCTTGGTCTGGACTAAGCTCATCACTAATGGATTCTATCTCAACAGTAGTTTTGAAGATATGCAACATTTGGAACCACCGTTTATAGCCAAAAGCGTCGAGAAATGACTGCAGAGAAACTATTTGTAAGAATTCAACGCGCAAGAATCAATCATAGACCGGACTTTGGAACCACTTGGAGACAGTGAAAGACGCACAATTCGGATGGATCGTCAAGTTTTTCTCTGACACATCCACATCCAGTTGATTTTCTGCCATTATTGCTCTCTCTACTTGATGCCAGAGGTATTGTTGTAAGACTTAACACGGGGGAAGATGATGGCAGCCAAAGCAGGTGTGTTTTGGTGCAAACTCCTCTTGGTTTTGCTGGTGTTGAGCTTAGAGGCGCACGGGAAGACGGTGAAATACAAAGTTTATGAGGAGCAGCGAGTGGGCACTGTGATCGCCCGGCTGAAGGAGGACGTCGCAGGGGTACTGGCCAAACTACCCGCGTCCACGACCTTCCGATTTCGTGCCATGCAACGGGGTGACACACAGCCCCTGTCTGTGCGCGAAGAGGACGGGGAGATCACCGTGGCGAGTAAGATCGACCGAGAGAAGCTGTGCGATAAGAATCTGAACTGCACCATTGAGTTCGACGTGGTGACGCTACCCACGGAGCATCTGCAGCTGTTCCACGTTCAGGTGGAGGTGCTGGACGTCAACGACAACTCGCCGCACTTCTCCCGGTCCATCGTCCCGGTGGAGATCTCCGAGAGCGCGGCGGTGGGTACGCGCGTCACGCTGGACGGAGCTGTGGACGCAGACGTGGGGGACAACGCGCTGCACACGTACGCCCTGCAGCCCAACAACTTCTTCAAGATCGAGGTGAGTGAAGAATCTAGACTCGGGAGTCAGGTCTAGAATAGGCGAGTACTTTTCATGGTAACGAAAAGATTTTTAGTCTGCCTCCTCGACCTGGCAACGGACAGAGCTGACGGTGGCTGAGTGGTTAGCGCTCTTGGAACAGTGGAGTTGCATGTTTATCCTCGTGTCTGCGAAGGGGTCTTCTGGGTGCTCCGATTTAAAATTCCACTAAACATACAATTGGTTATAAGATACATATTAGTCCATATGGGGAGCGGGACCAATGTTGATATATGTCCGAATCATCACTGTAAGACCCTGCTCCATCAGCAAAAATAAAAAACAAATACATTGCTAAAAGTGAGAAACCTCAGGGAGACCCACATTGAGAGAGGGCGGCGCTCCCACAGATTTAGGACTGAGCCTGTTGATCCAGGACCGAGGCTGTAGATCCAGGACTGAGGTTTTAGATCCAGGACTCAGGATGTAGATGCAGGAATGAGGCTGTAGATCCAGGACTGAGGCTGTAGAACACAGACTGAGACTGTGCAAAATTACATTTCTGATGAAATTTGATAGTGAGGTCGTGATTTTCGATTTAATCAGAAATGTAATTTTAGGGTCAAACAATGTTTTAGATTTGTGTTTGTTCTGCCAGAATATGCAAAGGGACGTCGCGAATCCCATCATTGTTACCTAAAGTCTCAGTAGCGTTGTCAAAAATAGTCTTGGATTGAGAGAGAAGGAAGAGGATAATAATAATAAATAGAACATGAGCCCTCACTGTGAGTGGCCTGTCCTCCTCCTGCATGATACTGTTTCTTAAAACAGAGAATATTCTGGGCTGTGGTTTTCATAATTGTTATTCATGGAGTTGTGTCTTGATATCTGATATTGCTTAAGGATTTGCATGACCAAAACAACTTTATCAAAGGGTTTTGTTGTTGTGTAGTTTTTAGTGGAAGGAGCACATACTAACTCTTCTCAAAGACGATGATGTTGTAGAAACGTGCTTACTTGGAACTCCCTCATGTTTTGACCATTCCCCATGTAAATACTCAGTCAAATCACCTGGGCTATGTTGTGAATGTGTGTGTGTATGTGTGTGTATTGGGTTTAAGTTAAGTCATGAGTCAAACACAAGGCCCGCTAAACTCATTTTAAATTAATATAGTTAATTTGAGCATTGACAATATGTTAATATGGAGCATGGTGTGTTATTCACTGAATAAAGCATGTATTCTAACATTTGAATCCTACATGTCATCCTTTCTCATTTTTATAATAGAAATCTAATCTAATTTCTATTTTCTACTGTGCCGTTGGTTGATTGTTGGCTGGCTCGATGTGTGTGTTTCTCTGTGTGTGTGTGTGTGTGTATAAAGCCAAAACATTTCCTGGACCTCTGCCTGATTTCCTGATTATAAGCTTTATTCCATTGGATACAAATTAGGTTTCTGCTTGTGTTCCATTGTCATTGATTCCACATGAGGTTCCATGTGAATCAGATACACTCTGGGCTAATCCATAATATCAGGGACTTCTGGCACACACATGTTCCCCCGCCCCTTCTATCTAAATGGTCTTTATCAAACCTGTAACACCGAGATGGATCCTTATACTATTACATCATGTTCATTCATACATGTTTTCTGTCGTTTTAAAACAAGATAGTACTACCACCAAGACGATCCTCTCTGGTGGTAGTACTAGGGAACTACAGGCTATGGCTGTTCATCCATATAATTCTGATTAAGAAAGTGATGTCACATTAAAAAAAACCAAATTAAATATTTGCACTAATATATTCCTTTGTTTTCTCGCTGTGAACAAACTGCACAGGGTCTCAGATATATTATTAGCAATTTCTCTGGTAACAACTGCCTGCCCAAAACGATAGAGGAGCAGACTGTATTTACCTCCCAATTCTATTACTGTGGCGACTTCAGTCAATATAGACAATTATTGATTTGTTGTTTGTTTTTATCTAAATAAATAGATTTGTTGTATTCCCAGACTTGGTAGGAATGACGACCTTGAAAAGTTTGCAGACTGCATCGCTCTGACTTGTGTTAGACTTTAAAAATCCAAAATACTGCCAAACTGGTGACGTAAACTTTCCTTTAATATCAACTATTTGTTGCATTTCCCAGAATGCCTTGCGGTTGATGCTCAGCCGTGATAGGTCGAGAAGCCTCTAGCTACTTCGTCCAAAATGCCTTGTACCTCTGGCTCGGCTTTTCTTCCTGTTTTTTTTTTTGACTTATTGAGCATCCTATTGACACCATTTTCTATTCATATTGATCACATGTCTATCGGAATATATATTGGCAAGGCAAGGCAAGTTTATTTATATAGCACAATTCATACACAAGGCAATTCAAAGTGCTGAACAAAACAAGAAAGCATTAAAATCATAAATAATCACAGAACATTAAAAAGAAAGATAAAAATATAAAATCCCTCAGTTGTATGCACAGTTAAACAGAACTGTCTTTAACCTGGTTTTAAACATTGTCAGAGAGGAGGCCTGTCTCACATCTTCAGGAAGACTGTTCTAGATTATATCAGCATGAATCTGAAAAGCAGCCTCCCCATGTTTAGTTCTGACTCTGGGCACTAACAGGAGTCCAGTCCCTGTGCTCCCTGTGCTCCCTGTTATTGTTATCGTTTTATCGCCCAGCCCTAACACTACATACTGATGTAAACCAGTGTTTCATTGTCTTTATTTTAATTGATTCTTGGGTGTTTGAAAAAGCCTGTATTATCCTGTACTCAAGGCTTCAGTGCTCAGAAAATGTCTATTTCACCTACCACCTATCTCCATACATTACTTGTATTGATAACGTATTGATGCAATGGTTGAAAGTTAATTTGAAGGAACTGGTTTAAAAAAAACAAATAGCCCTTTTTCTACCAGCATTACTCTACTCTATCATGATTGAGACTGTTTCCATAGGCTCTATTTAACCGGTACCAGATGCTTCTTTAGTCCAACTTGTCCCTGATTCTATCCAGGCCCGAGCTGGTACAAAAGTGTTCTAAGCCATGGTTTCCAAGGAATTGGTTTGTTGTGGGTAGGATGCTAGGATATGGCACCAGATACTAAATCATAATAGAAACAGCTGAGTAGAGTAGAGTAGAGTGGGCTGGTGGAAACATGGCTTATGTTGTGGTTTTCAATGGTGGAATATGTTGGCTAAGGAACCGCTGCAAAGAATGTCATGAGACTGGAGAGATTTGTAAAACTAATTTGGAGGTAGAGCTCTGTCCATTGGGAAAGTTTAACAATATGGCATTTAGTGTATGGAATATTGATTAGTGCACTTCTTTGTGACAATCACAGACTAACGTTCTCATCCTTCTTCAGGTGAGGACTCGTACGGATGGGGCCAAGTACGCCGAGCTGGTAGTGATGCGTGAGCTGGACCGGGAGTTGCAGCCCACATACCAGCTCCTTCTCACCGCCTCTGACAACGGCGTCCCCCCCAAGTCGGGCTCCACACTCCTCAAGATCACCATCTCCGACTCCAACGATAACAGCCCTGTCTTTGACGAACAAGCCTATGTCATCAACCTCTCGGAGAATTCCCCCCTCGGCACGCTCATCATTGACCTGAATGCTACAGACCCAGATGAAGGCGCCAACGGCAAAATCGTCTATTCGTTCAGTGGACATGTCTCGCCCAAGATTCTGGAGACATTCAAGATCAACCCTGAGAGTGGACACATCACTCTGGTCAAGAAGGTGGACTACGAAACTACGGCGTCGTACGAGCTGGATGTGCAAGCTCAAGACATGGGGCCCAACGCCATCCCGGGGCTGTGCAAGATTGTGGTGAAACTGGCGGACGTCAACGACAACAAACCAGAGATCAACATCAATTTGATGACTCCAGGGAAGGAAGAGGTGGCATACATTTCCGAAGGTGCTCCTGTAGACACGTTCATTGCGCTGGTTAGGGTGGACGATGGTGACGCAGGGTTGAACGGGGAGGTGGTGTGCCGGCTTCATGGCCATGGGCACTTCCGACTGCAGAAGACTTACGAGAAGAACTACATGATCCTCACCAACGTGTCTCTGGACCGGGAGAAGAGGTCTGAGTACAGCCTGACAGTCATCGCTGAGGACAAGGGATCGCCGAGTCTGTCCACCGTCAAACACTTTACTGTGCAGGTAATAATGCATTGGTTATATATAGTTTTTTAACATTCAAAGATGCTTCACATGTCATTATTCACTCACTCCCTAGACAGTGGTGCAAAATTACTACTGTAGCCACAGCTGCCCTGGGACGCACTGACAGAAGCAAGGCAACCACTATGTGCCACTGGCCCCTCAGACCCCCACCAACTATTAACACACACACCAGAATCATGTGGGTGAAGTGTCTTACCAGTATGGCATCTTGCTTTAACCCGCAAGTGGCTCCACGAAGGGTGGTGATTTTGACATATGGGCAACATTACAACTTTAAACTTGCGTTATTTTTTCTCTAGTTACACACTTATTGTTGTATTCTGATTTCAAATATCATGATTCTTTTTAAACTTAATAATCTCAACGTCCTGTCCCCCACTTCTACCCATAGGTCTTGGACGAAAATGATAACCCACCGCGTTTCGAAAAGAACCGCTACGAAGTGTTCAAGTCTGAAAACAACTCCCCCGGGGCCTTCCTCATGACCGTAGTGGCTTCAGACGCCGACCTGGGCACCAACGGGCAGGTGACGTACAGCGTGATTGACACTCTGGTCCAGGGAAGTCCCATCTCCACCTACGTCACTGTGGACCCTTCCAATGGAGCCGTGTATGCCCTGCGCAGCTTCGACCACGAGGACGTCAGCCGCATTGCCTTCACGGTACAGGCGCGCGATGGAGGGAACCCACCACTATCCACCAACTCCACCGTGCTGCTCACCGTGTTGGATGAGAATGACAACGCCCCAGTCATCCTGACTCCTGCCCTCCGCAACCACACGGCTGAGCTGCCCGTGTGGAGGTATGCCTCCCCCGGACAGCTGGTCACGGCGATGAAGGTGAGGAGGCCCAAACATACAGACCATTCCACTGATTAGGGCTTCAAACATTCTCTCCTGCCTGTAGTTTCAAATTCTATTGCATATTCCTTGTTTACCTGTTGGTTGTAGGTATCTGTAAGATATTCACACTCTACTTTTTAATCTTCTCAAAGGCTAAAGATATCAGAAGATCAGAACATCAATTGGTGCATAGCATAGCATCACAACAGTAGAACAAGCTGAAAAATCTAACTTTATTTTTGTATAAGATATAGTCACAGGCATTTTGCATGTTCCTTACTTGTTCCTTTGAATCAGAAATTGAATCTGCTTGTGCCTAACTAGTTGCCTCATAAATATCTCAAGTAGGTGTCCAAATCTTCAAAAGCCCAAAGAAAACCCCACCAGAACTAGATATATCAATTGCATAGACATCTCTGATTACATCTTTTATAACATTATTTTGAGAGGCATCTCAACTCATTTTATCAAACTTGATCCTCTTCAGACAGCAATAACCAATGTTCCATTCCTAAAGGTGAGCGACCGGGATGCTGGCGCCAATGGGGAACTGAGCTGCTCTATTGTGTCCGGTAACGAGGAGGGGTTGTTTGTAATGGACCCCCGCCGCTGTGAGCTGCGCACCAACGCCAGTCTGGAGCAGGTGAACAGGGACGTGGTGGAAATCCGGGTGGAAGTCCAGGACAGAGGCACCGTACGGCTGACCACTGGGGCTGTATTCAGGCTAGGATTACAGGAAACCATGGAGGTCCTGGCTCCGCTATACCCGTCGGGCTCAGGCCAGGCCACTCTGGACCTGTCCCTCATTGTCATCATCTCCCTGGGGGCCGTGTGCGCTCTGCTCTTGGTGGTCATGGTCATGTTTGCCACGGCCCGTTGCAGCCGCGATAAGAAAGACCCGCGCCGCAACTACAACTGCCGCACGGCCGAGACCAGCTACCAGAACCGGCCCAAGAAGCCTTCGCGGCAGATCCACAAGACCGACATCACCCTGGTGCCCACGGTGAACGGGTCGCTCCCCGTCAGAGCTCATCCGCGCTCACCATCCGCCTCACCCGCACCCGACCGTGGCACCCTGGCCAGCCGGCAGAGCCATCACAGCCGCCAGTCACTCAACAGCCTCGTCACAATCTCATCCAACCACGTGCCTGAGAACTTTGCACTGGAGCTGGCCCACGCTACACCCCCAGTGGAGGTAAAGCCCATTCACTTACTTTGGTATGCATGCTCGAATGAAGATTTAAATGCCTGGTGATATTTTAGGATTATTTCGGTTGTAATTTTGTAGTAGCTGTTGTATTAGACATAAAAAATTTCAGACTTGAGATTAATAAACTGTATACTAAATATATAAACAACGAGTTTGAAAAGGGGTTGGACGAGGTAGTCTTACTCGTATATCACACACACATACCGTAGCATAATCACAAGCAAATCACAACAATGTATAGATAGTAGTAATTGTTTGTGTTATTTTTTTGTAATATTTTTTTGTTTGTTTTGAGTTGTCATCCCACCACCACCCCTCCCCACATTGTCCTGTTTGTGCGTGAGTGTAAGTGTGTGTCGTTCCATTCATCCCCTCCTCATTTTCTCCCTTTATTTTTTGTCCCTTTGTTCGTGTGTTGGTGTTTCTGGACTGTAGCAAGTCTCACAGCTTCTGTCCATGCTCCATCAGGGCCAGTACCAGCCTCGGCCGAGTTTCCGCGGCAACAAGTACACACGCAGCTACAGGTGAGGATTACAGTATACACACATAGCTCAACCCAGTAACCAGTGTTCTTATCGGTCATATTTAAAGAATATGCAGAGACCTCTCTCATTTATTGCTCTAAAAACAACTCACTATAACAAAAAAAAATTGAATTAGCATCTATACAGGCTTTAAAACGCCTCTCCATACACTATAATCACTTTATAAAAATCATATCTCTCTCTAGTCTCTTTCGCTGGTTGCAGTCTGGTCTCTCCTGGTTTCTCTCTGTTCTCTCTCTCTGGTCTTTCTCTCTTCTTCCTGTAGCCTCTGAAGCTATATTTTACAGTGTATGTACGCCTTTAGAAAGCTGCAGCAATGCTCTCTAAAGCTGTACATACCACTGTAAAATATAGCTATACATCAGCACTTTAGCAGTCGAGAGTTCAGGTGGTTAGAAAAGAGTATAAAGTGGGTGGTGACGGCTTTTACACCCTTAAAACATAAGGCTGCTACTTCAAGGATTTCAATTATTGTGGGTTATTTTAAAAAAACATGAACCAGCACCCACCATTCAGTTATTGGGTCATTATGTACTGCAACATTTCTCAAACTGCATGTATATAACACTGAAAGACTTACACCGGGGCTATAATAAGACAAAGCAAGTTAGTAAACAGAATTATGGTGAGTCTGCACCACATCTGCTTCTCAAAAAAACTCTGTCTTAGCCATGCAGGGCTACAATTGAAATTTAAATATCCAAAACGGGGAATATATACACTGAATGAGTGCTACCACAGGACAAAACCAAGTCTAAATCAGGGTTGAAACTTGCACAGATCCATTCCTCCATTCCAGCGCACGCCCCACAGTTTGAGACGCTGTGCAGAGCAAACACTGTGTCTGAGTTGTCCCCATATTTGCATAATCGTATGTAAAACCCTGCCGCTCCGCTCTGCTCCGCTCTGATAAGACGTGTGTGTGTGCGTGTGTGCGCATGTGTGTGAATGCGTGTGTGCTCAGATATGCGCTGAACGAGATGGATAAGTTCAGCCTGAAGGACAGCGGTCGTGGAGACAGCGAGGCGGGGGACAGCGACTATGAGCCCGGCAGGGAGTCACCCATGGAGAGGCTGCTGGGCGAGGGGTTTGGAGATACCTTCCACGGCCACGACGGACCACACCGGCCCCATGCAGGTATGAGTCACCACCCTTGAGCTTGGGCCACAGCAAAGCCATCCAATGGTCAAGCGTCCGTTCTGCAACAGTCCAAGCACAGAGCTGCCAGAGGTCACGCAAGGGGACTTCTTCTACAGTATCCCAGCAATCAGGGGGGGTTTCTGTTTCTTTGAGTTGCTTGTTCAAATGGTAACTTTTCTATTAAATGTTTTTGTATACAGCTCCAAACACAAGAGTCATTTTGGAGGAATTTACAAAGTTACCTATTTGTTACAGATTAGAGAATCAAACAGTTTGAACCCAAGACATACAATAATATAAATATATATTGCTAATAGCTAATACTATAAAGATATGGCTCCTAGAGACACTGACTCTACCTGCTGGGGAGGCTCAGGTCTTTTGGATGACAGGAGCCACTCCTAAAGACCTCCTAAAAACAGTGGGGAAAAAGTGATAAACCTTGGGGAGGCCCATATTGAGAGAGGGAGTGAATGAATAATGTCATGGAAAGCATTTTTGAGTGTCCAAAAAATATCATTATTTTTATTATTATGATAACACAGAACATTCTGTGAGTATAAGGGAGAATCTTTGCTGAATTCTCCTGATAGTAGGGTGGGTTAAGCTAAAAGCAGCTTCAGATCTGGATTTGTGTTGTAGCATGGTTCAAAAAGTATGTCTGACTGTAGATAGATGGATAGATAGATATATACTTTATTGATCTCGAAGGAATTTGTGCACTGGTCCCTTGCTCACAATCATACAAACATACATACATAGGTTAGAGTTAAAAGACTGAAAAGGACTGAAAGCTATCAACACAGTTACTACATCTAAATCTGCCAGTTGTGCCTGAATTTGAGAGTCTGGTGCCCATCCCTTTTCCCATCAGCCCCTCTCTCAGCACAGACACAAAGAAACATGCCTCTTACATGCGCCTGTTTGTCTCCAGGCAGACTTGTGTGTGTGCGCTCTAGACTCCGATCGGGGATTGGCTGCGCGGACCACGCAGGTGTCCAGCTGCAGTGTTTGGTGCCGTCACTCGTCACCAAACCGCTTTCCAATTACCTCCTTGGATTCCTCCCGCTCGTTAGGCTCTGCTCTCCCCTACCTTTTTAGATGTCACTCTCCCAATCCCGCGCTCCTCTGGCGGACGCAAAAAGAGCCCGTTAATTGCCATGTGACAAGCTGTTGCCGCGGCGACGGCACTCCAGATTGCGCGCTTGATTAAAGCCCGGAGAGCGTAATTACATCTCTCGCTCACCTTTCTTCTGCGCGCTGTCTCTGCCCTGTCATTATGCACCGTGGTGGGCCTTCTGTCCAGGGGGCGGGGCTTCTGTCACCTGTCTCCATGTCTGTCTGGCACTCTCTATGGTGGGACTGGCGCCGCATGTTGAGAATGCTAAGACTGGCATTGAAGAGGACATACTTCTGTAGGACTGAAAGCTACAGTATGTGCCTTCATCAACAGTCCTGGAACAAAAAAAAGTTATTTTTTGGACAGGTTCTTTACAACTGTACGCTTGTTAGACTGCTCCATGTTAGATTTAAAACAGAAGGGATTTTTTCCACTTTTTTTGTTACAATAATACAACAATTTTGATGGTGGTCCTCTCTTTTTCACTTTTCTTTCGGAAAATGCTGATATAAGGATTTGAGAGAGGACAAAAAACATGTGAGAACAAAATAGATTTGTTGTGGTTTGAAAGTTAGGCACCCCAGCTTTAGGGCTAATGAATGCTTCCATTTTCATGTTGACAATTTCTGTGGTTAGCAACTACCTAAAAACCAATAAGCAAGTGTGTGATTGGCTATAGAAGGAACAGCTTGTCCTGGTTAGAGCCAGGGCCATGCAGGTACTAAAAAAGAACCTGATACCAATTAAACGGGGCCCATGAAAATGCTTCTAATCAGGGTAAAGTAGAGTAGTGCAGTATAGAGTAGGGCCAAGTGGGGTTGGTGGAAACAGGGCTTTAGAGCTGGTGTGTCTGTATGGTGAGGACCCTGCCCCGTATGTGCACATACTGAAAGAGTTCCTCTACTGCAGATCAAACTTTCTCCTCCTGTGTCTCTGGAGGAAAGGCCTTTGATGATGTTACCGTCCTGTCAGATTAGATTCAAACTCCACCAATTTGACACCAGGGATTATGGCGAGATGGAGATAGTTCCATGCACAGCTACAGTGAGGCACGCTCACAAAGAGAGTGTTGACATGTCCCGCTTCAGCACAAATCGAGAGCCTTAAATCTTTTATTTTGGGGCTTTTATCAGGCTGCCCCCGCACCGTGCTTCATCTGCGCTCACATGTATTATAAATGCTGCTTTCATGTTAATGAGCTCATAATGAAGTCCCACCACACGGCCCAGTGCAGCCGCTCTAATGAACACTTTAAGATGGCATATTTGATTTGGCTAATTTATTCTTCAGAGAATTTCTATTTGAAGGTTTAATATTGAAAAGAGTGACTTGAAAGAGAAGGAAATAAGAGCTTTTAGGGTCTGGCTCCTCTGCCTGTGTGTTCAGAACTTTTATCTGGCCTACCATGGTTAGATTACAAAAAATCTACTTTTTTTGCTGCAATCTTTTTCCCTTGTATAAAGAGTTGTTTTTGTTGCACTCATTCAAAACACACTTTCAAATCTGTGCCATTGAAGCTGTGGAGATATTTTTAAACTCATTTACTGTCTCCAAATACATTTCTTCAGACCTCATTTGTAACATGTGAGCTCACATATACGTGATAAATTGACTCTTCTCAGGTTTTGAACGTATTTTGCTTCCCCTGGTCTTTACATGCACAGCTCACAGTTCATGCCGCACACATCTTTTATAGTGTTCCCCAACCTCTTTGAGCGGTGACACACCTTTGTCATTGAAAACCATCACATAACACTCCACCAACTGAAACTGATTTACACATGAAATTCTGAAGCCTTTATTCACATGTATTTCTCCTTAAAGTGAATAAAAAAAAATCAAAAAAGCACAAACAAGTCTTTCAATTATTCTACATAATTTTTTTCCCCAAGTCAACAAAATTTATTTTCATATAGCCCTAAATCTCAGAGGATTTTACAGTTGTTTATTCGTCAACACAGATCAGAGAATCCAACAGTACAAACCCAGGAATGACGAAATACACACAAACACTGGACCAATTTTCTAATTTTTTGATTCAGGTGATGTTGCATAATTTTGGCATACCAAACAACATCAAGGAGCTCTAATGTGCCCTGGCCCACAGGTTGAAAACCTGTATTTTATAGTCTCTAACACCTAAGACGCCATCGCTCCCCTGGCTCCTCTGACCATCACCACACGCCCACTGTTTGTAGTCTCTTCCTTCTCTCATTTCCTTTTCTAAGTCTTTCATACATGGATGATTCAACAGCATTTAAGCATTAAGGCAAACACTATGGGGACGTCACACTCAGTCCACTACTAAAATACGCTCTATGAATGAGATGTAGGTGTAAAACAATATTATCACTATAGAGCAGTTTGAGTATGTGGCCGCGTTTTGACCGTCAGACAGCTTTCAATTTGTACCAACATAATAATCTCAAGTGTTAAATTTCAAATAAAGGATCAAAATTATATAAGAATGACATAAAATGATGTAATGATGAGTTCAAAGTGATCGTCCACTGAGTGTGTGCCATCTACTTCACAGGCATGAGGCTGTGCACAGAGGAGTGCAGGGTCCTGGGACACTCGGACCAGTGCTGGATGCCCCCCCTGGCCTCACCCTCCCCCTCCTCGTCCTCCGACTACAGGAGCAACCTCTACATCCCCGGAGAGGAGGCTCGGCAACCCACAGACCTACCCCGTGAGAGCGCTCCTGTGCCCTGCACCGACCGCAACCAAAGCTTCTCAACGTTTGGCAAGGAGCTGAGCGGAGAGGAGAGGGAGGCGGAGGTAGGCACGCCTCTGCGGGACCAGGACGTGTGCGGGACGTCATCGCTGCTGTCAGAGATGAGCAGCGTGTTCCAGAGGCTGCTGCCCGCCGGCCTGGACACATACACGCAGGTAAACGAGGGTCAGCGGAGCAGCAGCCTGAGCGGGATGGGGGTCCCTCTCAGCGGCTCTCTGGACCGCAGAAGAGGCCACCTGCCGGGTAAGGCCAGCCCTTCTGTGCACCAGCAGGGCGTAGCAGCCTGGGCAGCGAACACACACTTCCAGAACCCCAGTATGGGTCACCCTCATCCCGGGGCCTACCACACCCTCAAGCCCAGCACCAAACTGAGCCCCCAGCCCAGCTCTAGCTCCACCCCTCTGCTTACAGCAAGCCCTGCAACGCCTGCCCCACTGCCGACGCCCATGGCCAAGTGGCTGCCGGCCATGGAGGAGATCCCAGAGAACCACGAGGAGGACGAGTGTGAGTGTGTGCTTGCGCCCCTGCAGGCCAAGCGCTGCGACAGCAGCAGCAGCCGACACACGCTGGTGGATGCCAGTGAGCTGGTGGCTGAGATCAACAAACTCTTACAGGACGTGAGGCAGAGCTAGCCCTGTCCACTTCAGAGGAGGACATGCCCACTGCAGAGCTAGCCCCACCCAAAACAGAGCTGGACACACCCACTGCAGAGCTTGACATGCCCACATGTGTGAAAGACACACCCATAGGTGTGATAGACACGCCCACAAGTGGGATAGACATGCCCTCAGGTGTGATGGACACACCCACTGTTGGGCAAGCCACATAGAGCTACGTGTGGAAGTCAGAGGGACTACAAAGAGAGAGCATCGATCGATGGAATTTGTGGCGGCCATCTTGCATTTTAAGCAGAGCAAAGGTCTCATTTTTTATGCTCTCTCTGATCTTGTACTTCATATTGGCTCTATAGCCCTGTGTCCTCTAGCCCTAATTGGTCCAACTCTACCTGGTTGTGTTTCTACTAGTATTGCGTACCGTTCTGATTGCCTCATCCGACCCAGAAATTGATTAAGGGGAAGAAAATAGATGGATGGATGGTATTGGTTACAAAGGACTGGTGGAAACACTTCTAATTGTGTAGAGTTGAGTAGAATAAGGCCGGTGGAACGGGGTTGATATCTGAGGAGAAGACATTTATTTGGTCATGTTCGTCTCCGTTGGTCATGTCTCAAGTTCATCAACCTTCAAACTGTCTTTGTGATGTATGTGCACTGCATTCACGTGCCCAGGGCTCGTTATTGTGTTAGATAATCACTAGTATTTATATTGTTTATTTGTTTTGAATGTTATTTATAAGTTATTTATTAATTCCTCTGTTCATATCTATTTTATTAAATAGCATAGACAATGAATCTGAATGTGTTTATAAGTGAACCAAACCACTCAGAGACATGTGTTTTCGTTATTTTGATGCGTCAGACTCGAGCTGGCTTTTTACTTTTGCTTTGGGGGGGGCACGTGAATGCAGAGTCACAGCTCAGGATATCACCATTTCCAAGGAAAACACACATTCTCTATCATGTCTATTACTGAACTTGTTCCTCTACAACACTGCAAAGTAATGACAAAACTTTAGTAATAACTACACATAATTCAACTGTAATTTTCAGTTGTGAATTTCTCCAGTCAACTAATGTTTATAAAATTGTGCCATATTTGAGAACACCTAAATCTGGTGGCAAATAAGTCCCTGTCAGTGCCACTAGATGAGAGTGTTGCTCATTTGCTCAATCCTAGAGTTCATATTTCATAACTGTCAATGTCAATTACAGTGATAGTTTTTTTTTTTTTTTTTACAGTGTGCTTATTTAAAGGTTCTCTCTCTCTCTAGTTTCTCTGGTCTCTCTCTCTCTAGTCTCTCTGGTCTCTGTCTCGAGTCTCTCTGGTTTCTTTCTGGTCTCTCTGGTCTTTCTAGTCTCTCTCTGATCTCTCTCTCTGGTCTCTGCTTTTCTCAGTGATTAGTTTAGAGTTTTTCTGTATCCCTCAGTCCTGCTCTTTTCCTTTTATACATGAAATGCAAAAATATGAGATACATGTATTTTCACTGTTTTGAAATGTATCAATGGAACCAGTTTACTTATAATAAGTAAATTATGCAGTTTCACAAACACATGATTGTACCTAAAATCATACTAAAGCTGCTTGTTCTATTTGCAAATAGTATTATAACAGTCAAAATGTACTTAAAGCCATGTATCCACAAGTCTACTTTATTCTACTTACTATCTTGTTGTGTTTCCATTATGCTCTAGTATCTTCCCACAAATATATCAATATCCGGGGAAATACCTTGGTAATCATGGCTTCTAGCAGCAGTGACCAATCACTGTGAGTTAGACCACTTTAGTATCAACTTGGCCTGGATAGAATCAGAACCAAGCAAGTACAATATTTATTAAACAGGGCCAGTGGAAACGCATCCCAATGAGATGTGAAGAGAGTGAAGTCAGGCCATGCAGAGCTGGTGGAAATAGGGCTTCAGATGAACATTTCAAGTAACATTCTTGTCACTTTCTTGCAGTGTATGTGACTTTTTTTAAAACAAAAAACGTATAAATATAAACACACACAGTAGTAGATCCAATGGAAATGAGTGTTTTTTTCTTCTGAAATGGTCAAAACGATAATGTTTTCTTTCTGAAAAGCGGGCTGCGCGATGCAATACTGTACGTATAGGCAGCACACAAACTCTCAAATGTGACTTGCAATAGTCGTTAAAGTTGCATTTCCAATGTAATGTGTTTTGTAAATGCTAATATCCAAAAAAATGTTTGTAATTGTTGTTTTTGGTACACAATGTACACTCTGTGACTGTATTTATCTTTGTATTTTAAAAATACATTTGTAAACTTATATTTATAAAGTGTAATCAGAGTCTATTTTTCTACGGGAGCATGTTGCGTGAGCCTAGTGAACATGCAAGGACTGTGGCTGTATTCAGTGATTTGTATTGTCCTTTTTGTATCTGTCACTATGGTAACCTGCATATACACTTGTGTTTGTGCTTCAGTGCGGCCCGCGGACCGTGCACTAATAAAATGTTGACTATATGCTCATGACTTGAAATCAATGAATTTACTACTTCTGAAAATGTTATTAAAGGTATATAGGAGGTTTTTTTTCCAGGTGGATAATCGAGACTATTGGTTATTCTGGTGATATGCGACATACGTACTGGTCAACTCTAAGAGTGTTTTTGGGAGATTCTTTCACTTGATGGCCTGTGCTGAAAGCTCAAGATGGGCTTCCCATTGATGCTTCAGTCGCAAAGTTTGGTATTCTAATTGGATCACTTTCCATTTCTGGAATCGATTCCATTCGATTCCAGATAAAGATGTCTATAATGTCTGACATAATGGAAAAAGTGATATACTTTTTGTATAATCAGCTTGTGTGAGCGATACCTACAATGACTTGTAAACAGAGCATGCATGTCTGTTGCACATATTTTAGTAGGCGTTCCCTCTTGGGAGCAGGTAGAGTGTCACATGTGCATTTTTTCATAAAATTCATACAAATCTTCCTATATACCTTTAAACAACACGTATAATGAAATAAAAAAACGTAGGTCCAAGCCAGGTACAAATGCTCCATGGGTGCTGATCGAAGAAGCCGTGCAGGGGTCCCATCATCAGGAGAGAGAGACCAGAGAGGAGGACGAGAGTGAGAGATCAGTGAGAGAGACCAGAATGAAACACCAAAGATAGACCAGAGAGAGAGACCAGTTTGTGTTCACATATTTTTATTTTATTCTGCTGTAATTATAGTTCTGTAAATCTGTGTTGATCCAAAGCCGGTTAATCAATGACTAGAAAGAGTTGACAACTAATCAATTATTGGGTTTAACTTGTTATGTGAAGATATGCAGTTGATTATAAACTAAGAATGTAATTTGTATATTTGTGTAATGAGTTGAAAAATAAATAGAGTGGTCCCTGGTTACCCCAGGGTTACTTTTAAAAAAAGTAAGCAAAATCCACAAAGTAACAGCTCTATGTATGAAAATATTTGATTGTGTAACAGTAATCTTGCTTGAGTACTATATTTATCATCTTATTGGAAAGGACATTAAAAGAGTGAGGATATAATCCTTCATTTATTGCAGCAATAGTTGAATGTTATTGGTTATTTTAACTATACAGAAATGTAATCTTCTTGCTTTTTAGAAATTATGGCCATGAAGCCTCTCTCTCATAATCATGCCCAACCCGTTACTATATCGTGCCCAATGCACGCGTTATAGAGTGGAGCGTGATTGCCACCTGCTGGCCTGAGGTGTCACTGCAACACAGGACAGCAGATGAAGCAGAGCGGGGAGATAGCGCCCTCTGCAAGAGACATACGAGTACTGCAGCAGCTGACACAGAGAGGCTTCCTTATTTTAAACACTTTGTTCAT
Organism: Knipowitschia caucasica; assembly: GCA_964034765.1. NCBI lineage: Eukaryota > Metazoa > Chordata > Actinopteri > Gobiiformes > Gobiidae > Knipowitschia > Knipowitschia caucasica. The sequence continues at coordinate 13,430,085 of OZ035830.1, forward strand.
TCAAGACGTTTTTCCCAACATAAAATCTTGTAAAAAATATATTTATTTTGACCACCTCAGACCACAATATGCTTCCTTCATCTTATTAGAAAACATGTTATCTTGAGCCACTAAAAAAAGAATAATGTGTGTGTGAGTATATTATATATATATATATATATATATATATATATATATATATATATATATATATATATATATATAATTATAGCCTTACATAGTGCTGCTACTTCAAGGACTTTACTTTTTGCAGGTTATTTTAAGAACATAACTTATTTAAATGATGGTCTGGAACATTTCACTTGGTGGTTTTGATGGTAAATTGCTAAGAATAAATAGAGGAAAGGGATCTGCAAGGATCTAAATTGGTTTATTACGGCCCGGTGGGTGGATTTGCTGATGGTTTTGAAGGGACTTGTAGCAGCTGTACTCCAAACATCAAACCCTTGCTGGGCTCTGGGCAGTGTGCAGCCACTGGTGGAGGTGATTCTTGGCTGACAGAGGCTACTCCACCTCTGCTGCTGTGACCTAAAGGGCTGTTGCTGATTATTACTATTATTATGTTTTTAGAATGATCAATTTTATTTTTTGTTTTTTCTGCTACTGGACACCTGAATTTCTCCTATGGGGATCAATAAAGTATCTATCTAAATTAACCACTCAGATTGGCTTCTGTGTCAGCACCGGCTGATTTCAACCTGTTGTGATTTGATTTTGAGCATCTCCTCATTCATGAATTTGTTCCTCCATTGAGTCTAACGTAGCTTTGTTTTAATAATGCATTGGTTGCACTTTTCTGGACACTCAAAGACGCTTTACATGTCATTATTATTTCACTCCAAACACGGTGGTGATAAACTACTACTGTAGCCAAAGTTGCCCTGGGGTACACTGACAGAAGCGAGTCAACCAGTATGTGCCATCGGCCCCTCCGAGCACCACCAACCATTCACACACAGTGTCTTGCCTAAGGACACTACAGAAGTTTAGCACTTTACAGCCGCAGCCGCCCCACTGTGTCTTGCCAAGGACACAACAACAGCAGACAGTGGGAGTTGATGGTGAAGGTCGGGCTCGAACCCACAACCCTCTGGCCCAAAGGCCAACGCTCTACCAACTGAGCTACTGTCACCCTGTCTGGGTGTTGGGCTGCATTAAGTTATATATTTTCCATCATGGCCAGCCAGAATTACTTGCACGATTTTCTTGGTGTTCACTGACAGTTATGGGTAGTGTTGGCCCCTTCTCCTTCCACTAAGAGGCTTATTTAAGGCAGATGTGTTAAAATACTGCTGCTGCTTTCTCCCTACTGTCCATTTACATTGTGGGTTTTGTCAAATGACTGTCCTTCCACTGTCCAATTACCTGGAAAGTGAATGTTTAAGTCGGAATCCATTAACAAAAGACTCTTGTTAATTGTGAAAATACAGAAATTGTATTTTATGAATACACTGTCTCTTCAGCTCTTCAGTCCACAAACCTTTGCTACCTTACAGCGGGGGGTTATTTGTATTACTGGTTACTACCAGCAATTATTAATGGTCCTGGGGCCAACTCTCTAGGTGGCGTTGTTGTAATTTGTTAATTATTGCTAATATTAAGAATATTCATTTGTATCCTACCTTCCATACCACCACACTTAGGTTCTTTTAAAAAGACGACATGTAAAGAAGCTAGTACTGCTTCATTACAATATTAATTAATGTAATTACAACTTCATTACAACACAGAGGCCCAAGGTCGAGCAGCAGGACACAGCCCAAGCCACTCTGTCACTGGCTTCATGAGGACACTGCCATCAGACGCGAGGATGTGGGCAAAAAGGTCATGACGTTGATGTGTTGAAATCTCCTTTACTTTAAGAGCTCAAAACAACAGAAAATGTTCAATTGTTATTCTTATCCATCTGACTAAAGTGAAATTACCCAGTGTCTATATGGCAACTCAGTCACACAGGTAGAGCTTGGAGTAGAGCTGCTACTCCATATCCAGAGGGGCTAGCGGAGGTGAGAACAGACATTTAGGTTAGGAATGCCTGTTCTGGCAGGTACTTTCACTGGAAGGAGGTCCCTCTAAAAACAGAAAACATATTAAAAAATATAGATTTGCTTATTGTCCTCTGAGGTAAATGTGTCTTCTAAGTTCTTCAAAGTTTTAACCTTAATGTGGAAGAGGTCAATTTGAAGATAAGCTAGCTGGAGCCAATTCAATCTGGAGAGACTTTGAGGAGACAAAATGCATTTGAAGTTTTTTATTGAAAGGTAGTTTGGCGCCCTAGGCCCCGGTGCGGCGTTCAGTCAGCAAGGCTCCTGCGAGAGTGCGCGCACAATCCCCCGGGACCTAGGCACTGGTGGCGGCATTCGGGCAGCAGGAAGAGGCATGATTGAGGCAGGGTGAGAAAAGGGAGGAGGAGGGAAGGCGGTGGTTTGCAAGGCTTCAAGGAGGCCGTAAAGTGGGAGTTTCTCCGCTTTTAAGCGGCTGGCCTGGCCGGCATAGGTTGGTTGGAAATGGGCGTTTGCTGTGCGATAGGCTGGGGCTGCGAGGCCGGCCTGGAAGGGGTGGCTTTGGCTGCTGTCTTCCAGAATGGAATTTCCGCGAGGCTGCATTTCAATCTGGAGAGACTTTGAGGAGACAAAATGCATTTGAAGTTTTTTATTGAAAGGTGGTTTGGCGCCCTAGGCCCCGGTGCGGCGTTCAGTCAGCGAGGCTCCTGCGAGAGTGCGCGCACAATTCCCAAAAGGCTGTGCGTTTGATGGGGTTTTAGGCAGGCCTGGTTAGCAGGGGACAGACGAACGTGCACCGCTATATATAAAGGCAACACTATTTATAAAGGCACCGCTATTTATAAAGGCAACACTATTTATAAAAGGCACCGCCAGGTCGGAGCGGCACCCAGCGTTCAGGCAGACAGCATCATTGAGGGAGGGGACGGAGCCAGCGAGGGAGAGGAGTCTGGAAATAAAAGAACGACCCTGAGGGATGACTCGGATGGCATAATTGAGGTGCCCGAGGAGGGAGAGCAGCTGACGCTTCGAAAGTGACGGAGAGGACAAGGCAGACCGGGAGAAGCGCGGATGCGCCCAAGCTTGTCCAGCGGGAGGGAGGCCTCCACGGCGCGCGTGACGAGGCGGATGCCGAGAACTCCAAAGCGGTGGCGGGGCTGGTGGTCTTCTCCTCGGAGTGAAGGAATCCGAGGGCAGAGAAGGCGAGCTTGAGCTTGCGGAGAGAGCCCCCGGAGCAGTCTGAGGGTGGGTCGACTACGAGGAAATCATTGGGGAGATGCAGGACAGAGGGGAGCCGCGCGTAATTAAGCAGAATCCGACACGGCGCCTCCGAGAGATTGTTGAACAGAGAGGGACTACTCCGGCAGCCAAAGGTGAGGCGCACGGCAAAGAAGAACTCTGACGCCACTTGACCCCTGAACAGTGCCAGTGGTCGGGATGGATGGGCAGCAGCTCGAACGCGTCCGGGATGTCAGCCTTGGAGAACCAGGAGCCGGGGCCGAAAGTCTTTATCAGCCTGATCGCGTGGTCAACGGTAGCAAACTGCAGGGAGAAGGGCGCTGGAGGAAAGGGGCTGTTGATGCTCGGGGCGGGCGATGCTCGGGGACAGGAGAGGACGAATGTAAGACGCTTCTTCCTGGAGTGCTTGCGGGTGGCGATGCCCATCGGGTTAGAGCGAGACGGAGAGAAGGGGCCAATGACGTAGCCCACGGACACCTCCCGCGCCAGAGCTGCGCGACGACTTGGGGCTCACGGAGAGCCGGGAAGAGGTTGCGGGACACGAGAGACGCCGAGGGACCTAAACAGAGCTTGCAGTCCAATGTGAGGGATTTAAACAGAACTTGCAGTCCAAGTGAGGGGTTTAAGCTGAGAGCCTGCAGTCCAGTGTGAAGGAGTTAAACGACTTGTAGTCCAAAGTGAGGGATTAATACTGAGAGCTTGTAGTCCAAAGAGAGGGATTAAAACTGAGAGCTTGCAGTCCAATGTGAGGGATTCAAACAGAGCCTACAGTCCTAAGTGAGGGATTCAAAACTGAGAGCTTGTAGTCCAAGTGAGGGATTAAAACCGAGAGCTTGCAGTCCAGTGTGAGGGATTTAAACAGAGCTTGCAGTCCAAAGTGAGGGATTAAAACTGAGCCCGCAGTCCAAGAGAGGGGTTTAAACTGAGAGCCTGCAGTTCAGTGTGAAGGAGTTAAACAACTTGTAGTCCTGAGGGATTAAAACTGAGAGCTTGCAGTCCAATGTGAGGGATTCAAATTGAGAGCCGCAGTCCAAAGAGAGGGATTTAAACAGAGCTCGTAGTCCAAGAGAGGGATTCAAAGAGAGCCGCAGTCCAAAGAGAGGGATTTAACAGAGCTTGTAGTCCAAGAGAGGGATTTAAGGAGAGCCTGCAGTCCAATGTGAGGGATTTAAACTGAGAGCTTGCAGTCCAATGTGAGGGATTAAAACGGAGCGTGTAGTCCAAGAGAGGGATTCAAAGAGAGAGCCGCAGTCCAAGAGAGAGAGATTTAAACAGAGCTTGTACTCCAAGAGGGGGAATTTAAAGAGAGCCTGCAGACCAATGCAAGGGCTTTAAACTGAGAGCTTGCACACCAATGCGCGGGGCCAACTGAGCCTGCAGTACAAAGCGCGGGGCCAAAACCGAGCCTGCAGTACAATGCGAGGGGAATAAACTGTCCGCAGGTCAGCATACTTACCCACAACGCCAGAAGACAAGGAAAAAACAACGGGACCACGCCGTACCGGCACAAGGAGGCAGGGATGCGCACAGCTCCCACCGCACCGGTCCAGACCGGCCGTATGCAGCAGCCGGCCGCAACGAGACGAGCAGCGGCGAACCCGCAGAAAGAGCCCGCAAGGAGGAGAGCGGCAAAGACCCACGGCACGAGACCCGCAGCAGGTGCAGCGACGCGGAGGAGGAGCAGACCACACGCAGCAAGACAAAGGACAGCAGGGACACGCACGAGTAAGCGTGAGTAGACGAAAGCGATTCCTCCAGAACGACTCTTTGCAAGGCTTCGAGGAGGCCGTAAAGTGGGAGTTTCTCCGCTTTTAAGCGGCTGGCCTGGCCGGCATAGGTTGGTTGGAAATGGGCGTTTGCTGTGCGATAGGCTAGGGATGCGAGGCCGGCCTGGAAGGGGTGGCTGCTGTCTTCCAGAATTGACTTTCCGCGAGGCTGCATTTTCTTTATATAGGGATTTGTTCTGCAAAAGGGGCAGACATAGGGCTACAGTGGCTCAGTTGGTAATTGGCCTTTGGGCCTGAAGGTCGTGGGTTCGAGCCCACCGTAAGAGCTACTTCACGGCTCCCACTGATGCAGGGCTTAAAGTTTTCCGGCACCGTGCCGGAAATCCGGCGTGAGAAAAAAAAAAAAAAAATCACTTTTTTTTTTTTTTTTTTTTAATATATATATAAATAAATAATGATTGCTGTCATTTGAAAAAAGGTTCAAGTGTGTTCTACCAATTGTATGAAAGGATTGCATGTGTATAGCGCAGGGATTAAAGAGTTCCGTCTAAGTGACGGATTTCCGTCAAATGAAATTGGTCTGAAAAAAAACCAAAATATATAATAATAATATAATACACACAATGAAATGGTTAATTATAACAAAATATATAGTAATACGTGTGAATCTGTTGTATATATCTAGATATATATTAATAATTTGAATATAATTGTATTTATATGTATATAGAAATAAAAAGTAACGAGTGGGCCTTGAACGTGCCGTGGCTAGCTACATGAGCGCTCCGTAAATGATTCAAGGCAATGGGACGTAGCCAAGTTAGCGATGGTAACACGGAGGTGAAAGTTTCTGAAAAGTGCACGGAGCTTTTGAAAAGGAGAAGAGGACAAGGAAAATGTAATCCTGAACGGAGCAATAACAGCCAGCAGCCCGCGGACCGGTAAACTGGGCGCGTTATCAGAGGAAAGGTAGGACATAATTAACGTTTACCAAACGCAATGCTTTTTTATTTAACGGAATGTACAATACGTACTTTGCTGTGACTGGGAATGGGGACAAGCATGTCTTGGTGAGCTTTTGATAATATCTTGGTGGCGATCCGCATGCAAAACTGCGTGATAAAAAGAGCCAATCAACGAGAGCGAACGGAAGAAACTCGCTGAAGAAAGGTGTGTGTTAGCAGGTCTTATATTCATTCACCAAAGCTAGCCTAGCATGCACGCACAATCACAATCATGGATCGTTGTTTATGGAAGAAGGAGCTGTATAAGTTGCTGTTGATAACGGAGTGAAAAATAAATGGAGGTGGGCATGGCTGGATGAGGTGGAGACGATGGGATTCTGTTGCTTCATGGTGCAAAAAGATAAAGGTGTCCGGTGCTTGTTCGTACTTCGCTATTATTATTTTTTTATATGGGAGTAATGAGAAAACAGCTTTGGATTCACCACCAGCTCAAAACTGCGCACTTGGCAGCTGTCCGTGCACTTTCCCACACTTCTTTACCTGGTGCATCAGATTCAGCGACAACTGAGACTAGGCTTGCTCTGGTGGACTGTGTCTGTGACCTAAAACTATCTGTGGCTTTATCGCAGAAAATAACCTGTCGTTCAGAACCATCACTACCGCTGGTAGATTTAATTATCATTAATCATTTGCAGTTGATAAAACTGCGCTGTGCACTAGCACCAAGTTGATAGGGAAACCTTTTTCTTAAACATTGAGTGTCCACAAACAAATGTGGACAGAATTTTGAATGTCCATTTTGACGAGGACAGAGCCAAAGGACAACGCCTCATCTCGCCTCAAGTAAAGCCAATGATGCAGATGAACTACTCTCACTAATATTCTGTCAAAGAGTTGACAAGTTGCTTGATCCACTGGTTGTAATTTCACATCAAAATACACCAGTTTAAATGTATATATTTGAAGAATTCGTTTGATCTGTAATTCATTATATTTCCATGAGAAAATTTTCAGTCAAATCTTTTTTTTTTGCTTTAACCCCTGGATGATGTATTTATTGCCAACAACTGATGTTTATAATAAACATCAGTTGTTGGCATTAAATAGATATAAATTATATGTATGAGCGTATAAAGGCGCTTATAAAAAACGCTTATTAGTGATCATTCTATGATTCATATAGATGGTTCAGGCTCAGGAATTTTTTCAACTTTAACCCATGCTGATGTCTGCTGTCGTTGTGTCCTTGGGCAAGACACTTAACCCCTCTTTGCCTGAAGCCCCCACTGAAAGATCAAGGCTCCTGTGGACTCATCATCTGCAGGAGGATCAGTGAGGGACTGGTGCTACTGTAAGTGTACTGGGTGCAGCTTTGACTGCGACCCCCCCCCCAACCCATAAATGGATTAAGGGGAAGAAAATGGATGGATGGATGGATAGATGGAAGGGGCAGACATGTTGCTAAGATTATTATTTTTTCTTTTATCTAGCTGCAAATTTCACTGCAGTAAAGTGTTCATAGTACACTGATCCAGGCCAGAGCAGAAAGGATGCACGGTCCAAACCGAGCAGATCAAGCATATACCCACTGGAGGAATACCTTTAAAAAAAAAAAACCATCACCACCTCTGCTGCGGTGGCCTGTCTTGCTCCACCTACACGTTACACCTCCTCTGCTTCTTTGACGTAAAGTGTTGTTGCACTTTATTGATTGGCCGCATCAAGGATCTATTATAATATGTGGATAGGGTATTACTATCTTAGAGCTGTCCCACCAATGGGCACCCGAGGTACTGTAGAATAATTCACGTTGGCTACCCAGAAAAATGTCCTCTAGAACTCAAATGTAAACTAAAACAGCTCGACCTCAAAGATTAGCGGAACTCGCCTATGTTTACTTTTGAATGTGCTGGAAAACGGCTGCAAGTCCTAAGTAGCTCTGAAATAGTTGTTGTTTTTTGCTTTTGAATTTATTTATTTTTCTACCTGAGTTGTTGGTGCAGTACAGTGTTTATAGTTTTGCACTGGTCCAGACCGGAGCGAAGAGGATTCATGGTCCGAATCAGGTGAGAATCCACTGGAGGAATGCTACCTTTTTGAAAAATGCTAATGAAGCATTTAGCAGAGAAAATGGTCCAAACCCAGTGGCTACTCCACCTTGTGACCTGTCCTGCTCCACCCAGAGGCCACCATCTCTTCTTCTGTGCCCCATCCTGCTCCACCCAGAGACTACTCCACCTCCTCTGCTGTGACCTGAAGGGCTGTTGCTGATTATAACTATTTTTAACTTTATAGAATTATCAATGTTATTTTTTATTTTTGCTACTGCTGGACACCTGAATTTCTCCTACAAGGATCGATAAAGTATCAATCTATATATCTATATTTGGGCATCGTCTGGTCCTCCCAGTTCTGTGCAGTGGACGAGACCCCATGATGCTTTGTGCAAAATCATCCTTACCCTTATAACTGGATTTACAAATGCATTGTCACAATATAAACACAGGGATCACAGAGAACTCTAAACCACAGATTTGTTAAAACACAAAATTGTAATTGTGACACAAACTAGAGGGGTTTACTTTTACTAGTAAGTCAATAGGAGCACAAGTGAGTTTGAGTAAAACATTGTCCATGAGCACTTCCCTATTGGCCTTCATTGAGCTAGCAGGTTAGTCTCATTAACAGTTCAAATTTCAGTTTGGTATGTTTTCATACTTCCTACTATAGCCAACAATATTCAGCTCCAAATAACAAAAACTTGTTTTCTAAACGAAGACCTCAAAAAATGTATTACTCTATTGGCTTTACAAGAGTGTGTTTGTGATTGTGACAGCCATGCAGTTACTCTTCTGCACAGTGGGGGTCGCTCTTGCCCCATGCCAGCGGCGTGTTGCCAGGTCTGTGTACAGAAGCTCAGCAGGGATCAGCGTGGGAAAAATCAAAGTGTCTGTGTGTGATCCTTCCCTCCGCTCGCTCCCAAAACTGGAAACAAGCTCCGCGGATTACACCTGCCCCGTGGCGCCCGCCCCCCACCACGGCTGTCAGAAATGTGGAAGGGCAAACAGTAAAAGTAGAGCTGTAAAACTATTTCAAAATGATAATTTAAAGAGAAATTATAAAGCATTTAAAAACATCATTAGGAGAAAGTTTACTTCAGCATTTCAAATTTTAAAATGTGTAGAAAACATACATATCAACATAAAAAGATGCAGCGGTCATGTTCTAAAAACAAAATTTAATCCTCTCAGTACCAGCTGTAAGTTTTAAGAAAGTTAACCTCCTCACTTGTCTAACTTGTAGGTAGATCACTGATTTCCTGACGAACAGGAAGCAGCGTGTACGTCTGGGAAAGAATGTCTCGGACTCTCGGATTATAAATACAAGAGTCCCCCAGGGCTGTGTTCTTTCTCCCCTGCTCTTCTCCCAGGCAGGAGAATACAGTCCAGAACGGACCAGAGCATCCTGCCATGAGAACAGTTTCTTCCCCTTTGCTGTTGGACTCTTGAACACTTCATATCCTTTGCCCCCCACCCTTTATAAAGTACACCATGATTAAACCACATGTTAATGATTAATAATTGTATACATGATTACAAACTAATACTGCAGTGCATGATTTATTCAGTCAGTTACTAAGTTAAGAGTTTTTGTGAGAAAAATACATGGATCTATAATATTTACTGGGTATTACTAGCTTACAGCTGTCCCACCCATGAGCACAGGGGGCGCCCGTGGTACTGCAAACTAAATTTATGAGGGCTACCCAGAAAAAAGTCCCATAAAACTCTATGTAAATTAAAACAGCTTGACCTCAGCTGACAGAGAGCCTACAGCTTTCAGAAATATTGGATTTTGTGGGTATTTTTGTGTCTCTTGTCATCCTGAACTTTTCTTCTTCTTAAATCCTTCTGTTTTCTTTAAATCCACATTTTACTGCCACAAACTCTGCTGCTTTCCTTCCCGCTCTGACTCCGCTCTGCTGCTGCTCTGATTAGCAGCTCTGATTGGTTAAAGCGCAGCTGAGCCTCTCTGTGCACGTGCATGAGAGCCACACACGCGTATTTGGCACAACGAATCATGGGAGCTCGTCCACTGCGCAGAACCGGGAGGACAGGACGATGCCCAAATATAGGCCAGTTCTGCTACTCTCCCGGTCTCCGTGAAGTCCCATGCGCTACTGAGCACAAACCATTCATTTGAACTGAAATGCTGTTGTTGCATTTGTTTTTAAATGAATGAAAAGAATAATAAAATTAAATGAATAGGGCGCCATCTTGGATCACCAGGGCTTGGAAAAAAACACAAACATGACGTTTTCGTATAACAATAATAAGCCATGAGACATGAATACGTAAAGCCTGGTTCACACGAGACGATTTTAAAATTGTCGGCCGATTTTTCTCCGTGTTAGACCCCACACGGAGAGATTAAAAATCCTGCGTCTAACCACTTTAGTCGTGCAGTGTGTGGTGCGTAGCCACACGGCAAGATCACGCAAGCCACAAACATCACACACAAATGTGTCCTAAAATGTGCCGGTATTTACTTCCGGGTTTTTCGGGATCGCCTTTTCTCGCATTACATCAGTGTTTTTGTCATGAAAACGGAAACAGAAAATTCTGAAAACTTCCGTGCACTTGTATTAAGAATGTATATGTATATTGTACTCTCCGATTAACATTTAATTGCGTTGATTGATTGGCATTTGCGTTTATTGAGCGTGAAAAGCTCCGGAGTGACCGGAACTACTTCCGGGTTTTTCACGATCGCTTTTTGACGCAGAGAAATAGTATTTTTGTCATGAAGACAAGACCAGAAAATTCTGAACATCTCCGTGCGTGTGTGTGAAGAATGTATATGTACAAGTATTCTCCGATTAACATTTAAGTGTGTTGATTGAGCGTGGCTAGCTCCGGAGTGGCCGGAACTACTTGCAGAGTTATCCACGCATTTGAAAGACAAGCAGAGTGCGTTGCCATGGGCAGCGGTCATTATTGTTTTGAGAGGTCCATTATAGAAAATAATGACCGGTTTGAAATTACATTCAAATCAATGGAGCATTCTACTGCTGCTGTGAAGAGCCGTATAATAAAGAATATATATTTATCTATAAATTTGCTTTACAAAGCTATAACAGGCCCATAACAATGAAAAAAATAAAACTCCAAATTGGCCCCATGAATTAAATACCCGGGTGAACACGAACAGGAGGAGCATCATCTTCGAACTACAGTAGGGGTTGGCGATATGGGCAAAAATAAATATCTCAATATTATTTTCACAAACAGATGTTGCTCTAAACAAGGCTTTACTTCTGGCCAGTTTTGCTTGAACGTATTTGACATGAGATTTCCAGTTAACTTGTTCATCAATTATTACCCCTAAAAGTTTGATTTCCTTAACTCGCTCAATACTTATGCCATTTAAACTAATTTGAACATGCACACACAATTTCATTCTTGTTGTTGCCAAAAAATAAAAAAAATTGTCTATTATAGTTTATTATAATCTCGTCAATTAATATTTTCAAATCAGGTCCAGAAAAAAAGAGTGTCATCAGCAAACAAAACTAATTTTGCAACCTTTGACACCTTGCACAAATCATTTATATAAAAAATAAACAATTTTGGGCCCAAAACTGAGCCCTGAGGGACTCCACACTTAAAAGTGTGTGTTCCAAAAGTCAGGACACACACGGTGAGGCCTCCTTCCAGCACTACGCTCCCCGTCTCTGGAACAGTCTTCCGGAGGAGCTCAGGGCTGCAGAGAACGTTCATATTTTTAAAAGCAGGCTCAAGATGCACCTTTTTAGATGAGCTTCTGATTAGTATTTAATATTATTATTTTTATTCTATTTATCTTGTAGACACACTTTCATTTTATTTTTGTTATTATTACTAATATATGTATCCTGATAAGTTTTTCCTTTTAGTCTCACATTTTAGTGTTTGACTTTTTCATTGTATTGTTTTTAGTATCCCCAGTGTTTCCTCTGGAAGAGCCCTCTGCACTGGGAGCTGGGGTCGGCTGTGGCTGTGGGGGTCAGACTCTTGGACCTGGTGGGGGCTTGGAGTCACGGCTTCATGTCTCCTCTGGGTCCTGTGTGTAGTCCCCATTGGCTGCGGGCAGCTCTCTGCTCCTGGTGCAAACGGCTCCTTGAATGGCGCTTCTTCAGCTGGTTACATCTGCACCCTGCCAAGCCTCTCTCTTCATGGTCTTACTGTTTTACTGGTGTGTGTGTGAGCGTTTTTAATGATGTGGTTTGGGGTGGGTTTGTTGGGTGGTCGGGTGGGAGGCCATGAGTGGGATTGTTTTTAACCAAACTGGAAAGCACTTTGATTTGCATTTTCTGTATGAAAAGCGCTTTATAAATAAAATCTTTAAGATTTATTTGATGAGCTTAAAGGAGCTATACCCGTTTCTGCAAGGTTTTTTCAGTTTCACAGGCTTCTCATTTCCCCTAGTTTTATTTGCGATCTGATACGTATGCAAGCATTAGCGCAACTTCTTGTAAGCTGCACAACAACCACTGATGAAATGCTACAAAATCAAGGCACAGCTAACAAAATATTTAACTGAAAGATTACTGCTAATTTCGCGTCCAAATGTTGTCCGAGGCGGTCCCTCTCCTGCAGGTCTCTCCAGCGAGGATATTCACCCGGATTTGATTTCTTCTTTGATCATTTTTTTGCTTTAGTTCTCTCTTTTCTTCCTCACTGTTGTGTTGTTCGGGCTGTTTTGCTGTGTATACAGTTACAGCAATAGGAGTTATAGCCACTTTCTGCCTCCGGGCTGTTCTGTTTACCTGCTCTGTAGACGCAAGAGGAGGCCTGTTCGTAACAGCGCCGCTCCTCGTTCTGTGATTGAAGGAGAGCTAGTGTCACGCCAAGTCTCTACTTAGCACTTTTTACGGCCTGAATTCATACACAAGCTGAATCACTGAGCCCAAGTTTTCAATTAATTACGAATTTGAATGCAACTTGTATGTAGTAATACACATTTTTATGAACTCATTAGAAAATAAATTGGGTATAGCTTCTTTAACCAGCGTATTAACAGAAACATGGGCAAATAATACATATCCATATGCCACAACACCAGTGAGCAGTGAGGTTGGGCTGAGGCTGTCATACGCTCTGTGTCTGCAGCATTACTCCCGTCAAACTGGTGATTACTGCAAATCTGGACACACTGCCTCATCAAACGCATGACATTTATCAAATATTTGCAGTTGCCGTAGTGAGCAGCCGTGAGAGGCGCCTATGGGGTGGCGCGAGGCGGGGAGAGGCAGAGCTCCGGGGTTTGTGAACTCAGAATGGTGCGGTGTGACATGAGGAAGTGACCGCTGAAAGCGAATCTCCTCGTACGCACAGCTCCTTTGGAGTAAAGGACGGAACTCTGCAAAATCTCTGCAGCCTCGCAAGTCTGTGGGTTGACCTCCAGAAATGTTTGTTGAAGCACGACAACAATGTTATTTTGCTTTATTATAACATTAATGGCTCGCTGCTCATTGAAAAATCCAAAGCGGTCCTGACTACAGACAATATCAGAGAAGCTCCTCACACGGCGTCAGGCGCGTCACTCGACGTCAAAGCTTTCAAGCACCAAAGACAAGAAGAAAACTATTCGGGGCGTCAGCTGAAGCGTCGTCAAAGCTTTTTGAAGCGTTTGGTCTGAACGAGTCACGTAACTCTGATCTGACTTTGTTTACATTTATATTTAGTTTACGACGGACAGTGTGAGCTTTTGTCATAGGAGCTCAGTGGATGAAACATGAAAATCACATGTGAAATGAGGGTTTCATGGGCCCTGACAATGGAACGTGTGTATTTTAGTAAGGTGCTTTGTGATATAAAGTGTTTATTGTTGCCACATTGGACCTGGTAGGGGGTGCTGCATGTGCTAATGGTTGTTCTGTCTTCATCACAGTGGTCGTGTACCATGCTTTAGGATCCCAGTGTTTAGGAGGTGTTCTCTGCTGTGGGACCCCCGCACCAGAAAAAAACCAGAACCATTGATCCTGGAGCTCGGTAGACACAGATCTGGAAGGTACCATCTGAACACAGCTTACACTACGAGGTCAAACACACACACTACATCACCTTTACTACAACACGTAAAGTCTCTTCACTGTTATGTATAGACTTTTAATAAAACCAATTACTGCTCTAGTATCAATGGTTATTGTCAGAGAAAACTCAAACTGTGGACTTCCAGCCCAGGGCCCAAGACCTCTAGGACCCAAGACATTCAGCGACCAAGACCTCAGGACCAAGAACATCGTACGGGACAAGACCTCAGGACTCCAAGTCCTATGGGCCCATGACCTAGGGCCAGACCTCAGGGCCCAAGACCTTCAGAGCCAAGACCTCAGGGCCAAGACCTCAGGGACCAAGACCTCGGGCCCAAGACCTCAGGGCCCAAGACCTCTCAGGGCCCAAGACCTCAGGGTGCCCCAAGGAATCAGGGCCCAAGACCTCAGGGGCCTGCAAGACGACCTCAGGGCCCAAGACATCAGGGCCCAAGACCTCTCAGAGCGAAACAAGGTTTTCTTGTTTCTGTTTTTGATCCTGAGGTAGAAAACACACAATGCAATCAGTTCAAAGAACTGTTGTTACTTTGTATATTGGTTTTTTTACTGCAGTAATTGTTTCCATCTAGGATTTTAGAATGTGTCGAACAGGATATAAACAAATGCAAGTTAAGGCTTTAAAGATAGTCTTTTTTTCTCCATGCTTAACGTGAGATATATTTTACAGTCATACTCGCGAGCGCCACGCAGTTAATAGTAGAAACGATTTAGTATTCACCGGTGAGATCACAAACTGCGATCTCTCACGTACTTTTGGTCTCTTATGTTTGTGCTTGTGTTTTGAAGAATGGTGCATTCACACGGAGCGTCTTCCAGCCTCATGGAACATTTATAGGGTCACATTCTAAGCTTTAAAGAACTAGTTCACCGTGTTTGGTACATACTTGACATTGTCTGACCTTTACCTTACGTCTAGTTAATACGTACCTGTCTGGTCTTAGTCCGTGCGCTCTGTCATGCAAAAAGGGAGCCAAAAACTCGGGAGGCACAACGCAGCCTCTCTGGTCACTGTATAGTACCCAAAAGGTTGTAGCCCGCCTAGAAGGCTACCAAACTCTTTCCAAAGTGTTACCTATTAAATGTTTATAGTTACGTGACGGGTTTTACACTGCAAAGTATAGTAACACAGAAATGTAACAGTCGATTTTCTCAGCGGATAAAACGGGTTCTATATGGTGGCGTAGTAATCTGAGGCGCTTCGTCCGCGCACTATACTTCTCTCCGGAGACTTATCTCTCGCTCACTTCGTCAATTAGAAGCAGCGTGACTTTGTAGTACACACTGTAGCAGCGGAGAGAGAAGTTCTCTCGTGAGGAAGTTAGGTAGCGCTGACAGTCCGCGCACTAACTTCTCTCCGAGAATTCTAAAAATATTCCTTTAAACAATATTCACAAATAGTGTGGAGGAGAATATTTTAAGGTCTCATTTAGGATTGTTTTTCATGTGGAACAAGTGTAATAATACTGAGTATGTACCTTTAAAATCTCCTCAATTATAGAAAGCAGAGTTCCTCCTGTTTAAATCTGAATATAACGTTACGTGGACAAACCTTGTCTGCACCTGTCTGAAGTATTCCACCTCTTTCAATTTTATCTCATTCTAAATCAGTGAAGACGATAAATTGGTATAAATATCGTATCAGCGATGTTTCATCAATCCAGGTTCAGGCTTGCTAGAGGTTACTCGATTACATGAACTCTAAATCATACTTTATGAACAACATCAGTGAGTATTTAGCATGAAATGTTAACACTTTTATTACTATGTTAAAACTTAGATGTTTTTAATGTTATCCAATTATTATTGGTGCTATTTATTCTTGTCTATTTTTATCCATGTACTCTTTTTATAACTATACATACGCTGCATTACTAGATAGGTTTTCACTCAATAATATGAGTGCCAACAAAAAGCTATGTGTGCCTTTTCCCACTCGCCATTCTAAACTAAATAAAATACATTCTGATAATGAGAGAATTTAATTCAGTTTGTACAAACTTTTTATCATCTCCAGAATCTATTCAGTATTATTCATTTTTAAACAGCGTTATCAGCAAAATACGGGTTATCTGGCCATAAGAGAACATTTTATCGGATATCAAAATCGGCCAAAGTGTCATATCGGGGCATCACCTATTTTAATTTCTACAGTTGTAATCTCGCATACGGCTTTTCATTTTTCCTGTCCAATATACTCGGGAATACTCTATGACAAAGTTTTAAGGATGTTTTTTTAGCGATTCTTTGCCGTTTGGGTGAAGGAATCAAACGTCAAAGAAGTCCATGTACAGATGTGTTCAAATAGTCCAAACTGGTCTTAAGAAGGTGGTTGAGTACTTTCTGGTATTGCACTGTGCCACTATAGCTGAAGTAAAAATATCGGCTGGACTTTACATTTTCAACAGAGAATAAGAGACGCTGGAAACTGGGGAATAAGTCTCTAAATGGACAAACATGCTGTAATAGACAGTTATATAAAAGAAAACACAAATTAAACTTGGTTACAGTCTGCATCCATCTCACAGAAGAAGAGCTCCAGTAAGCTTCTGCAGGATCATAAACAGCTGTACTGATCAGCAATGTGTGGAGTGTGGTCCGAGGGAAAGAAGGAGCAGGAAGTTACTCCTCTGAACAGCATCTTCACGAGCAGTACATCACATGATGGGCGCTCACAGGATACACAACCCACAGCCCAGCATGAGGAGCGTTGGCTGAGGAACTCTCAAGAAGACTGCCCAGCATGAGAAGCAGAGGGCTGAGGGAATCTCCTATGATGACTGCCTCCAGCATGAGGAGCAGAGGCTGAAGGGATTCTCCAAGAAGACTGTGCAGACATACCTCCATAAGGTGGCAGTGACATCTTTAAGCACTGCCACTGAGGAGCAGCAGGGGGGCCACAGGCCATCAGAGCTGGCTGATATGTGGCGTGGCTGGCAGTGGGAAGGACCATTTCTCAGTCCTGTAGTTCGGTCTGAACTGGGCTCATGGGCTCAGAGAACCAGTGCTGGAGCTGGTGGGTGCCGCTGTCTTCTGAGAGATGACCTGGTTATAGGCAGCGCATACAGTATGTGTGCAGCTCATACTAGTGTTCCAGCCAGCGCTGGGTAGAAAAACAGGTGGCTTTTCTTCTGCTTCAGTCCTGTTCACAGTGTTTACTTTCAAACATTTATTATAGTGTTTAAAAATACTGAGAACTCTCCAGCACCTGAGCTGTGGCGTTTGAATCAGTAACTATAAACGATTATAAAAACACCTTCATTCCTGTGTCTATCTGATGTGTCACATGATCATCATGCCTCACGAAAACGGGCTCTGCATTCATCATGTTATGACTTGGTAACTGTCAGGTTCTTGTGTCCTACAGATCTCTCTTCCTCCTCATTGTCCGTCTCTAAACTCCTCTTCATCGTTAGACGGCCTGGACGAGAGCAGGACTGGGGTCTGGATTTGTCTGTGAGGCTGCAGTCTCGGAGGTCACACAGAGCTCAGGACGT
This sequence comes from Knipowitschia caucasica, assembly GCA_964034765.1. Classification (NCBI taxonomy): domain Eukaryota; kingdom Metazoa; phylum Chordata; class Actinopteri; order Gobiiformes; family Gobiidae; genus Knipowitschia; species Knipowitschia caucasica. The sequence goes on from OZ035830.1 coordinate 13,447,608, forward strand.
CAGTGTGCGGATAGTGAAACTCACAGAGGCACTTTGCTTCTATGCCCTGATATGGATCACCTCCAGTTACAGCAGCAGCCAATCAGATCCTCCAGCACGAGTGTGCACAGAGTCACAGAGGTCAGTGGCTTCTGCACTGAGCGTCAGAAGGAGCAGTACGTCGGGAAGGAGGTTCCACAGATGAAGACCAGTGTAAGAGCAGTCACAAGGTCCACATCAGAAGCTCCCGCAGCCTCCACATCATGTGTCAGAGCCCCATCTTCTGATGGTATCACCGCCACCGTCCTGGACACATGTTGGAACGATCCGAAGCACGGAGCGCTGCCCCGACTGCTCTGCGACACATGTACGCTGGCTTCCTAATTGGTGCAGTCCATCAGATGAGAGAAGAATACAACCGAGAAATGAGGACCGTTCAGAGAAAAGCAGTTTTTGGTCTGGTCAGGTTCTAGAAGCAGAAACATGATCCAAATAGTGGTGTCGACAGAAAGCAGACATCCTCCTGAAGCGGGCAGTACTGGCCTTTGATCATCTGCGCATAGGAAACATAATGGTCTACCAGGTAGACCTGGAGCAGGTGGGACTGGACTGAACGAGGGCCTCGCTCTACTCAGGACTATGTTCTAGAGATCTTCAAACAAGGAAAAGTTGTTGTCTTTCAACAATCTGTCTACAGCTTCGTCTCCACTGAGTGTCCAGGAGTTTTATGGCAGCGGTTACCTGCTGCACTGTTTGGAAGTGACATGCAAGTTCGTTGAGAAGGTTAATCTGTGAAAAGACTCAGACATAAGTTAAGTGATGTGTGTTTCTCAGAAGGTTGCTTGATAAATCCCTGAGATGGTTCAATCGGTCGCCTGCGACCTGTTTGTTGTGCTTCCTTCATGGCTCAGTCTGGACTCCTAACAGTGACGTTTAAAGGTCTGCTGAATACCACGGGGAACAGCAGAAATCAACAAGTCATGAAAAACTCAAAGTGATGAGCGTCTGTGTGTGGGAGTCGGCAGACAGTATATAGCTTCATATCTTCACTGTCTGCCTTGTTTTTTTTTAATGGAGATGAAGGACCAGTCTCTCCTGCTGTGATCAGCTTTCTCCTGATGTCTGGAAGGGGATCAGCAGGGACGAACTGTCTGTGTTCCAGTGCTACTGCTTGGCCTACAGGCTGGCAGATGTGCTAGAACCAGGTCTGGAGGAAACTGGAACCAAAGGAAGTACATAACACGTCTGCAGAAGGTGTAGAGGAGCTGATCCTGGCTGTGAGGAATGAGGAAGGTCGGTCAGTCCTCACAATCTGCCTTCAAGTCCTGATCAGACTCTAACATATTAAAGCTAACGTCTGTTAACAGGTTGTGTGACTGTAGACTCTCAGAGACGACTGTGAAGTGGTGCGATTCAGCGTGTGTTCCAGCCCCTCCCTTCTCACTGAACTGGATCTGAGTCGTAATGATATGAGTGTCTTCAAGTGTGGTGTGCTGTGTGCTGGACTGCGGTAGTCCTCACTGTGTGCTCTCCTCTCTCAGGTGAGTGTCCTTCATTTAAACCTCAGGTATCCTCTTGTTTGTGAGAGCTGATGTATCGTCCACATAACTGTGGAGACAGTAGTTCCCTCATGTGACACAGAGCGCGGAGCAGCACGGTTAAAATGAACTAATGTATTATTCGCACTCATTACTAGTTTAGCCTCTATAAACAGTGGTCTTGTTTATCGCAAGTTTATAGAGCTTGGAAGGGGGCGGAGATTCAGGGTCATGGAAGTAAAATCCATTCTCTACTATGATTATGGCTTAGAACGTTCTTTTAATAAGGCCACAGTGTAAGACTAACATCAGGGACACTTTTCGGTTGTTGACGCACTAACTATAGTCACTGTTTATAAGGTGATTATTTCAACAATATTAAGCCTTTAATATAAAGCCTCATGTGGTTGTATGTAATTCTAGATCTTAATATATAAAAGTGTTTCATTCTTAATTACTATTATCATTTCACTAAGTGGTGTTTCCATGAATGCAGCACTGTTTTAAACATTAGTTTATTCTGTAAAAATGGGTCAGTAGTTGATCTGAGGCTTCTAGATTTAGGCTCTGAATGTGTCACAGCAGCTGTGGTCTTGAACTGTGCCGCTCTGTGGGAAGTCAGCGACATTATTTAGAATTGGTCGTTGGTTCGATCCTGTCCCTGTGATCTTGGACATCTTTTTCTTCTTCCATATTTATATCTTTCGTCCGGTTTTCTCGGGTGTGTGACAAAGGTGTTTAATTATCTTAAAGGAGACGTACTGTGCTTTGCTCTGATGTTTAATCTAGGACACGGTGGATCATTTCTTATACATTTGGACATGTTCAGTCTCAGAATACAATAGCTACGAGCAATTCCTCGTTGTATTTAGTATTTTAAGATCTCGATGCTCTCCTGTACATCATGTTTTCTTTATTCAGGTTTGGAAACTGTGGTTTGTCTAGAGATAAGCTGTGCTCTGTGCTAGCTTTGGAGTCCATAACACCTCACATCTCACATTCCTGGGATTCCGGAGTCTGAACGATCTGTCTGAGTCAGCCGTGTCTGATCTGTGTGGTTTTCTACAAGAGTCCAGATGTCGACTGGAGATCACTCAGGTCAGTTCACTGCACATGCAATACAGACTACACACTATATAGTGTCTTCTTATGAAACTGCAAAACTCTGTAAATGATTATAAATGATTCACACAAACATTGTTACTCGTGAATGTCTTTAGCTCGTGTTTATTATTAGGTTCAAAATTGTTATACTCAACATTTATGTTCCAATTATCCATGGAACTTCATAAGATACAAGTGTGTTATGCTGAGGGGGCAGGGACTTTATCAAGTTCTTAGATTTATTAAGTACACAAAAATGTGGTGCGTAAAAAATGAGCATTTTAAGCGTATTAATTTTTGCACCGCGGAACATTTCTCAATGATGAGTTTCAGACGGATCCGATTATACTGACGCACAATCTGACAACAAACCACAGTGAAATGGTCGGCACTAGATCATATACGGAATCGGACGAAAAACGCGAAGTAAACACTCGTACTTCGAATTAGTTTTTAGAACTTATATGTCTTAAGTGTGACTGGTTAAGTTTTAGGCGTCTGTGTAAGTGGTTAGGTTTGGGTTAAGGCTGGCTGGATGTGGGGTTATTTTATGGGAATGGCTGGTTAAGTTTAGGCATTAAATAGGTATATTTGTAATATTTAATTCCGCTCCGTCACCGATACGTATATGATCTTGTGCTGAACAGTGAACATGAACCATGGATCTATTATAATACTGGGTAGTACAGCTTGGAGCGGAAGGACCTTGTGCTAACTTGCAGTACTATACCAGACTAAACCGACTAAACCAGACTTAAACCAGGCTAAACCAGTCGAATACCGAGTCTAATTCGCAGACCATGAATCAGACCAAACCTAGACTAAACAAGATAAACAGACTAAAACCAGACTGAATGATCTAGAACAGAATAAACCAGGGACTAACCAGATCAAACCAGATTAAACATCAGACTAAACAGTCTAACCAGTCTATACAAGGACCGTTGGTTGGCCCTGTGGATGGGAAGTATAGTTCTAATATGGTATTGCATCTTAAAGGGCATTATCTTTCACTGGTCTGTTGACCTGAACAATCAAGTAAAACTATATTTGTGTTGCTTAAATTAATGTATTCATCATTATTTAATGTTTACTAAAAATCCATGGCGAAAAAACCGCTTCTCTCTGTTCTCAGGTCAAATATTTATATGTGATTAAAATGTGATTTAGTGAACGTCGAGGGAAACGCGTGTATTTGATAACTCTGATGAGGCAAAGTGCGTTTGTGCGATGTTTGAAAGGTGACAGTCAGAAGATTGAAATCCAGAACTGCAATCACACGTTTATGCTAATCTGTTATGTGCCTAGATTTGTGCATTTAATTGTGCATTACTCGTGGTTATAATGTTTCTTTTATTACTTAAAAAGTTGGAGGGCGAACTGCATTGTGGTTAGATTGTGGTGGTTTTGGACCAAATATTATTGACTATTATATGGTTAAATTGGACTCTTATTTGACTTAAAGTGGACATATCGTGTTTTCAAATAATTGATTTTTAAAGCTAAAATCATCAATTTGTGGCCTATATATAGTCGTACCTGCTTTGCCCCCCCTTTGGGTCGGAGTCTCATTATTTGTAGCTCCACTGCCTCTTCTTACACTGTTCTGAGGTTGCGTCTGAGAGCAACTGTTGTGGTGCTGTCTCTCTTAAATGCAAATGAGGCGCTTTTGGGACCACGCCCCCATCCAGGTGACGCAGAGTTCTACTCACCCGAGCGGCCAATTTTTGTAGTTATAAGCACAAATATCTATTATCTCATAGAAACTTTCTCATGAATCGCAAACATGAAGATGGCCTTCCTCTTTGACTGGAATGCAAATGTTAATTTTCGTTTCTCTTTAGTCCTGTCTTTTTTATCGACTCTTCTCTTTTTAGCGTTGGGATGCGCACAGTCTTTGGATGCTCACACGCCGGTTTGTTTACAACAGCGGCCGCCTGGCGCAGGGCCCCTCCCCCCCTAGGTCGCAGGTGATGTCGCACTACGTGACGGAAATGTTTTAAGTATTGAATATTCTTACTGCACAATGTACAGTTTTAAAAACTTTGAGAACGTTTTTCCTTTACAGAAGGAAAGAGACCGCATGCGGTCGGAGCCGAAGGTTCGAGCTCCTAGTTTATAACAGTATGTGGAAGCTTATGTAGAAGCAGTGTATTCTCCATCAAGTGGGGTCCGCGGCCCCTGGTGGGCCGCGGGGTTACTGGCAGGGGGCCGCAGGAGGTCATAAAAAAAATAAATTTATATATATATATATATAATTATTTATTGTTAAATTTATAAATGTTTTGTTGGTAATATTAAAATTTTTGTGTTCATTTATTTGACTTGAATAAGCCACGGTAATATTTTTGGATTAAAATGTTTGTCGCAGAGGCTATTTCCCCAAAAATTCATAATAAAATAACCAGAAGTAGCCTATTCTTAATGTTGTCTGTGTGGTGTTTTATTTTGGTGGGGCCACGCAGGACCCGTCAGATTTTTAAGGGGGCCTCGGTGTTACTGAGTTTGGAATGGTGCTGTAGAGATCAGGATATGTGCAGTTTCAACAATAAAATAAAATGCAAATTGGCTACATTGTACAAGAGGGGTAAGGACATGTATCAGAGTGAGGGAGGTGACACAGACAACACTATTGTTTGTTACAGGGAATGTCGAATTGGTCAAAAAGACTGAATTTACATATTGTAAGCCATTTTGCTGGCTCTAATCTGTCTCATTTGTCACAACATATTACTTTTGCTTTTCGGCTACAAACATGAACTTTTTATTCAATGCAAAATTTGTAGGATCAGAGCTTTATTTAGGGCGTTTTATCGCGCTTCAAGAGGAGAGGGAGCGCGCGGACTGTTTTGCTGCAGCTGTGTATTTTTTGGGTGAACAGGAGTACTCAAAAGACACGCATGGTGCCTGTTGCGCGTAGATGGGGTTGGGTACATGGCCCGTTGAGGTTGCACGCTCTGCCACAACAACGGTGGAGCGGCCGAGCGGGATGGACCCTCACAGCCTCCGCAGTCAGCAACATTCCACCGTGTTGTGGCTGAGGTGCAGCCTCAACGTGGCCATGTACCCAACCCCATAACGCGCACAGGGACCATGCGGGTCTTTGAGTATTCTGTGCACCCATTAATATACAACTGCTGCAGGGAAACAGTCCGCCGTCTCCCCTCTCCTATTGAGAGCTTGCGATTAAAGCCACTCAATAAAGCTCTGATTCTTACATTTTGCATGAAATAAAAAGTTCATGTTTGAGCCAAAAGTAATTTGTTGTGAACAAATTAGACAGTTTTAGTGCCAGCAAATGGCTGACAATATGTATTTCAGTCTTTTTTGACAATTCTACTTACCATGTAACACAAACAATAGGGTTGTTATGTTGCGCAACATCTCATCGAGACTTGTTCACCATTACCCTGTTTGTAATGTGAGACTATTGCATTTTATTTTATTGTGGAAACTGCACATATCCTGATCCTCTACAGCAGCCATTTCCAATCTCAGTAACACCGCAGGCCCCCTTAAAAACGCTGGACGGGGTCTGGGGTGCGTGGCCCACAAAATAATAACCAAGAGAACTAACATATAAGAATTGGCTCTTATGGTTATTTTATTTTGGGAAATAGCCTATGGGCTACAACATAGTAATACTCAAAACAATGATTACAGGGATTATTCAAGTCAATAATGAACACAAATATTTTAATATTACAAAAGCAAAAACATTATAAATTTAACATTAATAATTATATATATATATATATATAATTTTTTTTGTTTAATGACCTCCCGCGGCCCAACCTGCAGTACCCTCGCGGCCACCAGGGCGAGACTGCGGACCAACTTTGGGAGACAATGCTCTACATTCAGCTTACCACATACTGTTAAAATAAACTGAGGAGTCGCGGCAACCTGCGGGCTCCGGTTTTCTGTTTAGGCGCTATGCTGTCTCTTTCCTTCTGTAGAAGGAAAAAACGTTCTCAAAGTTTTTAAATGCTGTAAAATTGTGCATAAGTAATATTCATATTAACATTTTCCGTCCAACGTAGTGCGTCATTTCTGCGACGTTGGCCCCGCGCCAGGCAGGCGCTGTTGTAACAAACCGGCGTGATATCGGCTAGTGAGCATACATAGACTGTGCGCATCCAAAGCTAATACAAGAGAAGAGTCGATAATAAGACTGGACTAAGAATGAAAATTAACATTTGCTTTCAGTCAATGAGGAAGGCTCTGCTTCCATGTTTGAGTGGTTGTAATGAGAAGTTTCTATGAGATTTATTGTATTTGTGCTTAGTAACTACATAAATGGTGCGCTCGGGTTTTGGGTGGAGTTGTACCTGTGTTCACCCTGGAGGGAGGCGTGCGTCAAAAGCGCCTTCATTTGCATTTTATGATGAAAGCACCATAAAACAGGTTGCTCTCTGACGACACTCAGAGAAGGTGTAGTGAGAATGCCTAGTGGACGCTACATATAATGAGACTCAGATCCCGGCATGCATGTTACGCTTTCTTTAGGCCCACAAATTGATGATTTAGATGTAAAAAGCATATTATTTGAAAACACGATATGTAACTTTAAGTTCAAATAAGGAGTTTCATTTTTAACATATAATAATCAGTATTATTGGTTACAAAATCCACGAAAATCTAACCAAACAATGAGTGCGACCGCCAATTGTTAAGGATAAATGAAAACATGTATAACCACAGTTTGCACGAAAAGTTATTGCACAATATAGGCACCAGGAACACGGATGTAGCTCGGAACGTGTGGTTTGCTGTTCTGGATTCAATCTTTGACAGTCCACCTTTCAAACATCGCACAAAAACGCAATTGCCTCATCAGAGTTATCATACACGTCGGTTCCTCGGACTGTTCATAAAAGATCATTTTAGATCTCGATTTAATAATATTTGAACTGAGAAGAGAGAGCGGTTTTTTCAACATGGTTTTTTAGTATAAACATTAAATATGTATGAAAACATTAGTTTATGCAACACAGATAATTGTTTATTTTTGGTTTCAAGTCCAATCAGACCAGTTAACGTTTTGCCTTTAAGATGCAATACATATTAGAAATATACACTTTCCATCCACAGGGGCCCACCAACCAACGGTCTGGTTTTAGTCTGGTTTAGTAATTGTTTATGTTCTGGTTTAATGATGGTTTTAGTCTGGTTTAGGATCACACACACGCGCGCTTTAGTCTGTTATATTCTGTTCGTAGTTGGTTTAGTCTGGTTTAGTTCTGGTTTAGTCTGGTGTGTGCTGATTTGGTCTGTTTTGTCTGGTTATTAGACTGGTTTAGTCTGGTTTAGTCTGGTTTAGTCTGTTTAGTCCTGGTTCTCAGTTGCAGGGTGCTCATGGTCCTTCAGCTCCAAGCTGTAATTACCCAGTTATTTACGAATAGATCCATGGTTCATGTTTCACGGGGTCAGCACTAGATCATATACGGAATCGGGGCGGAAGCGGAAGTAAATATTACAAATTAACTATTAATGCCTAAACTTAAACCAGCTATTCAATAAAATAACCCCAACCAGCCTTAACCCATAACCTCTAACTTCTTTGACTCAAGACGCTCTAAAACTTAAAACAGTCACCACTTAAGGACATATTTGTCTTAATAACTAATTCGAAAGTACGAGTGTTAACTTCCGGGTTTCGTCCTGGATTCCGTTTATGATCTAGTGCCGACCTTGTCACTGTGTTTTGTTGTTCAGTTGGCTGGCGTCAGTATAATCGGTCCGTCTGAACTCATCCAGTGAGATATGTTACGTCGGTGCAAATATAATACTGATTAAATTGGTCCATTTTTTAACGCACACATTTTGTGTAATTAATTATTCTTAATGAAACTTGTTAAAGTCCCGGCCCCCTCAGCTTAAAACATCAGTTGTATCTTTGAAGTTCCATGGTAAGTGGTACTATAAATGTGAGAAACTTATGTGAACTAATATAATTCATGAGCTAAGACATTAACTGTAACAGTGTTTGTGTGAATAATTTATAATATTTATGTGTGTTTGCAGTTTCTATGAAACAGCTTTAGTGTGGTAGGGTGTTTCTGTGCAGTGAACTGACCTGAGTGTCTCAGTCGACAGTTGGTTTCTCTGTTAGAAAAAACCACACAGATCAGACCTGGCTGGAATCAGACAGATCGGTTCAGAATCAGGTCCAGGATGTGAGATGTGGGGGGTTGACTCCAAAGCTGAGGCCTCAGAGGAACAGCTGTTCTCTGATCCAAAACACAGTTCCGACAACCTGAATAAAGAAAACATGATGAGTACATGAGCTCGTGGTATCTTATAGACGTAACGATAGACATAGCTGTATGGAATTGCTGCGTTGACTTTGATATTCTGGAGGACTGAATCATGTTTCATAAGGTTTTATAAGAAGAATGATACACACGTCGTCATGATTAAACCATCAGAGCAATTGCACAGTACGTCTCCTTTTAAGTATTAAAAACCCATTGTCACACACCAGAGAAGCGACAGAGTCCAGAGCACAGGGACAGGATTCGACTCCAGTACAGACCACTTCTAAATATGTCCTGAAGTCACACAGAGCGTACCATTTCGGTCTCAGGTTCATGACCACTGCTGCTTGTGGACACATTCTGGCATAAATCTAGAAGCCTCAGATCATCTATCTGACCATTTTACAGGAATAATCTATATGTTTAAAAAAGTGATGCATTCATGGAACACCACTTAGTGAAATGAATAATAGTAATGAAGAATGAATAACACTTTTATTTTATTTAAGTTCTATGTATTACATACACCATCATGAGGCTTTATATTTATAGGGCTTTATATTGTGATAATCACATTTAAAAAATGTGACTATAGTTTGTGCGTACAATCAACAGAAATAGTGTCCGCTGATGTGTCTGTCACAGCTGTGTCTTATTAAAGTAGTCTTAAGCCTTAATTCATAGGAAGATGGGATTTTTCTTCAGGAACCTGAAGCGCGCCCACTTCACAAGCTCTATACATCTTGATAAAACAAGACCACTGTTTAGTGTAAACCTGTAATGATTGGTGAATAAGAAATTATGGTTCATGTTTAGCGGTGATGCTTCCCTCTGTGTCATCAGGAGGAACTTGCTCCCACACGTGATGTGGACGGATACCAAGCTCTCGCGACTAAACATGTGGATCCTGGAGGTTTAATGATGGACAATAACTGAGAGAGGAGAGCTCACAGTGAGGGACTCCGCATAGTCCTGCAAACAGCACTAGACACTCTTGATGTCACTCAGTTCATTAAGACTCAGATAAAGTTCAGTGAGAAAGGGATGGGGCTGGAACCTCAGCGCTTGATTGCCACCACTTCATCAGATCGGTATCTATGAGTGTTCTACATGTCATCGAACACACGGTAGAAACAAGACGTTAGATGTTACATTTGCTTAGAGTCGGTTCTGGAGACTTGAAGCAGTGTGTGGGGAGCCTGACCGGAGCCTTCCTGCAGTTCTCACAGCAGGGATCTAGTCTCTACAACCTTATCTGAAGACGTGTCTGTACTTCTTTGGTTCCAGTTCCTCAAGGACCTGGTTATTCTGACATCGGCAGCTTGTAGGCAAGAGCAGAGCAATGGAACACTGACAGTTCGTCTGTGAGTCCCTTCCAGACTTCAAGGAGATGCTGGATCAGCTGCAGGAGAGACAGGTCCTTCATCCGCCATTAAGACAGTGGAAGATGATGATGCTTCTTGTCTGATAGACTCATCCTCTGCCTGTCGCTTCATTCTCTTGAGGTTTCTCAATGACTTTGTGGATTTCTGGACGGTTTTTCCACTGGAGTTCAGCAGACCTTGTTAAAAAGTCTATGGTCTCGGAGTCACAGACTGAGGCCAATATGAAGGAGGCACACAACAGGAGCCAGGCGATCCGTTTGATACCACTTCCGGGATTTATCAGTGACTTTCTGAGAAACTCAATTTTCACTGAACTTTAGTCCTGTGTATTTCACAGAGAAAATTCTCACGATTGCATGTCACTTCCAACGAGAGTTGGCAGCAGGTAAACAGCTGCCATAACTCACTGGACATCTCAGGTGGACGAAGCTGGTAGGACCAGATTGTTGTAGACAACACTTTTTGTTGAAGGTCTCTGTACAGGAGTTCTGAGGTAGACCGAGCCGCAGCCCCTCGGGTCTGGTCCAGTCCCACCTGCGTTCCTAGGTCTTCCTGGAGAGAAAACATTATGTTTCCTTTTGCAGCAGAATGTGTTTCAAAGTTGCCAGTCTGCCCAGATTCAGGAGGATGTCTGCTTCTGTTCGACACCTACTGTGGGATCCTTGTGTTTCAGTCTTCTGAACCCTGACCAGACCAAAAACCTGACCTAGATCTCTGAAGGGCCTCAAGTTCGCGGTTGGTAATTTTCTCTATCTGTAGTTTGTCTGACACAATAGGAAGCAAGCGTCACAGGTCGCTGAGAGTATGGGGGCAGCGCTGCGCTTTCGATCGGTTATCAACTTGGGGGCCAGGACTCGGTGTGCCTGGTGACTCCAGTAAGAAGATGGGATTCGGCTACTATGTTGTGGAGGCTGCTGGGAGCGTAGGATGGGGGACAGGACTGTCGTACACTGCTATTCATCGGGGAAATCTTCCTGAAGTTATGCTCTTCTGACGCGCAGTGATGACAGACCTCTGGACTCTGTGACTCTGTGCACACGCTGTCTGGGACTCTGATTGGCTGTGCTTGTCTGGAGGTGTGATTACATATAAGGGCAGTAGGAAGCAGGTCCTTGATGGGTTCACTATCAGCACTCTGACGTACTGAGCTCTGTGTGACTCAGAGATGAGCTCACAGTCAAAGTCCAGATCCCCAGTCTGCTATCGTCCCGGCCGTCTAAGTGAAGAGGAGTTTTGAGACGGACTGAGAGTGTGGTCCGAGTGAGTCTGTGGACCACTAAGAACATGACAGTTGTACAAGGTCATAATGATGTATGCATGAGCAGTTTCTGAGCATTGATGTTAATGTGGACATCTGTTTGACACAAGGGTAATTGAAGGTGTGTTTATAATCCGTTTTATTAGTTTATGATTCATACGCCATCAGCTCAGGGCTGGGAGAAGTTCTCAGTTGTGTTACTCTATAATATATGTGTGAAAGTATAGCACGGTGAAACTGGAATGATGCAGAGAGTAAAGCACCTGGTTTCCAGCTGCTGGATATGGAACACTTTGTATGAGCTTGCATAGGACTGTAGCGCTGCCATTTCCACCAGGTTCATCTCTCTGAAGGACAGCGGCCCACCACCCAGCTCCAGCTCCTGGTTCTCTGAAGCCTGAGGCCAGTTTCAGAAGTACTTCAGGAATTTCTGTGACAGGTCGTCCCCATTCCTGCCACGCCCACAAGGTCAGTCAACTGCTCTTCTGTTGGATGTGGCAGCCCCCTGCTGACTCCTCGTGGGCAGTGCTTTAAAGATGTCCTGTAAACCTGATGGAGGTTTCCTGCAGGTGTCGCTTCTTGGAGGTGTTCCCTTCAGCCTCTGCTCCTCATGATGGCAGTCTTCATGGAGAGTCCCCCAGCCGTGCTCCTAATGGCTGGCAGTCTTCTGGAGAGTTCCCTCAGCATCGCTCCTCATGCTGGGTGTGGTGGTTCAACTGAGGCCCTCGGTGTTGTAACAGCTCAGTGAGATTGCTGGTACACGAGTGAGTACTCCTGCTCCTTCTGTTCCCTCGGCCACACTCCCAATCTTCTGATCAGACGCTGTTTATGATCCTGCAGAAGCTTCTGTGGAGCTCTTCTTCTGTGAGAGGAATGCAGACGTACAGTTGAATCATGTGTTTCTTTTATGTAGTTTTCTATGCAGCATGTATCATTTAGAGCTTATGTCCCTGTTTCCTAGAGTCGCTTTTTTCTGTTGGAAAAGATGTAAGTTCAGCAGAGTTTAACTTAGCTTAGTGGCACAGTGCATCCAGAAAGTACTCAACCACCTTCTTGCAGTTTGGCCTATTTGAACACTTATGTACTTGGGATTATTTGTGTTTGATTCTAAACACCAAACGGACAAAGAATCCTAAAAACATCTTAATACTTTGTCATAGAGTATTCGGAGTAGATGACTAGGAAAATGAAAAACCGGTGAGATTAGAACAACTGTTAGAAATGAAAATTAGGGATCTGCTCCGATATGAACTCTTTGGACGATTTTGAGGATCCGAAGATTATTGTTTCTATTTATGGCCGATAACAGTATTGTCGGATGTAACGATGTTTATAAAATAATAATTTTAATAATTTTCTGAGATGATAAAAGTTTGTACCATACTGAATTTATTGCGCTCTGATTTTCAGAATGTATCTTTTATTGTAGTTAGAAGGCGCAGTGTGGGAAAAGGCACTAAGGAGTTTTTGTGGCTCTTATTTTGAGTGTAAACTTTCCTCTATGCAGCGTATGTAGTAGTTTATATAAAGAGATGGATTAAAAAATTAGACAAGAATAAATAGTCACCAAAATAATTGATAACATTAAAAAATAGAGAGGTTGCGAACATATGTATTATAAAGTGGTTCAGGTCGATGCTATAATAATACTGATTGTGTTTCATAAAGATGATTTAGAGTTCTGTAATCGAGTTGCCTTAGCAAGCCTGAACATGGATTGATGAATCGGCTGATATCGATATTTATAACCAATATATCGTGCTTCACTGTTGAACAAAGATATAAAAGTGAAGATAGGTGGAATACTTTCAGGAGCAGGTGTCAGATTGGTTGTCCACGTATCGTTAGATTCAAGTTTAAACGGGAAAAGGTTTCTATAATGAGGAGATGATAAAGGTACAGTACTCAGTATTTTTACACTTGTTCGCCTCTAATGAAAAAACATCTATATGGCCGTATGTAAATTCTCCTCACTATATTTGTGAATGAGTTGTTTTGGAATAGTTTTGAGGAAAGTCTCCGGAGAGTAGTGTAGTGCGCGACGTAGCGCTCCTAACTTCTCTCCGGAGACTTCTCTTCGCTGCTTCTGTGTGTACTACAAGTCACGCTGACTTCTATTGACGGAAGTGAGCGTAGAGAGAAGTCTCCGGAGAGAGTTAGTGCGCGTACGGTAGCGCACCTCAGATTACTACGCCTACAATATAGTAACCGTTTTATCCGCTGAGAAAATCGACTGTTACATTTCTGTGTTACTATACTTGGCAGTGTAACAACGGGTAACGTAAACTTTAGACATTTAAGAGGGAACACTTGGAGAGTTTGGTAGTTCTAGCGGAAGCTACCTTTTGGGTACCTATACAGTGACGCCAGAGCGAGGCTGCGGTTGTGCTCCGTTTTTGCTCCGTTTGGCCTGACAGAGCGAACGGACTAAGACATACTGGTACGTTATTAACTAGTCTAAGGTAAGGTAAGAAATATGCAGTATGTAAACGGAGTGAACTTTCCTTTAATAGGCTTAGAAGGTGCACCATATGATATGTCCATGAGGGTCTGAAGGTCGCTCCGTTGTCGGAATGCACCTTCTTCAAACAACACAAACATAAGGACAAAAAAATGGACGTGAGGATCGAGTTTGTGTTCTCAATGGTGATGTGCTACTAATATCGTTGCTTCACTTTATCTTGCGTGGCGCTCCGTGAGTTGAACTGTTAAATACTCTGATCTTAAACGTTAGATGGAGAAAAAGACCTATCTTCTAAAGCCTTTACTTGCATTTGTTTATATCCTGTGTGCGGTTCACATTATAATCTAGATGGAAACATTTTCTGCAGTTAAAACTATTACAAAGTAACAAACAGTTCTTTGAACTGAGTGCAGTGTGGGTTTTCGCATCTCTGGTCATAAAAACTGGGAAAACATGACAAATCTTGTGTGTCGCTCTGAGGCTTGGGCCTGAGGTCTTGGGCCTGAGGTCTTGGGCCCAGGAGGTCTTGGGCCCTCGAGGTCTGGGGCCCTGAAGGTCTTGGGCCCTGAGGTCTTGGGCCCTGAGGTCTTGGGCCCTGAGGTCTTGGTGGTCTGAGGTCTTTGCGGGCCTGGGTCTGGGCTATGAGGTCTTGGGCCCTGTGGTTTGGGCCCTGAGGTCTTGGCCTGAGGTCTTGGAGTCCTGAGGTTTGGCCCTGAGGTCTTGGGTCCTGAAGGTCTTGGGTCCTGAGGGTCTTGGGTCATGAGTCTAGGGCCCTGGGGCTGCGAGATACAGAAGTGAGTTTTCTATGGACAATAATATCATTTGATCTTAGAGCTGTAATGGTTTATTAAAAGGTATTTAAATAACTTTGATGAGTCTTTTTTCCAATGTTGTGTGTAGTAAAGGTGATGTTGTTGTGTGTTTGACTCGCCCCCCCGCCCCCCCCCCCCCCCCCCCACCCCCCCCCCCCCCCCCCCCCCTTTTTTTTTTTTTTTTTTTAGTGTAGCAGGTGTCAGATGGTACCTTGTGATCTTGTGTTCCTAAGCAGAGCTCTCAGGTTCAATGGGTCTGTTGGGTTTCTGGTTGCAGGGTGGTCCCACTGCCCCCCCCCCCCCCCCCCCCCCCCCCCCCCCCCCCCCCCCCCCCCCGAGAAAACACCTCCTAACACTGGAGCCTAAAGAATGGTACAGTCCAACTGTGTTGATGACTGAAGCACCATGAGCACATGCAGCTCTCATACAAAGGTCAAATGTGCAACAATATACACTTGATTTCACAAAAGTACATTACGAAAATACACACGTTCCATTGTCATGGACAGTGAACCCTCTTGTCACCATCGTGATGTTCATGTTTATTAAAATCCAACTGGTTATTCTTTTGACTAAGCCTCACTTCTGTCCAGTCTCGTAAACTTTAAATTTAACATGTATCTAAAGTCAGATCTGTGTATAAGGCGCGTCAGAACCAAAGCTTCAAAAAGCTGTTACGACGCGCTTCAGCTGACGCAAGTAGTTTTGTCTTTTTGGTGCTTGAAGACTTTTGAGCGAGTGTACCGCGCCTGACGCCGTGGGGGAGATTCTCTGTTGTCTGTAGTCTGGACAGCGTTGGAGTTGTCATAATGGATGCAAGCGAGCCCTTTATTTGTTATATTAAGACGGCAAAATAATATTGTTGTAGGGCTTCAACAAACATGTCGGGGTTCACCACAGACTTGAGAGGCTGCTGTGTTTGCAGAGTTCCGTCATTTACTCCAGGAGTGCGTACGGAGAGTTTCGCTTTCAGCAGGTACTTCCGCATGTCACACGCCCAGTTGAGTTTCAAACCCGGAGCTCGCCTCTCCCCGCTCGCTCTCGCCTCTACACCGCTCTCGTCGTCTTCGACATCTCCCTGCTTTCCCCGGCTCTCGCTCGATCTCCCCGCCGCGCGCTGCCTAACCTGAATCTCCACGGCTATCAGCTCTTTTCTCATGCCTTCTCCACCACCGTGCTCTTGCTCTGAGCAGATATCATCGGTTCAGCCTGTTCTTATATTAAATATATTAAACAGTTTACTACTCTCCAGCAGGTGTTCTTAGATTTTTGTACTCAGAAGGTATCTATCATACAAATAATTATTACTAATAACATAATGACAACAAACAATAAACAGCAGCACAGATACATGACTTCTCTTCATGACAGAGGACAGACCCGCTGCTGTGCTGCTCTGTTCCTTGATTGGTTGAATGCCCGCGGCAAAAGCTTGCCAATATGCTCAGCTTTAGACCTCCGCTTCGCGGTCAAAGGGCTTTGTTTTGATACTGCGAGGCGTTTCGCGTGTCATAAAGCTTCAAGGTGTGGCGAGGTAGTACTTTTGGAGTGCTTTGACGCGGCATGTGACGCCGGGGATCTCGGGCTTCAACTGACGCGCTTCACCAATTCATTTCTATGCAAACCTGCGCTTTGACCGCCGAAGTTACGTCCGGTGTCTAGGGTACTCTTTTTGGAACGCCCCTTTAGCTGGTGGCCTTTGTTCTCAATGTGGGTTTGTAGAAGCAGCTTCAAGAATGAACCTTGGTGGATTCCACAATAGACGCTCCGCGTCACTCTTCGCTGGGACACAGCACTGGACATTGAGGATCTCTCGTGTTGTGGAGAGAAGACCATGTTACTCTCGGTCCATGGTTCAACCATCAACAGAAAGGTAAGAAATGTGTTTTAATGCAGTTACGATGGACTAAATCTGACAGACAGAGAGAGACCAGAGAGAGAAAGAGTGTGACAAGAAAGGAGGATGAGACCAATGAGAGAGTACTCCAGTGGAACTACCTCTCTCTCATATTAATAACAGAAATAATAGTGTTATTTGGAGTCTCTATCTATTCTTTCAGTTGTTTTCTTTGTGGAATTTCTTGAAATAACATGGTTTATGGTTTCTCTCCTGGTCCTCCATTGGTCTCTCTCGTATTGGTTCATACTGTATCTTATCTCTCTCTTAGTCTCTCTCTTGTGTCTCCTCGCGGCCTGTCTTTAGTCCTATTCGTAATGCTTTAAAAAAACAATTCTTACCTGTTCTGTTGATGGTGTGTAACCTAGGGACCCAGAGTACATGGGTCTTTCTCTCAAAAAGATCCTCAGTGTCAGTGCTGTGTACATGAAGGAGTGACGGTCTATGTGGAATCGCCACCAGAGTTCATTTTGAAGCTGCATCTTCAATCCACTCAAAGTGAGAACCAATAGGAAACTATAAAGGGGCGTTCACACCGGGACTTAACGTCGGCGTAAAAAAGCGTCAGGTTTGCATTGAAGTGAATGGTGAAGCGTGGGTCAGGTGAAGCCGAAGGCCCCCGGCGTCTACTTGGCGCGCGTCAATGTTCAAAAGTACTACGCGCTCCTTGAAGCTTTGACACGGCGAAACGCTCCGCGTATCAAAAACAATCCCTTTGACGCGAAGCTGAGCAAAGCTGGAGCTTTTGAAGCTTTGAGCGTGCTTCAACCAATCAGGAGACGTAGGTTGCAGCAGCAGAAGGGGTCTGTCTCTGTATGAAGGAGAAGTCATGTATCTGTTGTGCTGTTTTGTTTGTCATTATGTTATTAGTAATATTATTTGTATGAGTAGTTAACGTTCTGAGTAAACAAAAATCATCGAAATAACTTGCTGTGTAAGTAAATGTAGTTTTATTTAATATAAGAACAGGCTATGACGATGAGTCTGGCTCAGAGCAAGAGCCGGGGTGATGGCTGGGAGAAAGAGAGCCGAGAGCCTGGGGGAGAGGCAGGGAGAGGCGAGAGCTGATGCGGGGAGAGGGTAGGGCGAGGCGAGAGCGGGGAGAGGCAGGGGGGGCGAGCGAGAGGCGGGGAGAGGCGAGAGCGAGGCGGGGAGAGGCGAGCTCGGGCGTTTGTGTAACTCGAGACTGGGCGGTGGTGACATGCGGAAGTTCCGCTGAAAGCGTAACTCCTCCGTAAGCAGCTCCTGGAGTAAATGTCGGAAACTCTGCGAAAACTGCTAGCCTCTCAAGTCTGTGTGAACCCAGATCATTGGTTTGTTGATAAGCCCTACAAACATTGTTAATTGTGCTTTTTATAACTCAAATAAAGGCTCGCTGCTCATTTGAAAAATCCATCGCTGTCCGAACTTACAGATCAAACAGAGAAGCTCCTCCCACCGGCGTCAGGCGCGTCATGCGTCAAAAGCTTCAAGCACCAAAAATGACAAAACTAGCTTGGCGTCAGCTGAAGCGCGTCAAAAGCTTTTTGAAGCGTTTGGTCAGACACGCGCTTAACCTGATCTGACTTTAGATTACATTTTTATTTAAAGTTTACGACTGGACAGAGTGAGGCTTTGTCATAGAATTCACCAGTGGATGAAAACATGAACGATCACATGTGAAAAGAGGGGTCATGGTCCTTAGACAAATGGAACGTGTGTATTTTAGTATGTGCTTTGTTGAAATAAAGTGTGTTTGTTGGCACATTTGACTTGTAGTGAGAGCTGCATGTGCTCAGGGTGCTTCAGTTCATCACGTGTGGTCTGTAACTTGCTGTAGGATCCAGTGTTTAGGAGTGTTTCTTCTGCTGTGGGACCCCGCACCAGAAACATACAGGAACCATTGATCCTGGAGCTCTGTAGACACTGACTGAAGGTACCAGATGTCCTACAGTTACACTCGTAGGTCAAACATCACATACAACTTTCACCTTTAATACACAACAAAAGTCTATCAATGTTATTTAACTCCACCCACCCCCCCCCCCCCCCCCCCTACTTTTAATAAACCATTACAGACTCTAATAGCCAATGTTTTTGTACAGAGAAAAACCTCATCCCCCCCATCTAATGCTGGACTCCAGCCCCAGGCCCAAGACCTCAGACCCATGACTCAGGACCAAAGACTCAGGCACCCAAGACCTCAGGGCCCTAGACTCAGGACACCAAGCTCACGGCCCAAGACATCAGGGCCCATGACCTCAGGGACCAAGACCTCGCAGAGCCCAAGACCTCAGGCCAAAGACCTCATGGACCCAGAACTCACGGCCAAAGACACTCAGGGCCAAGACATCAGGGCCAATCCTAGGGCGACACAAGACCTCGGGCTCCAAGACCTCAGGGCCAAGACCTCAGGGCCAAAGACCTCAGGGCTCCAAGCCCAAGAGCGATACACAGGTTGGTCTGTTTCCTGTGTCATGACAGAGGTAGAAAATCACACAATGCACTCAGTTCAAAGTACTGTTGTTACTTTTGTAAAAAATTTTTTGTTTTTTACTGCAGTAATGTTTCCATCTAGGTTGGGGGTTTTTGATTTGTTGACGACACAGGATATATACGAATATGCAAGTAAAAGGCTTTAAAGATAGTTCTTTGTTCTCATTCTAACGTTGGAGATCATATTTACAGTCAACTCTCGAGAGCCACGCAGTTAAAGTAGGGTGGCAACGTTTTAGTATTCCACTGGTGAGATCACAATCCGATCTGCATGTCCTTTTTGTCTCTTCTGTGTGGGTGTGTTGATGATGGTGCATTCACACGGGGACTTCCAGCGCTCATGGACATTTTAGGTCTACAATTTAAGCCTTTAAAGGAATAGTTCACCGTTTTACATACTGACCATATGTTCTTACCTACTTTGACTAGTTAATACGTCCTGTCTGGTCTAGTCCGTTCGCTCTGTCATGCAAAACGGGAGCAAAAACGGGAGCACAAAAAGCCAGCCGCCTCTGGTCACGGTTAGTACCCAATGGTAGCTCCGCTAGAAGCTACCAAACTCTTCCAAGTGTTCCCTATTGAAATGTATGTTAGTTACGTGTGTGTTCAATGCAAAGTTAGTAACACAGAAATGTAACAGTCGATTTTCTCTGCGGATAAAAAGGGTACTATAGTGTGAGGCGTAGTAATCTCGAGGGTGGATACGTCCGATGCTCTAACTTATCTTCCGGAGACTGCTCATCTCGCTCACTTCCGTCCAATAGTTGCAGCGTGACTTGTAGTACCCACAGTAGCAGCGAGAGATGAAGTCTCCGGAGAGATAGTTAGGAGCGCTACGTCCGCGCACTAAATTCTCTCCGGAGAATTCTAACTAATAAACTATTCCTTTAACAACTATTTACAATTATAGTGGAGGAGAATATTCTTTAAGGTTCATTTAGATGTTTTTCTTTTGGTAACAAGTGTAAAAATACGTGTGCTGTACCTTTATCCTCTCTCTCCTCTATTATAGAAACATTTCATCCTGTTTTAATCGAATATAACGATACGTGGACATCCGTCTGACACCTGCTCCTGTATGTATTCCACCTCTTTCACCTTTTTTATCATTTTCAACAGGGAAGCACGATGTATTGGTATAAATATCGATTTCAGCGGATGTTCATCAATGCCATGTTCAGGCTTGCTAGAGGATACTCTGATTACAGAACTCTAAATCTCTTTATGAACAAAACAGTATGATTATAGCATGAAATGTACCACTTTTAATACTATGTTAAACCTGTTTCTGTTTTTATCTGTTATCAATTTGTATTGGGGACTATTTTTTCTTGTCTTATTTTTATCATTACTCTTTTTATAACTATCGACATACGCTGCTTTAAAGATAGTTTCACTCAAATAAGAGCCACAAAACTCCTGTGTGCCTTTTCCCACATCGTCCATTCTAAATAAAATAAAATACATTCTGAAAATAGAGAATATAAATTCAGTCTTGTACTCAAAATTTAATCATCTCAGATTATTATTATTATTATTTTATAAACATCGTATCTAGCAAATACTGGTTTATCGGCCATAATAGAACATTAATATCGGAGATCAAAATCGGCCAAAGTGTTCATATCGGTTGCATCCTAATTTTGCATGAGTTATAAGTTGTAATCTTCATCGGTTGTCATTTTCTGTCAATCGTACTCAGGAATATCTATGACAAAGTTAAGATGTTTTTTAGGGATTCTTTGCAGTTTGGTTAAGAATCTAAGACACAAAGACATCCCAATGTACATAGTGGTTCAAATAGTCCACTGCATGAAGGTGTTGATTACTTTCTGGATGCACTGTTCCACTAAAGCTGAAGTAAACTTGATGAGACTTTAGCTCTCGTTCACAGATTAAAAAGTGATCTGGTAGTCAGGGGAATAGCTATAATGAAAACATGCTGAATAGAATTAATATAAAGAACTCATGATTAAAACTGTTAGTCTTGCATTCCTCTCACAGAAGAAGAGCTCAGATGCTTCTGCAGGTCATAAGACAATGCGTGCTGTGAATCAGCAGATGTGGGAAGTGGTGGCCGAGGGAACCAGAGGAAGCAGGAACTATCCTTGACACAGCATCTTCACTGGAGCAGTACCATCACAGAGGGCCTCAGGTGAATCACACCACAGCACCAGCATGAGGAGGGGGCTCTGAGGGAACTCTCAAGAAGACTGCCCTAGCTGAGGAGCAGAGGTGAGGAACTCTCCATGAAGACTGCCCAGCATGAGGAGGAGAGGCTGAGGAAATCTCAAGAAGACGGTGCAGGAAACCTCATCAGGTGTCAGGACATACTTTAAAGCATGCCACTGAGGAGCTAAGCAGGGGCGCCCAGTCATCAGAGCAGTGCTGACCTTGTGAGTGGCTGGAGTGGGGATAGACCTTCTCAGTTGTAAATACGTTTCTGTTCTGAACTGGGCTCAGGGCTCAGAGAAAACAGGAGATGGAGCTGAGTGGTGCCGCTGTCCTTCTGAGAGATGTATCCTGGTGAAAGGGGCAGCGCGACTGTTGATGAGCTCATACAAGTGTTCCATCAGCGCAGGAAAAAAACAGGTGCTTTTTCTTCTGCTATCAGTCCAGTTCACAGTGTTTTACTTTCAACATTTATTATTAGTGACATTTAATCACAACTGAGAACTTCTCCCAGCCCGAGATGATGGAGTTTGAATCAGGGAAACTAATAATAACGTTATAAAATGACACTTCTTCCTGTGTCAAACTGATGTCAACATGATCATCCATGCTCGAATCTGCTCTGCATTCATCATGTATGACTTGGTAACTGTCATGTTCTTGTGTCCACAGACTCTCTCTCCACTCACTCATCTGTCGTGTCTCCTAAACTCCTCTTCATCCTTAGACGGATCTGGTACGAGAGCTGACTGGGTCTGGACTTTGGACTGGGAGCTCATCTCTGAGGTCACACAGAGAATCAGAGTCGTGTGTGATAGTGATACCCTCATCGAGGACTCTGCTTCCTACTGTCTTATATGGATCTCCTCCGACCAGCAGCAGCCTCAATCAGATCCCAGCACAGAGTGTGCACAGGAGTCACTAGAGGTCAGAGGCTTCATCACTGAGCGTCAGAAGGAGCAGTACTTCAGGAAGAGGTTTCACCGAATGTAGTGCAGTTGTAAGGACAGTCCTGTCCCACATCAGAAGCTCCCGCAGCCTCCACATCAATGTGTCATCAGCCCCATCTCTGCTGGCTCCAACGCCACCGTCCTGGGACCACATGTGAGACGATCGAAGTCGCGCTCGCGCTGCCCCAGATCTCAGCGACATGTACGCTGGCTTCCTATGGTGCAGACCTACAGATAGAGATAAGACCAACCGAGAGCCGTGACGGCCGTTCAGGTAAAGCAGTTTTGGGTTGGTCAGGTTCAGAAGCGGAATGAGAGACAAGATACAACAGTGGATGTCGGACAGAAGCAGACATTCCTCCATGATGCTGGGCAGATGGCCTTTGAACTTCTGCTGCAAGGTAAACATTATTGTTCTACCAGGCAGACCTGGAGCAGGTGGGACTGGACCCTGACGAGCCGCGGTCTAATCAGGACTCTGTACAGAGATCTTCAACATGAAAGTGTTGTCTTCAACCCAATCTGTCTACAGCTTCGTCCTTATGAGTGATCCAGGAGTTTTGGCAGCGGTTTACTGCTGCACTGCTTTGGAAGTGACATGCAAGTCGTTGAGTAGTTTCTCTGTGAAAAAGACTCAGATCCACAGGTAAGTGTACAAGTGAGTTTATCAGAAAGTCTCTTGGATAAATCCCTGAGTGGTTCAAACGGTCGCTCTGGACTGTTTGTGTGCTTCCTCATTGGCCTTCAGTCTGGACTCCAACAGGAGGACTTTTAAAATGGCTGCTGAATTCCAGTGGAACAGTCAGAATCCACAATAGTCATTGAAAAACTCCAAAGAGATGAGAATCAGAGGAGGAGTCTTCAGACAGAAGCATCATCATCTTCCACTGTCTGATGGAGATGAAGGACCAGTCTCTCCTGCAGACTGTCCAGCTTCTCCTGAAAGTCTGGAAGGGACTCAGCAGACGAACTGTCTGTGTTCAGTTGCTCTGCTCTGGCCTACATTGCTGCAGGTGTCAGACCAGGTCCTGGAGAACTGGACCCAAAGAAGTACACACGTCTGAGAAGGTTGTAGGAGACTGATCCCTGCTGTGAGGAACTGCAGGAAGTATGGTCAGTCCTCACAACTGCTCAAGTTCCTGATCAGACTCTATCTATTTATATTAACGTCTGTATACAGGTTGGTGTGACTGTAGACTCTCAAGAGACCTGACTGTGATCGTGGTGGCATCCAGCGCTGAGTTCCGCCCCTCCCTTCTCATGATTGGAGCTGAGTCGTAATGTAATCTGGTGACTACAAGTGTGTCTGTGCTGTGTGCTGGACTGCGGTGTCCTCACGGGAGACGTCTACTCTCTCAGGTGAGTGTCCTTCATTTAAACCTCAGGGATCCTCATGGCGCGCGCTGTGTGATGTGTGTTCGTCACATAACTGTGGGAGCAAGTTCCTCCTGATGACACAGAGGGAGCTGCACCGGTTGTATATGTTATTGATCCATAATGTATTATTTCACATCATTACAGTTTAGCACCTTAAACAGTGGTCTTGTTTATCAAAAGATGATAGAGAGCTTGGATAGTGGCGGAGCTTTCAGGGTCTGGTAGTAAAAATCCATCTTACTATGATTCAGGCTTAGAACGTTCTTTTAATTCAAGGACACAGATGTGTCAGACAACTTCTGGGACACTTTTCTGTTGTTGGACGCACAAACTATAGTCACTTTTAAATGTGATTATTCCAATATAGCCTGTAATTATTGAAAGCTCATGTGGCTGTATGTAATTCTAGACTTAAAGATATAAAAGGGTTTCATTCTTCATTTACTATTATTATTTCACTAAGTGGTGTTCCTATGTATGCATCACTGTTTTAAAATATAGTTTATTTCGGTTAAAATGGGTCAGTAGTTGTTCTGGGAGGCTTCTAGATTGTAGGCCTGATGTGGCAGACAGCAGCGGTGGTCATGAACCTGAGCCGCTCTGTGGACTTAGGACATTATTTAGGAAGTGGTCGTTGGTCGAATTCCTGTCCCTTTGCTCTTGGTCTCTTGTGTTTACTATGGTGTGTGACTAATGGGTTTAATATCTTAAAGGAGACGTACTGTGCGTTGCTCTGATGTTTTAATACTATGACACGTGTGGTATATTTCTTATACATTTGGAAAAGGTTCAGTCTTCAGATTAGTCAAAGCTAACGAGCAATTCCTCAGCTTGTATCGTAGTCTTATAAGATCACGATGCTCTAATGTACATATGTGTTCTTATTCAGGTTGGGGAACTGTGGTTTGTCTGAGATCCAGCTGTTCCTCTGTGGCCTCAGCTTTGGAGTCCAACCCCTTCACATCTCACTTCTGGACCTGAGTTGAACGATCTGTTGATTTCAGCAGTGTCTGATCTGTGTGGTTTTCTACAGAGTCCAGACATGTCGACTGGAGACGACTAAGTCTCGTGTATCAACTGCACAAGAAAAACGACTGACACACTAAAGTTGTTGCTATGCGTATGAAACTGCAAACAACACTTTAAGATGATTATAAATGATTACACACACATCTGTTTACTGGGAATGTCTTTAGCTCTTGTTTATATTATGTTCAAAATAGTTTGCTCACATTCTGTACCACTTACATGGATGCAAGAGACAACTGTGTTAAGGCTGGCGGGGGCCGGGACTTTTAACAGTTTCATTAGATTAATTTAATTTGACACAAAATTTGTGTGCGTTAAAAATTGGACGCATTTTATTCGTATTTATTTTTGCACCGCGGAACATTTCTCACTGGATGAGTTTCAGACGGACCGCATTATACTGACGCCCACTGACTACAAACACAGTGAACATGAGCTCGGCACTAGTATATACGGAATGGGGACGAAACGGAAGTAACACTCGTACTTCGAATTAGGTGTGCCTTCGACTAATATGTCCTTAAGTGGTGATGGTTTAAGTTTTAGGCGGTTGAGTAAGATGGTTAAGGTAGGGTTATGGCTGGGGTGGGTTATTTTATGGGAATGTGTTATGTTTAGGCTTTAATAGGTAATTGAAATATTTACTTCCGACTTCGTCCACGATTCCGTTATATTTTGATCTAACGTGCTGACGCCAGTGAACTATGAACCCAGGGTTCTATTATAATAACTGGGTCTTACAGTTGGAGCTGATAGGACCATGTGCTCACGTGCAGACTAAACCTCAGGTCTAAAACCAGACCTAAAACCAGATAAACCAGACTAAACCTGTATATACCAGACTAAACCAGACCAATGTGCTGATCCAACCGAGACTAAAGTCCAGACTAAACCAGACTAAACCAGACTAGATCAGACTAGAACAGACCTAAACCAGACTAAACCAGGGACATACCAGATGTAAACCATGACTAAACAGTTCTAAACCAGACTAACACAAGACCGGTGTTGGCCAATGTGGCTGGAAGTATATTTCTTAATCATGGTTTGCACTGTAAAGGCAAACTTCAATGGTCTGTTGGACTTGAACAAATTACATATTGAAACAATATTTGTGTTGCTTAACTTAATGTATTCATCATTATTTAATTGTTTACCTAAAAATCCATGTGAAAAAACCGCTTCTCTCTGTTCTCAGGTCAGAAAATATTTATATGTGTTTAAAATGTGATTTATGAACAGTCCCGGAGCGGAACCGACGTTGTATTTGATAATCATCTGATGAGGCAATTGAGTTGTGCGATGTTTGGAAAGGTGACAGTCAGAAGATTGAATCCAGTACTTGCATTCACACGTTACTGCTAATCCTTGTTCATGTGCCTATATTAGTGCATTTTAAGTCGTGCATACTGTGGTTATAATGTTTCTGGTTATATTAACAAGTTGGAGGTCGAACTCATTGTTGGTTGAATTTTGGTGGTTTTGTAACCAAATATTAATGATGATTATATGTTAATATGACTCTTATTTGACCTTAAAGTTGACATATCGTGTTTCAATATTGATTTTTAATCTAATCAGCAATTTGTGGCACTATATAAAGCGTCAATGCAATGCATGGGTTGAGTCTCATTATTTGTCGCTCCACTGGATTTCTTCTACACCTGTTCTGAGGTGCGTCTCGGAGCACCTGTTTTGTGCTGTCTCTTTAAATGCAAATGAGGCGCTTTTGAACATTCGCCCCCATCAGGTGGACACAGGTTCAAACTCCACCCGAGCGGCCATTTTGTCAACCCCCCCCCCCCCCCCCCCCCCCCCCCCCCCCACCCCCCCCCCCCACCCCCCCCCCCACCCCCCCCCCCCCACCCCCCCCCCCCCCTTCACCCCCCGACCCCCCCCCGTTAGTTACTAAGCACAAATCAAATTATCTCATAGAAAAACTTCTCATTACATCGCAAAACATGAGCAGGCCTTCCTCAGTGACTGAAAGCAATTGTTATTTTCTTTCTTGTCCAGTCTTATTAATCGACTTTCTCTTTTTAGCTTTGGGATGCGGCACAGTCTATGATGCTAAACACGCGGTTTGTTTACTACAGCGGCCGCTCTGGCGCGCGGCCTACGTCGCGAGGATATGACGCACTACGTTGACGGAAATGTTAAATTGAATTATTACTTATGCACCATTTTGCTCATGATCATTTTTATGATGTGTGTTTGAGAACTGTGTTTTTCCTTTACAGGAAGAAAGATGACGCATGCGCCTCCGGAGCCGCAGAGTTGCCGACTCTCAGTTTTTATACTAGTGTATGTGGAAGCAAATGTAGAGCGTGTCTCCCAAAGGGGGTCGCGGGCCCCTGGTGGGGCCGCGAGCGGTTTCAATTTTCTTTTACTGCTGGGGGGCCGCGGGACTGGTCATAAAAAAAAATATATATATATATATATATAATTATTTGCAAGGTTATAATGAATAATGTGTTGTTTGGTAATATAAAAATATTTGGGCTTCATTATTTGTATTGTATAATCCACTGTAATCAGTTGTTGTATTACCAATGTTATGTTAGCAGAGGCCTGATTTCCCCAAAATAAAATAACAGAAGAGACCTTATTCTTAATGTTGTCTTCTTGGTTATTATTATTCGGGGGGCCACGCAGACCCGTCAGATTTTTAAGGGGGCATCGGTGTTACTGAGTTTGCGGAATGGCTGCTGTAGAGGATCAGGTTATGTGAGTTTCATCAATAAATTAAATGCAATAGTCTACAGTAACAAGAGGGTAATGAACATGTCTAGAGAGTGAGGAGGTGGTACACAGACAACACTATTTGTTTGTTACTAGGTTGAGTAATTTGGTCAAATAGGGACTGATATAATATTGTCTGCCATTTGCTGGCTCTAAATCTGTCTAATTTGTTCACATATTTACTTTTGGGCTCAATCATGAACTTGTTATTCAATGCAAAATGTAGGTATCAGAGCTTTATTTAGGGCGTTAATCGGCTTCAAAGTGGAGAGGGGAGACGCGGAGGTTTCCTGCAGCAGTGTATTATTGGGTGCACAGATTATCTCAATAGACACGCATGGTCTGTGCGCGTTTTATGGGTTGGGTACTGGCCCAACGTTGTGGCTGCACGCTCGGCCACAACAAGGTGGAGCGGCTGCGAGCGGGGCTGGAACCTCACTGCCTCTCGCAGCCGCTCTCCGTGTTGTGGCTGAGCGTGACTTTGCTGTCACGTGGCCTTGTACCCAACCCCATAAAGCGCACAGGACCATGCGTTGTCTTTGGTATTCTGTGCACCCAATAAATACAACTGCTGCAGGAAAAAACAGTCCGCGTGCCTCCCATCTCCTCGTGAATGCTGCGATTTAACGCCCTAATAAGCCTCTGTATACCTACATGTTTTGCATTGATTTTTTTTTTAATAAAAAGTTCATGTTGAGACCAAAGAAGAGGTTGTGAAAAATTAGACAGATTTAGAGCCAGCAATGGCTGAACAAATATGTATTTCAGTCTTTCTTGACACAGTTCATCCCTGTAACAAACAATAGTGATGTCTGTGTCCACCTCCTCTCACTCTGAGACCATGTTCATTACATTTGTAATGTTAGACTATTGCATTTTATTTATTGTTGGAAACTGCACATTATCCTGATCCTATACAGCAAGCCATTCCCAAACTCAAGTAACTCCGAGGCCCCCTTTAAAATATGACGGGTTGCGTTGGCCACCCTCACAAAATAATAACCAAGAAGACAACATTAAGAATAGGCTCTTCTGGTTATTTTATTTTGGGGAAATGCTATGCTACAAACATTGTTAATACAAAAATGATTACAGGGGTTTATTCAAGTCAAAATAATGACACCAAAGATTTTAATATTACAAACAAAACATTATAAATTTAAACATTAAATAAAGTATATTATATTATATATATATTTTTTTTTTATGACCTCACGCGGCTCCCCGCAAGTACCCTCGCGGCCCTCATCCAGGGGGCAGCGGCCCCACTTTGGGAGACACTGTCTACAATTTGCTTAAACATAATGTATAAACTAGGAGTCGGCAAACCTGCGGCTCGGAGGCGCATGCGTCTCTTTCTTATGTTGAAGGAAAAAACGTTGCTCAAGTTTGTAAATGCTGTAATATTGTGCATAGATAGTATATTCAATTTAAACATTTCCGGTCATCGTTGCATAGTGCGTCATATATGCGACGCGTGAGTCACGCGCAAGGCCCGGGCCCGCTGTTCGTAAACAAAACCGGCGTGTGAGATCATAGCACTTTTGTGCGCATCCCAAAGCTAAAATGGAGATAGATGTCGGATATATAAGACTGGACTAGATTGAAAAGTAACATTTGTTTCAGTCTATGGAGGAAGCTGCATTCATGTTTGCGATGTAATGAGATGTTGCTATGAGATATTGTAGTGGCTTTGTAACTACAAAAATGGCCGCTCGGGGTGGTGTTGAACCTGTGGTCTCCTTGGGTTGGGGGCGTGGTCAAAAGCGCTACCTCATTAGCATTTAAAGAGACAGCACCAATTAACATGGTTTGCTCTCAGACGCACCTCAGATCAGGTGTTGACGAAGAAAGGCCAGGTGGGCAGCTACCTAATAATGAGGACTCAGACCCAGGCATTGCAGTTACGCTTTATATAGCCTCAATTTGATCCTATTATTTAGAGGTAAAATTCAATATTTGAAAAACACGATATTGTCTACTTTACAGTCAATATGAGTCATATTGAACATATAATAATCATTTATTAGGGTTACAAAACCACCAAATCTAACCACAATGAGTTCGGTCTCCAACTTGTTAAGTATAAAAGTAACATTCATAAGCCACAGTATGCCGAAATCTAAAATGCACATATATAGGCCACATGAAACAGTATTAGCGTAACGTGTTATCTGCAGTTCTGGATTCCATCTTCTGACTGTCACCTTCTCAACATCGCACAAAACGCAGCTTTGCCTCTCAGAGGTTATCAATATACACGTCGGTTCCCTCGGACGGTTCATAAATCAAATTTTACACTCCACATATAAAATTTGACCTGCGAACCAGAGAGAAGCGGTTTTTTCACATGGATTTTTAGTAAACATTAATAATGATGATTATTTAAAGTTTAAGACACAATATTGTTCTATTTTTGTTCAAGTCCAACAGGACCAGTGAAAGTTTTGACTTTAGTGCAGAACCATATTTAGAAATATACTTCCCATCACAACCGCGGGCCAACAACGGTATGGTTTAGTATGGTTCGACTGGTTTAGTCTGGTGTTAATCTGGTTTGTCGGGTTTAGTCTGGTTAGTTGTTCTATGTCTGTTCTTAGTATGGTTTTAGTCTGGTTTAGTCTGGTTTAGTCGTGAGTTGGTCTGATTTTGGTCTGGTTTAGTCTGGTTCTAGGGACTGGTTTTTAGGTCTGGTTTAGTCGGTGTAGTCTGGTTTAGTATGGTTTTGTCTGCTTCGTGAGCAACATGGTCCTTCAGCTCCAAGCTGGTAATACCCAGTTATTATAATAGATCCGATGGTTCTTTTCCTGGGTCAGCACGATATCTATACGGAATCGGGACGTAAGCGGAAGTAAATATTGTAACAAATTACTATTAATGCCTAAACCTTAACAGCCCATTCCCATAAAAATAACCCCAACCAGGCCTTTAAACCCTCACCTTTTCCATCTTATCAGACGCCGAAATTAATTAACCAGTCACCACTTAAGGAATATTAGTCTAACAACTAATTCGATGTACGAGTGTTAATTACGGTTTCGTCCCGATTCCGTATATGATCTAGGCCGACATGTTCACTGTGGTTGGTTGCAGTTGGTGCTGTCAGTATAATCGCGGTCCGTCTGAAAACTCATCCTGTGAGAAAATGTTCCGCACGGTATTGCAAAAATAATTACGATTAAAATGCGTCCAATTTTTTTAACGCACACATTTTTGTGTAATTATTAATCTTAAATGAACTTGTTAAAGTCCCGGCCCCCTCAGCATTAAAAACACAGTTGTATATTTGTAGTTCCATGTAAGTGGTACATAAATGTGAGAAACTATTTGAACATAAGAATAGAACATGAGTAAAGACATTCACAGTATAAGATGTTTGTGTGAATCATTTATAATCATTTAAAGTGTGTTTGCAGTTTCATATGAAAAACTGTAGTGTGTTAGTGTTTCTGTGGCAAGGGACTGACATGAGTGTCTCCAGGCGACAGTCTGGACTCTGTAGAAAACCACACAGATCAGTCATGCTGAATCAGACAGATCGTTCAGCTCACAGGTCCAGGAATGTGCGATGTGAGGGGTTGGCACTCCAAAGCTGATGCCACAGAGGAACAGCTGATCTCTGACAAACACACAGTTAACACAATCCCTGAATAAAGATAACATGATGTATGGCATCGTGATTCTTAGTATAGACTACGATACAAGCTGAGGGAAATTGCTACGTTGCTTGAGATTCTGAGACTGAACATGTTCCAAAATGTATAAAGATTGATCCACTCGTGTCATGTGTTTAAACTTCAGAGCAAAAGCACAGTACGTCTCTTTAAGATATTAAACACATAGTCAACACCAGAGAAACGACAAGAGTCAAAGAGCACAGGGACAGATTCGAGAACCATCTCGACACTTCTTAAATAATGGCCTGTAGTCCACAGAGCGGCTCAGGTTCATGACCACAGCTGCTGGGTGGTTAACATTCAGGCCTTAAATCTAGAAGCCTCAGATCACAACTACTGCACCGTTTTTAGACCAGAATATAACTTTATGGTTTAAAACTAGTGATGCATTCATGGAAAACCACTTAGTGAATGAATAGTTAGTAATGATGAATGAAACACTTTTTATTATTAAGTCTAGGAATTTCATACACCACATGAGGAATTATATTAAAGGCTTATATTGTGAATAATCACATTTAAAAAGTGATACTATAGTTTGTGCGTCCCAACAAACAGAGAAATGTTCCACTGATGTTGTCTTCACAGTGTGTCTTATGAAGAACGTTCTAATGCCTTATCCATAGTAAGCTGGATCTTGACTCTCCAGACTCACTGAAGCTCCGCCCACTTCCAATGCTACTATTCAAACAATCTTGATAAACAAGTCCATGTTAGTGCCTAAACTGTAAGGATGTTGAATAATACATATATGCGGTACGTTTTAAACGGTTGCTGACTCCTCTCTGGGGTCATGAGCGAGGAACTTGCTCCCACAGTTATGTGGACGATACACAGCTCTCCACAAACATGAGGATCCTGATGTTTTAATGTAGGGACACTCACCTGAGAGAGGAGAGTCTCATCAGTGAGGACTCCGCTGTCCAGCACACAGCACTGACACACTTGAGTCACTCAGTTCATTACGACTCAGATCCAGTTTCAGTGAGAAGGGAGGGGCTGGAAACTCACGCTGATGCTCCACCACTTCACAGTCGGTCTTGAGAGTCTACAGTCCACCACAACCTGTAAAACAGACGTTAGATTTTATATATGTTAGAGTCTGTTCAGGACTTGAAGCAGTTTGTGAGGAACTGCCGAGCCTTCCTGCTGTTCCTCACAGCAGGGATCAGTCTGCCTACACCTTCTGCAGTCGTGTTGTACTTCTTTGGTTCAGGTCCTCCCAGGTACTGGTTGACATTCTGCCAGCTTGAAGGCCAGAGAGGTGCACTGGAACACAGACGTTCGTCTGCGAGTCCCTTCCAGACTTCAGGAGAAGCTGGGATCAGCGGCAGCGAGGAGCACAGGTCCTTCATCCATCTGACAGTGGAGATGATTGATGTTCTGTCTGAAGACTCTCCTCTGAGCTCTCTCTTTGTGAGTTTTCAATGATTTGTGGTATTTCTGGACTGTTCCACTTGGATTCAGCAGACCTTTTAAAGTTCTGGTGGAGTCCAGACTGAGGGCATGAAGGAAGCACACAAACAGGTCCGGCGATCTCGTTTGAACCACTCAGGGATTTATCAAGAGACTTTCTGAGAAACTCCACTTGCACTTGACTTTGGTCTGAGTCTTTTCACAGTGAAACTTCTCAAACGGACTTGCTTGTATCTTTCCAAAGCAGTGCAGCAGGTATACCGCCTGCCCATGAAAACCAGTCTGGACACTCAGGATGGACGATGCTGTAGACAGAATTGGTTTTTGAAGACAACACTTTTGATGTTGAAGATCTTGTACAGAGTCCTGAGTAGACCGAGAGGCCTCGGTCAGGTCCAGTCCCAACTGCTCCAGGTTTCCTGGTAGAAACATTATGTTTCCTAGCAGCCAGATGTTGCAAATGGCCAGTCTGCCGCGTCTGGAGGTGTCTGCTTCTGTTTGACACACTGTTGGATTCTGGTTCAGCTTATGAACTGACCCAGACCAAAAAAACTGCTTTTCGCTGAACGGGCTCAGGTCGCCGGTTGTTCTTTTCTCTATTAGTTGGTCTGCACCAATTAGGAAGCCAGCGTACATGTCGCTGTGAGTCTGGGGAAAGCGCTCCGCTTCGATGGTTCTCATCATTGGTGTGTCCAGGACTCGTTCTCGGGGGCGGTGATCAGCAGAGATGGGGATCTGGACACATGAGATGTGTGTGAGGCTGGCGGGGCTTCTGGATGTTGGGGACAGGACCTGTCTGACACTGCTCTTCATCTGTGAACCTATTCCCTGAAGTCTGCTCCTTCTGACGCTCAGTGATGAAGCCTCTGACCTCTGTGACTCTGTGCACACTCTGTGCTGGGATTGATTGGCTGTGATCGGTCTGGAGGTGATACATATCAAGGCAAGTAGGATGCAGAGTGCCTCTGATGAGGTTCACTATCAGCTCACTGACGTCTGAGCTCTGTGTACCTCAGAGATGAGCTCACCAGTCAATGTCCAGACCCAGTCTGCTCTGTCCAGGACGTCTAAGATGAAGAGGAGTTTCGAGACGGACAGAGGTGTGGAGTATCGAGTAGTCTGTGGGACACACGAACATGACAGTACACAAGTCATACAGTTGATGATAGGCAGAGCAGTTTTGAGCATGATATCATGTGCATCAGTCTTGTCACCAGGGATGTATGAAGGTGTTTTTATATCGTTTTATTAGTTATGATTCAAAACGCCATCTGTCTCAGGGCTGGGAGAGAGTTCTCTGTTGTGGTTAAACACTATTAGTAAATGGTTGAAAGTAAAAACACTGTGAAACTGGACTGAAGCAGAAGAAGATATAGCACCTGTTTTTCCAGCGGCTGGTTGGAACACTTGTTTGAGCTGCATCAGACTTGTAGCGCCTGCCTTTACCTGAGGGTCATCTATCTGAAGGGACAGCGGCACCACCAGCCTCAGCTCCTGGTTATCTGAGCCTGAGACCAGTTCAGAAGTACTTGATAAGGGACTCTGAGAAGGTCTTCCACCACTCCAGCCAGCCACAGGTCAGCAGTGCTCTGATGGACTGTTGTGCGCCCCTGCTGCTCCTCAGTGGGCTGTGCTTTAAAGATGTCTGACACAATGATGTGGAGGTTTCCTGCAACTGTCTTCTTGGAGAGTTCCCTCAGCCTCTGCTCCTCATGTGGGCACTGACTTCTCGAGTCTTCATGGAGATGTTCCCTCAGGCCTCTGCTCCGTCATGCTGGGCAGTCTTTCCTGGAAGAGTTCCCTCAGCTCCGCTCGCTCATGCTGTGGCTGTGGTGGTTCCTGTGGCCCTCTGTGATGTCTCATGAGACAGTGAAGGGATGCTGGTTCAGAGGAGTACTTTCCTGCTCCTTCTGTTCATCGGCACACTCAACATCTGCTGAATCAGACGCTGTTTATGATCCTGCAGAAGCTTCTGGAGCTCTTCTCTGTGAGAGGACATGCATGGAACAGTTTAAATCATGTGTTGCTTTATAGTATCTTCTATTCTGCTATGTTTCATTTAGAGCTTAGTTCCCTTGTTTCCAGAGTCTCTTTTATCTGTGTAAGTTGTAAGTCTCAGCAGAGTTTACTTCGCACTTTAGTGGCACAGCTGCATCCAGAAAGTACTCAACTCCACCTTCATGCAGTTTGGACTATTTGAACACTTATGTACTTGGGGATTCTTTGTGTTTGATTCTTAACAAACGGCAAAGATACCTAAAAAACATCTTAAACTTTGTCATAGAGTATTCCGTGTAGATTGACAGAGAAATTGAAAACAGTTGAGATTACAACTGTAGAAATGAAAATTAGGGAATGCAACGATTGAACCACTTTGGCCGATTTTGATATTCGCCCGTTATTAATGTTTTTGGATGGCCGAGATAACGTATTTGATGATAACGTTGTTTATTAAAATAATAATAATAATAATTCTTTGAGATGTTATAAGCTTCTGGACATAACTGAATTTATTTCTTCTATTTTCTTGAATGTATGTTTTTCCAGTTTTCTAGAATGGGCGATGTGGGAAGAAAAGGCACACAGGATGGAGCTGTTTGTGGCTCAATTTTGATGTGAAAAACGTCTTTAATGCAGCGGTATGGAGTAGTTATAAAAAGAGTAATGGATAAAATTAGACAAGAATAAATAGTCACCAATATAATTGATAACCATTAAAACTAGATAAGGTTTTACTTAGTATTAAAAGTGGACAGTTCATGCTTAATTAGACTGTTGTGTTTCAGAAATGTGATTTTAGAGTTGCGCGCGTAATCGAGTATCTCTAGCAAGCCTGAACATGGAGATTGATGTAACATCTGGCAGCGAGTTCGGATATTTTTACCAAGATATTCGTGCTTCACTGTTTTGAATAATGTTTTTTTTTTTTATGATATAATAAGTGAATGAGGTGGCAATACTTTCAGGAGCAGGTGTCAGACTGGTTGTCCACGTTATCGTGATATTCAGATTAAAACAGGAGGAAAAGGTTTCTTTAATTGAGGGAGATGTTAAAGGTACAGACTGCAGTATTTTTATCACTTGTCCAAATGAAAAGAAAAACATCTAAATGAGACTTAGAATATCGTCTCCACTATATTTGTGTAATAGTTGTTAAAGGAATTGTTTCTAAGGAAGTCTACTCCGGAGAGAAGTTAAGTGCGGAGGACGTAGCGCTCAAACACTTCTACTCGGAGACTTCTCTCTCCGCCTGCTACTGTGTGTACTACTAGTCACGCTGCCTTCATTGACGGAAGTGAGCGAGTGAGAAAGTCTCGGAGAGAAGTTAGTGCGCGGACGTTAGGCACCTCAGATTACTACGCCGCACCATATAGTACCCGTATTTATCCGCATTTGAAATCGGGACTGTTTTCATTCTGTTGTTACTATACTTTGCAGTGTTAACACGTCACGAACTATATACATGTAATTGGGAACATTGGGATAGAGTTTGGTAGCTTCTAGCGGGAAGCTCATTGGGGTTCTATACAGTGTCAGAAGGATGGCCTTGACGGTTTTGTGCTCCCGTTCTTTTTTGCTCCGTTTGCATGACAGAGGCACGGACTAAGGACAGACAGGTACGTATTAATTAGTTCTAAAGGTAGGTAAGAACATATGTCAGTATGTAAAAATCGGTGATACTTTTCCTTTAAAGGCTTTAGAATTGTGGACCTATAAATGTCCAGGAGGCTGGAATGTCGCTCAGTGTGATTGCCACCATCTTCAAACACACACAAACATAAGAGACAAAAAGGACGGACGGTGCGGTTGCGAGTTTGTGAGCTCAAGGTGATACAATATCGTTGCTACTTTAACTGCGTGGCTCCTCGAGATTTGACGGTACTTATGATCTCAACAAGTTAGATGGTAGAAAAGAAGACTATCTTTTTAAGCTTCCTTTACTTGCATTTTGTTTTATATCCTGTGGCACGGTACATTATAAACCTAGATGGAAACAACATTTACTGCAGTAAAAACAATTGACAAAGTAAACAACAGTTCTTGGAACTGAGGATTGTGTGTTTCTACCTGATGTCATAAACTGGGAAACATAGACTAACCTTGTGTCGCTCTAGAGGGCTTGGGCCCTGATGGTCTTGGGCCTGAGGTCTTGGGCCCTGAGGTTTGGGCACTGAGGTCTTGGGCCTTGGTCTCATTGGGAACTTGAGGTCTTTGGGCCCTGAGTCTTGGGGCCCTGAGGTCTTGGGTCCTGAGGTTATTGGGCCCTGAGGTCTTGGGTCTCTGAGGTCTTGGGCCACTGAGGTCTAGGGCCATGAGGTCTTGGGCCTGAGGTCTTGGGTCTGAAGGTCTTGGGCCTGAGGTCTTGGGGCTCCTGAGGGTCTTGGGTCCTGAGGTCTTGGGTCCTGGGTCTTGGGCCCTGGGGCTGGAGCTACTGCATGTGTGTTTTTCTGGACATAAACATGGATATGAGCGCTGTAATGGTTTATTAAAAGTATATAAATAACATTGATGAGACTTTTGTGTGTAGTAAAGTGGCTTGTTTGTTGTGTTTGTGTTTGCAACCTAGTAGTGTAGCATGTGGTCAGATGGTTTCACCTTATGGATCTGTGTTATCTCAGGAGCTCCAGGATCAATGCGTTCTGTATGTTTTCTGGTGCTGGGGGTCCCACAGCAGAGAACACCGCCCGAAACAGGGATCCTAAAGCATGGTACAGGCTCACTTGTGATGTGATGTAGCACCATGAGCACATTGCAGCTCTCACTACAAGCGTCAACTTGTTGAACAATATCATCACTTTTATTTCACAAATGCACATTACTAAAATAGCGAAGTTCCTTGTCATGGACCAGGATACCCTATTTTCACAGGTGATGTTCCTTGTTTAATCGCACTTGGTGATTCTATGGCTAAGCCTTCACTCTGTCCTGTCGTATAACTTTTAATATAAATGTAATCTACAGTCAGATCAGTGTTAAGGCGCGTTCAGACCAAAGCATTCAAAAGCTTTTTTTGACGCGCTTCAGCTGACGCCAAGATAGTTTTGGTCATATTGAGTGCTTGAAGCTTTTGACGCGAGTGACGCGCCTGACGCCGGTGGGAGGAGCCTTCTCGGTTGTCTGTCCTGCTAGTCAGAGGACAGACGTTTGGTTTTTTCATTGAGCAGCGAGGACATTTTTGTGTTTATTAAGCAAAATAACATTGTGTAGGGCTTCAACAAACATGTTGGGTTCACCACAGACTTGTGAGGCTGCAGTGTTTGCGAGAGTTCCTCGTCATTTACTCTCTGGCGCTGCGTACGCGAGGAGTTTCGCTGTCAGTGGTACTTCACGCATGTCACAAGCCCAGTAGGATTCTCAAACCTCCTGGAGCTGCCTCTCCCGCCTGCTCTCGCATCTCCCCGCCTCTCGCTCGCCTTCTCCTGCCTCTGTACAAGAGATCTCGCTCGCCTCTGCCCCGCCTCGCTCTCGCCTTATCCCTGCCTCTCCCGATCTCGCTCTTTTCTCCCTGCCTTCTCCCCGAGCTCTTGCTCTGAGCCAGACTCATGTCAGCCCTGATTCTTATTAAATTAACTGACTTTGGACTACACACAGCATGTGTTCATATGATTTTTGGTTTCTGCAGAACGTTCTACTCATTAACAAAATAATATTATATAAGAACATTAATGACAAACTAAACAGCAGCAACAGATAAATGACTTCTCTTCATGACAGTGACGACCGCTGCTGCTGCTGCTCTGTCTCCTGATTGGTTGAAGCCCGCGTTCAAAGCTTTCAAAAAGCTCAGCTTTGCTCAGCTTCGGCGTCCAATGGGATGTTTTGATAGCGAGCGTTTCGCGTGTCAAATGCTTCAAGTGAGCGCTCGTAGTTACTTTTGAAGCTTTGACGCGCGCAAGTGACGCCGGGGCTCTCGGCTTCACCTACGCGCTTCACCATTCACTTTCAACTGCAAACCTGACGCTTTACGCCGAGTTAAGTCCCGGTGTGAAAGCCCTTTAGTGTTTCCTGTGTTCTCACTGTGGGTTTGGAAGAAGCGCTTCAAGAATGAAACTCTGGTGGATTCCACATAGACCATGTCACTCATCAGGGACTCGAGCACTGGGACACTTGAGGGGATTTTTTTTCTTTATTGGCGTTCTTTTACGTCATCTTGCTAGTGATGTTTGCGCTCCTTCTGTGTGTGGAGAGAAAGACCATGTGACTCTGGGTCCTGTTCTCAACCCATCAACAGACAAGGTAAGATAATGTGTTTTTTAATGCATTTACGATTGGGACTAACTCTGGGACTAGACCAGAGAGAGTCCAGGAGAGAAAGAGAGACAGCAGAAAGAGAGAGACCAAAGAGAGAGACACCCAGTGGAACTCATTCCTCTCTCATATTAATAACAAGGAATATTAGTGTTTATTTGGAGCTATCTTCTCTGTACAGTTGTTTTCTTGAGAATTCATTAAATAACAAGTTTTATGGTTTCTCTCCCTGGTCTCATTGGTCTCTCTCGATCTTGTACCTACTGTATCTTATCTCGTCTCTTAGTCTCTCTCTTGTGTCGCTATGCCTGTCTTTAGTCCATAGTATAATGCATTATAACACATTTCTTTCCTGTTCTGTTGATGGTTGAACATGGACCAGAGTAACCTTGGTCTTTCGCTCCACACAGATCAGTCACGTGTCAGTGCTGGGCTACCTAGAAGAGTGAAGGTCTATGTGGAACACCAGAGTTCTTTCATTGAAGTCGGCATTCTTCTAACCCACTAGTGAGAACAAAGGAAACACTAAAGGGGCGTTAACACCGGACGTACTTCGGCGTCAAAAGCGTCAGGTTTGCATTGAAAGTGAATGTGAAGCGCGTCTAGGTGAAGCCGATAGGCACCGGCGTCATCTTGGCGCGCGTTCAAAGCTTAAATGTACTACTGCGCTCACTTGAAGTCTTTTTGACACGCGAAACGCGCGCTCGTATCAAAACAATCCCTTTGACGACGATAGGGAGATAAGCTGAGCTTTGTTGAAGCGGTGACGCGGGCTTCAACCCATCAGGAGGACGAGGCAGCTGCTGCAGCTGCGGGTCTGTCTCTTCATGATGAAGAAGTCATGTGATCTGTTGCATGCTGTTTGGTGTCAGTATTGTTATTTGTAACTATTATTTGCTATATGATTATGAGTAGTATCGTTCTGGGAGTAACAAAATTCATTGAACACATGCTGTGTAGTCAATGTTGTTTATTTATTATAAGAACAGGCTGACGATGAGTCGGTCAGGAGCGAGAGTCGGGGAGATCAGAGGCAGGGAGAAAGAGCGGAGATGTCCGGGGACGTGGCAGGGAGAGGGCTGAGAGCGAGGCCGGGGAGAGGCGATGCGGAGCCGGGGGTGAGGCAGAGGAGAGGCGGTCGCTGAGCGAGAGGCGGGGAGATGGCGCGGAAGTGCGAGGCGGGAGAGGCGAGCTCCGGGGTTTGAGAATACAGACATGTGGTGCGTGTGGACATGCGGAAGTTCCGCTGAAAGCGAAATCTCCTCCGTACGCAGCTCCTGGAGCTAAATGACGGAACTCTGCAAAGACACTGCTGCCATCTCAAGGCTATGGGGACCACAGAACATGTTTTGTTTGAAGCCCTACAACAATGTTTTTTTGCTTTTATTAACAAATAAAGGCTCGGCTGCTCATTGAAAATCCATACGCTGCCTGACTACTGACAACAGAGAAGCTCCTTCCACCGGCGTCAGGCGCGCGGTCCGCGAACTCGCGTCAAATGCTTCAAGCACCAAAAATGACAAAACTATCTGCGTCAGCTGTAAGCGAGGTCCAAAGCTTTTGAGAGCGTTTGGTCTGATCTCGCCTTAACACTGATCTGACTTTAGATTACATTTATATTTAAAGTTTACGACTGGACAGAGTAGCAGGATTAGTCATAGAATCACCAGTGGGATTAAACCTTGAACATCACATGTGAAAAGAGGGTTCATGGTCATGAACATGGAACGTGTGTATTTTAGTAATAGGTGCTTTTGTGGAAATAAAGTGTATATTGTTTGACATTTGACTTGTAGTGAGAGCTGATGTGCTCATGGTGCTTCAGTTCATCACAGTGGTCTGTACCATGCTTTAGGATCCAGTGTTTAGGATGTTGTCTCTGCTTGTGGGACCCCGCACCAGAAAACATACAGAACCATTGATCCTGGAGCTCTGTAGACACAGATCAGAGGTACATCTGACCACAAGCTAACATACGAGGTCAAACTCACAACAACATCACCTTTACTACACACAAAGTCCTCATAATGTTATGTATATACTTTTAATAAACCATTTACTGCTCTAAATCCAATGTTTTTGTCCAGAAGAATACTCACTGCTGGACTCCAGCACCCAGGGCCAAAGACATCAGAACCAAGAACTCCTCAGGACCAAGACCTCAGGCACAAAGACCTCAGGGACCCAAGACTCAGGACCCAAGACTCAGGGCCAAGACCTCAGGGCCAAGACCTCAGGGCCCAAGAACCTCAGAGGCCCAAGAACTCAGGGCCCAAGACCTCAGGAACCAAGACCTCAGGGCCCAAGACCTCCGGGCCCAAGACCTCAGGGCCACTAAGACCTCAGGGCCCAAGACTCAGGGCCAAGACTCAGGGCCACAAGACCTCTGGGACCAAAGACCTCAGGGGACACAAGCATCAGGGCGACACATGGTTTTGTCTGTTTCCCTGGTTATGACCAGAGGTAGAAGAAACACACAATGCACTCAGTTAAAAGAACGTTGTTAACTTGTTAATTGTTGTACTGCAGTAAATGTTTCCATCTAGGATTTGTAATGTGACCGACACTGGATATAAACAAATGCAAGTAAAGGCTTTAAAGATAGTCTTTTTTGCTACCTCTAACGTTGAGATCATATTTTAAAGTTCATCTCTCGAGCGCCAATCAGTTAACGTGAGCAACGATATTATTTCTTTGTATCCACCTGATGAGATCAGACAATCTCTCGATCCTCACGTCTTTTTGGCTCTTATGTTTGTGTGTTTGAAGATGGTGCTATTCCACGGAGCGACTTCCAGCCTCATGGACATTTTAGGTCAATTCTGAAGCTCTTCTAAAGGAATAGTTAACCGTTTTACATATGACTCATATGTTCTTACCTTACCTTTGCACTAGTTATTACGTACCTGTCTGGTCTTAGTCCGTGCGCTCTTGTCATGCAAACGGAGCAAAAACGGGTGCACAAACCGAGCTCCTCTTGTCACTGTATTAGTACCAAAGGTAGCTTCCCGCTAGAAGCTACCAAGCTCTTCCAAGTGTTCCCTATTAAATGTATATAGTTACATGACAGTGTTACACTGCCAAAGTATAGTAACACAGATTATGTAACGTCGATTTTATCAGCAGATAAAAGGTACTATATTGTGAGGCGTAGTAATTGAGGTGCGCTGTCCGCGCACTGAACTTCTCTCCGGAGGACTTTTCTCGCGCTCACTTCCGTCAATAGAAGCAGCGTGACTTTTAGTACACACAGTAGCAGCGAGAGAGAAGTCTCCGGAGAGAGTTTGGAGCGCTACGTCGCGCACTTAACTTCTCTCCGGAGACTTCTAAAATACTATTCCTTTTAACCAACTATTCACAAATATAGTGGAGGAGATTATTCTTAGGTCTCATTTAGGATGTTTTTCATTTGGAACAAGTGTAAAAATAGACTGAGTCTGTACTTTCTAACATCTCCTCAATTATAGAAAACATTTCCTCCTGTTTAATCTGAATATAAATCGATAGTGGACAAACCAGTCTGGACAC
Organism: Knipowitschia caucasica; assembly: GCA_964034765.1. Classification (NCBI taxonomy): domain Eukaryota; kingdom Metazoa; phylum Chordata; class Actinopteri; order Gobiiformes; family Gobiidae; genus Knipowitschia; species Knipowitschia caucasica. The sequence goes on from OZ035830.1 coordinate 13,489,920, forward strand.
CTGCTCATGAAGTATTCCACCTCTTTCACTTTTATTTCATTTTTCAACAGTGAGCACGTATATTGGTATAAAAATTCGATATCAGCCGGTGTGTCATCAATCACTGGTCAGGTTGCTAGAGGATACTCGATTACGGAACTCTAATTCATCTTTATGTAATCAACCGTATTATTGATAGCTTGAAATGTACCACTTTTAATACTATGTTAGAACCTTATCATAGTTTTTAAATGTTATCATTTATTATTGGTGACTATTATTCTTGTCTATTTTTATCATTACTCTTTTTATAACTACCTACATACGCGCATTTAAAGATAGGTTTTCACCTCAAAATAAGAGCCCACAAAATAGCTCCTGTGTGCCTTTTGCGCCAATCGCTTTCTAACTAAAATAAAAATACATTCTGAAAAATAGGAATTAATTCCTGTATGTACAAACTTTTATCATCTCAGAATTATTATTAGTATTATTTTATAAACATCGTTATCAGCAAAATACTGGTATCGGCCTAATAGAAACATTAATATCGGATATCAAAATGCGGCAAAGTGTTCAGAGCGGCGCGACATCCTAAGTTGCATTTCTTCAGTTTGTTATCTCAACGGTTTTCATTATCCTGTCAATCTACTCGGAATACTCTATGACAAGTTTTTAGATGTTTTTTAGGTTCACTTTGCCGTTGGTTAAGAATCAAAACACAAAGAATTCCCTATGTACATAAGTTTCAAATAGTCAACTGCATGAAGGTTGGTTGAGTTCTTTCTGGATGCACTGTGCCACTAAAGCTGAAGTAACTTGCTGAGACTTAATCTTGCACAGATAAAAAAGGAGACTCTGGAAACAGGGAATAAGTCTAAATGAAAACATTGCTGTAATAGAAAGTATTATTAATAAGAAACAACATGATAAGAACTGTTACGTCTGCTTCCTCTCACAGAAGAGAGCTCCAGAGGCTTCTGCCAGGCATCATTATAACCAGCGTTGATCAGCAGATATGGGAGTGTGGACGAGGGAACAGAAGAGCAGGAAGTTAGCTCCTCTTACTGCATCTTCACTGAGCTGTAAATCAAGCAGAGGGCTAGTGGAACACTCCACAGTCCCTGCATGAGGAGCGGAGGCTGAGGGAACTCTCCAAGATAGACTGCCCAGCTGAGGAGCCAGAGGGGGAGGGAAACTCTCCATGAAGATGCCCAACAGCAATGAGGAGCAGAGGCTGTGGAACTTCCAAGAAGATGTGCCAGGAAACTCCTCCATCAGTGACTGAGACATCTTTAAAGCTCTGCCCACTGCAGGAGCGAGCAGGTGGGCGCCACAGTCTCATCAGAGCAGTGCTGACCTGTGGCGTGGCTGGAGTGGGGAAGACATTCTACAGTCTGAAGTTCTGTCTGTAACTGGGCTGCAGGGCTCAGTGAAACAAGGAGCTGGAGTTGGTGGCTGCCGTGTCCTTCAGAGAGATGAACCGGTGAAAGGGCTCAGCGCTACAGTCGGTTGCAGCGTCAATACAAGTGTTCCATCACAAGCGCTGGAAAAAACAGGTGCTTTATCTTCTGCTTCAGTCCAGTGTCACAGTGTTTACTTTCAAACATTGATTTTAGTGTTTAACACATTGAGAACTTCTCCAGCATGTGTTGATGGGTTTGTATCATAACTAATATATAACGTTATATAAACACCTTCAATTCCTGGTGTCTAAAATGATGTCACATGTCATCATGCCTCAGAAATCGGCTGGCATTCATCATGTATGACTTGGTAACTGTCATTTCTTGTTTGTCCACTGACTCTCTCTCACACTCTCTGTCCGTCCTCTTAAACTCCTCTTCATCTTAGTACGGCGCGGGACGAGGCAGATGGGTCTGGACTTTGACTGTGAAGCTCATCTCTGAGGTTACACACCTGAGCTAAGACGTCAGTGTGCTGATAGTGAACCTCATCAGAGGCACTCTGCTTCCTACTGCACCTTTTATGGATCTCAGCTCCAGACAGCGCAGCCATTTCAGATCCCAGCACAGAAAGTGTGCACAGAGTCAATGAGGTCAGAGGCTTCTTCACTGTGGGTCAGAAGGAGTCAGTACTTCAGGAAGAGGTTCACAGATGAAGATCAGTGTAAGAACGTCCTGTCCCACAGTCAGAAGCTCTCCCGCACGCACCTTCCACATCATGTGTCAGATGCCCCATCTTCTGCTGGATCCTCAGCCACCGTCCTGGACCACATGTTGAGTTAACCGATCGTATTGCGGAGCGCTGCCCAGACTCTCATACGACATGTACGCTGGCTTTCCTTATTGGTGCAGACCAACAGTTAGAGAAAATCCAACCGAGACTGAGGCCGTTCAGAGAAAAGACAGGTTTTGGTCTGGTCAGGTTAAGATGCTGAAAACAAGATCTACATCATGTGGTGGGGGGGGGGGGCCGACAGAAGCAAGAAGCATCCTGAAGGGCCAGACTGGCCTTTGAACATCTGCTGCAAGGAAACATATTATGTTCTACCTGGAAGACGGGAGCAGGTGGGACTGGAGACGCGGCACTCGGTCTACTCAGGCCCCTGCTGTTCAGAGATTCTTTCAAAACAAGAATGGTGTTGTCTTCAACCAATCTTGTCTACAGCTGCTTCCACCTGTGTGTCAGGAGGTTATGGCAGCGGTTACCTGCTGCACTTCTTTGGGAAGTGACATGCAAGTCGTTGGGAAGTTTCTCTGTGAAAAGACTCAGACAAAGTTAAGTGCAAGTGAGTTTTCAGAAAGTCTCTTGATACAATCCTGAGTGGTTCATAACGGTCGCCTGGACCTGTTGTCGTGCTTCCTTCATGCCTCAGTCTGGACTTCCAACCAGAGACTTTGAAAGGTTCTTGCGCGTAATATCCAGTGGTAAACAGTCACGAATCCACTTAGTCATTGAAAACCTCAAAGAGATGAGCTCAGAGGAGGAGTTTTCAGATCAGAGCTCATCATCTTCCACTGTCTGAGGGAGATGAACGGAACCAGTCTCTACTGCAGATGAATCCAGCTTCTCCTGAAAGTATGGAAGGGATCAGCAGTCGAATGTCTGTGTTCCAGTGCTCTGCTCTGGCATACATGCGGACAGATGTCAGTCCAGGGCCTGGTGGAACTGAACCAAAGAAGTCCAACACGTCCTGCAGAAGGTAGTAGGAGGACTGTACCTGCTGTGAGGAACTGCAGGTTAGGCTCGGGTCAGTCCCTCACAAACTGCTTCAAGTCTGATCTTGACTCTAACATTATTTAAATCTAAGTTGTTGCAGTTGTGCTGTCTGTAGACTCTCAGTGAACGACTGTGATTCGTGGTGGCATCAGCGCGGAGTTCCAGCCCCTCCCTTCTCACTGACACTGGATCTGAGTCGTATATGAACTGATGTGGACTCAGGTGTGTCTGTGCTGTGGGCTGGACTGCGGTGTCCTCACTGTGAGCTCTCCTCTCTCAGGGAGTGTCCTTCATGAAAACTCTGGATCCTCATGTTGGTGAGAGCTGTGTTTCGTCCACATAACTGTGGGAGCAAGTCCTCACACTGAGACTCGCGCGGAGCAGCACCAGGTTAAATGAACCATAATGTTTATCAAATCATTACAGTTTAGCACTAAACAGTGGTATGGTTATCAAGTTGTATAGAGCTTGATGTGGGCGGAGCTTCAGGGTATGGATAGTAATAATCCATTTACTTTGATTAAGGCTTAGAACGTTTTTTTATAAAGCACAGCTGTGAAGACAACCATCATTTAGGGACACTTTTCTGTTGTTGGTCGCACAAACTTTAGGTCACTTTTAGTAATGTGAATGATTCACTATTTTAGACTTTAATTAAAGCACTCATGTGGTGTATGTAAGTCTAGAATTAAATATATAAATGTGTTTGCTTTTTCATTTACTTTTATTCATTTCACTAAGTGGTGGGTTTTTTCAGGAAGGTCATTCCACTGTTTTAAACTATATAGTTTATTCTGTACTAAAAAAAGGGTCAGTTGTTGATCTGGAGGCTTCTAGAAGTAGGCTGAATGTGTCCACAGCAGCTGTGGTCATGACCCTGAGCCGCTCTGTGGACTTCTGGGAAATTATTTAGAAGTGGTCGTGGGTTCGAATCCTGTCACTGTGCTCTTGGACTCTTGTCGGTTCTAGGGTGTGATGACAATGGGTTTAATATCTTAAAAGGAGACGTATGTGCTTTGCTCTGATTATTAATATATGGGACACGTGTGGATCATTTGCTAATACATTTTTCAATTTGGAACCAGTTCAGTCTCAGAATATCAAAGCAACGAGCAATTCTCAGCTTGTATTCGTAGTCTTATAAGATCCGGATGCTCCATTACATCATGTTTTCTTTATTTCAGGGGTTGTGGAAAATGTGGTTTGTCAGAGATACAGTGTTCCGCTGTGGCCTCAGCTTTGGAGTCCAACCCCCTTCACATCTCACATTCCTGGGACATGGTCTGAAACGTTCTGTCTGATTCGCAGTGTCTGATCTGTGTGGTTTTCTACACAGAGTCCGACTGTTCGACTGGAGACACTCTGGTCAGTTCTCTGACCAGATACACTCCACACTATAAGTTTGGTTTTTCATATGAAAACTGCAAACTCACATCTTTTAAATGAATATAAATGATTCACACAAATCATCTGTTACTGTGAATGTCTTTAAGCTCATGTTTATATTATGGTCAAATAGTTGTTCTCACATTTAGTTCCACTTACATGGTATTCAAAAGATAACACTGTGTTAAGGCTGAGGGGCGGGACTTTAAACAAGTTTCATTAAGATTAATGAATTAACTAAAAATGTGTGCGGCTAAATCAAAATGGACGCTATTTTAATCGTATTTATTTTGGCACGGCCCCCCCCCCCCCCCCCCCCTCCCCCCCCCCCCCCCCCCCCCCCCCCCCCCCCCCCCCCCCCCCCCCCCCCCCCCCCGAACATTTATCCTGGAGAGTTTCAGACGGACCGATTATACTGTCGCACACAACTGACACAAAACCACAGTGAACTTGTCGGCACTAGATCATTACGCGTGTGAATCGGGACGAAACGGAAGTAAACACTCGTACTTTTCGAATTAGTTTTAGACTAATATGTCTTAAGTGGTGACTGTTAAGTTTTAGGCGTCTGAGTAAGATGGTTATGGTTAGGGTTAAGGCTGGTTGGGGTTATTTTATAGGGAATGGGACTGGTTAAGTTTAGGCATTATTAGGTAATTTGTAATAGTTTATTCCGCTTCCGTCCCGATTCCGTATTTATGTTCTAGGTGATGACCCAGTGAAATGGTACCTGGATCTATATATATAATGGGTATTACAGCGTGGAGCTGAAGGAACTTGTGCTCACTGCAGGACGAAACAGACTAAACCAGACTAAACCAGAATCAACCAGACATATACCAGTCTAAACCAGGACTAAACCAGACCAAATCAGACAACCAGGACTAAACCAGACTAACCAGACATAAACCAGACTAGACAGACTAGGAACAGACTAAACCAGACTAAACAGACTAAACAGATTAAACCAGACTAAACCAGTCTATACCAGACTAAAACAGACCGTTTTTTCTAGTTGCCGGTGGATGGGAAGATATATTTCTAAATATGGTATTGCACGTAAAGGCAGTAAACTTTCACTGGTCTGTTGGACTTGAACAAAAAATAAATCAAGATTGGTGTTGCTTAAAATTAATGTATTTCATCATTATTTTATTGTTTACTAAAAATCCTGCTGAAAAATTAAACCGCTTCTCTCTGATGTCTAGGTCAAAATATTTATTATGTGATTAAAAATTGATTTCTTGAACAGTCGATGGGAAACGAGTGTATTTGATACTCTGATGAGGCAATTGCGTTTGGTGCGATGTTTGAAGGTGACATAGAAGAGTGAATCCAGAACCTGCATCACACGTTATGCTAATCTGTTCATGTGCCTTTTTTTTTTTTATTGTGCATTTTACTTCAGTGCATATGTGGTTATTATTGTTTCTTTTATACTTAACAAGTGGAGGTCGAACTCATTTGTTGGTTAGATTTTGGTGGTTTTGCTAACCATTAATAATGATGATGTTATGTTAAATTATGACTCTTATTTGACTTAAAGTTGACATATCGTGGTTTCAATATTGTTGATTTTTACATCTAAATCATCAATTGTGGCCTATTTAAGGTAACTGCAATGCCTGGGTCTGAGTCTCATTATTTTGTAGCTCCATGGCCTTTCTTTCTACACCTGTTCTGAGGTGCGTCTGGAGAGCACTCGTTTTTGGTTGTCTGTCTCTTTAAATGCAAATGAGCGCTTTGTACCTCGCCCCCCATCAGGAGACACAGGTTCAACTCCACCCCCGAGCGGCCATTTGGTAGGTTTACTATGCACAGAATTCAATTATTCATAGGAACTTCTCAATAATCGCAAACATGAAGCAGGGCCTTCTTCATTGACTGAAAGCCAAATGTTAATTTTTTTCATTAGTCCAGTTGTCTTTCCTCCTCTTATTATCGACTCTTCTCTTTTTAGCTTTGGGGATGCGCACAGTCTCTGATTCTCACACGCCGGTTTGTTACCACAGGGCCGCCTGGCGCGGGCCTACGTTCGCAGGAATATGAGCAATACGTGTGACGGAATGTATAAATTGATATTACTATGAACAATTTCTACAGCATTAAAACTTTGAGAAAGTATTTTCCCTTCATACAGAAGGAAAGGGGAGACGCAATGCGCCTACGGAGCCGCAGGGTTGCCGACTCTAGTTTATACAGTATGTGGAGCAAATGTAGAGCAGTGTCCTCCCACACGTGGGTCCGCGGCCCCCTGGTGGGCGCGGAGGTTACTGCAGGGGGGCCGCGGGAGGGTCATAAAAAAATATTGTTTATTATATATATATATTATTTAATGTTAAATTGGTCTCTATAAATGTTTTGTTTGTTATATTTAAAATATTGTGTTATTATTTGACTGGAATATTCCTCTGTATTCATTTTTTGTATTACAATGTTTGTAGCAGAGGCTATTTTCCCAAAATTAAAATAACCTGAAGAGCCTAGTCTTTCTCGTTGTTTCTTGGTTATTATTTTTGGGGGGCCACGCAGACCCGTCAGGATTTTTAAGGGGGCCTCGGTGTTACTGTGTTTGCCCCCCCCCCCCCCCCCCCCCCCCTTTTGGGGAATGATGCTGTAGAGGATCAGGATAGGTGCAAGTTTCAACAATAAAATTAAATGCAAATGTCTTAAATTACAAGAGGGTTATCGAACATGTCTGCAGAGTGAGGAGGTGGACTCGACAACAGTTTTGTTTGTTACAGGATGAGAATGCGTCAAACATAGACTGTAAAGACATATTGTCATGGCCATTTTGCTGGGCTCTAATTCTGTCTAATTTGTTCACTAAATATTACTTTTGGGCTAAGAACTCCATGAACTGTTGTCTTATTCAATGCAAAATGTTGGTATCAGATGCTTTATTTGGCGTTTCAATCGCGCTTCAAGAGGAGCAGGGGAGTCGCGGACTCGGTCTTCCGGCACTGCGTGTATGTATGGGTGCACCGATTAATAAAAGATGCATGGTTCCTGTGCGCGTTTATGGGTTGGGGTACATGGCCACGTTGAGGCTGCACGCTCAGCCCAACTCGGTGGAGCGGCTGCGTTCAGCGGCTGGAACATCACTGCCGCTCGCAGCCGCTCTCGTGGTTGTGGCTGAGAGTGCCACCCATAAACCGTGCAATGTTCCCAACACACCATAATCGGCGCACAGGGACCAATGCGTGTCTTTGAGTAATCTGTGAACCCAATAAATTCACTGCTGCAGGAAACAGTCCGGTCCATCCCCTATCCTCTTCGAAGCAGCGATTAAACGACTCGAAATAAAGCTCTGATATCCTACATTTTGCATTGAATATAATAGTTCAGGTTTGATGCCCAAAAGTAATATGTTGTGAACAAGTAGACAGATTTAGAGCCAGCCAATGGCGGACTGATGGAATTTCAGTCTTTTTTGACCTATTCTGTGCATCCCTGTATATCTAACAATAGTGTTGTCGGTGTCACACCTCAGACATCTGGAGGTCAGGTGTCATTACCCTCTTGTTAATGTAGACTATGCATTTATTGGTAGTGTTGGAAAATGCAATTTCCTGTTCTCCGCGACAGCAGCCTTCCCCAAAGACTCAGTATCAACGTGGCCCCTTATAGGCGGACGGAGTATGCGTGGCACCCAGAAATTATATACACCTTGATGTCTATCTGTTAAGTGTCGGATGGCGTGGGGTTTTATTGTGTGGGTGGGGTAATTGCCGATGCATGACTTTCTCGACTTAATTGTGGTTGCTTAGTCTTGTCCGTTTGGTTCGTGACTCGTTGTTTCTTACGTCTCGATGATCTTTTTGTTTTTTTTTTTTATGATCTTTCTCCTATTTTCTCTTTTTATTTTTTTAATCCCTTTCTTCATTCTTCTATTCTCCTTATCTTTTATCTCCTTATTTATCTTTTTCCGTTTTTTTCTTTTTTTTATTTTTTTCTCAATCTTTCATCTTTTTTCATATTATTCCTTATCTCTTTTTTTTCTTTATTACTCTTTTTCCCACTATCAAATCATCTTGTAATACATTAATGGTACAGTGGATTATTCAAGTCAAAATTATGAACACAACATCATTTTCAATATTACAAACAAAACATTATGCATTTAACATTAATAATTATAGTATTTATATATATTATATTTTTTTTTTATGACCTCCGCGGCCACCCTGCAGTACCGCGTCGCGGCCCACCAGGGGGACTGGCGGACCCCACGTTGGGAGACAATTCATTTCTGCTCTACATGTGCTTCCACATACTGTATAATACTAGGAGTCGGCAACCTGCGGCTCCGGAGGCGCATGCGTTCTCTTGCCTTCTGTAGAAGGAAATCAACGTTCTCAAAGTTTTTAATTGCTGTTATATGTGCATAAGTAATATTCAATTTAAACATTTACGTCAACGGGTAGTGCGTCATATCCGGCGGACGTAGGCCCGCGCCAGGTCCGAGGACCGCTGTTGGTAAACAAACGGAGTTGTGAGCATCTTGATTGTCGCGCATCCCAAAGATTAAAAGAGAAGGAGGCGATAATAAGATGGATCTAAGAATGAAAATTAACATGTGCTTTCAGTCAATGAGGAAGGCATGTTCCATGTTTGCGATGTTTATGTAGAAGTTTCTATGTGATAATTGTATTTGTGCTTGTAAATACAAGTGAAATGTGCGCTAGGGGTGGGTTGAACTGTGTTCTACATGGATGGGGGCTTGTGGTCAAACAAGCGCGTCTTTTGCATTTTAAGAGACAGCTTACACCAACACTGGTGTGCTCTCAGACTAGCACATCAGAACAGGTGTAGAAGAAATAAAATTATAAGGGGGGGGGGGGGGGGGGGGGGGGCCTGTGGAGCTACAAATAATGAGACTCAGACCCAGGAATTGCAGTTACGCTGTTATAGGCCACAAATTGATGATTTAGATGTAAAATTCATTATTGAAAACACGATATGTCAACTTTAAGTCAAAGTAAAAAAGGGGGGGGGAGTATATTTAACATATAAATAATCAGTTTTTATTGGGTACTAAAACCACCCAATATTAACCTACTAATGAGTTCGACCTCCAACTTGTTAAGTATAAAGTAATACATTATAACCACAGTATGCACGGAATTAAAAATGCACAAATATGGGCACATGAACAGAGTAGCAGAGTATCGGGTGTGCTGTTGATTGCAGTGTTCTGGTTTCAATCTTCTGACTGTCACCTTCAAACATAGCACAAACGCAATTCGCCTCCTCAGAGTTAATCAAATACACGTCGGTACCCTCGGGACTGTCATAATTCACATTTTAATCCATATAATATTTGACCTGAGAACAGAGAGTTGCGGATTTTTTTCACTTGGATTTTTAGGGTAACATTTAAATGAATGATGGAATACATTAAGTTTTAAGCAACACAAATTTGGTTTATTTTGGTTCAAGTCCAACTGACCAGTGAATAGTTTTGCCTTTAAGTGCAATTCCATATTTAGAAAGATACTTCCCATCCACAGGGCCAACCTAACGGTCGTTGGTTCGTATGGTGTTAGACTGGTTTTAGTCTGGTTTAATCTGTTTAGTCTGAGGTTTAGTCTGGTTTGTCTGTTTCTAGTCTGTCTAGTTTGGTTTAGTCTGTTTAGGTTATGGTTAGTCTGGTTTGGTCTGATTTGGTCTTGCTCGGTTAGTATGGTTTAGGACTGGTTTAGTCTGGTTTGTATGTTTAGTCGGGTTTAGCTGGTTGAGTCTTGCAGTGAGCACTGGTCCTGTCAGCTCCATGCGGTAATACCCAGTTATTATAATAGATCACATGAGGTTAATGTTCACTGGTGTCAGCACCTAGATCATTTACGGAATCGGGACGGAAGCGGATGTAAATTATTACTAAATTTACCTATTAATGCCTATAACTTAACACAGCCATTCCCATAAAATAAACCCCATCCCAGCCTTAACCCTAACCTTAACCCTTTATCTCAGACGCCTAACTTAACCAGTCACCATTAAGGATATTTTAGTCTAAAACTAATTCGAAGTAGGTGTTATTCCGGTTTCAGTCCCGTTTCCGTATTGATATAGTGCCCGACCTGTGTTTCACTGTGGTTTGTTGTCTGTGCGGTTTGGTCAGTATATATCGGTCCGGACTGAAACTCATTCCGTGAGGAAAAATGTTCCGCGCGTGCAAAAATTAAATACGCATTAATATGCGTCCATTTTTTTAACGCACATCATTTTGTGTAATTACATAATTCTTAATGAACGTGTTAAAAGTCCGGCCCCCTCAGCCTTATATACACAGTAGTCTTCTTGAAGTTCCATGTAAGTGGCTACAGTAAGGTGAGATAACTATTTGAAACATAATATTAAAACATGAGCTAAAGACATTCACAGTAACAGATGTTTGGGTGAATCATTTCTAATTCATTTAAAGTGTGTTTGCAGTTTCATTGAAACACTTGTAGTGTGTAGTGTTTCTGTGCTGTGATATGACCATGTGTGTCTCCAGTCGTCAGTCTGGATCTGTAGAAAACCACACAGATCAGGACACTGCTGAATCAGACAGACGTTCAGGTCTCAGGTCCAGGAATGTGAGATGTGCAGGGGGTTGGACTCCAAAGCTGAGGCCAACAGACGGGAACAGGCTGTTCTTGACAAAACCCACAGTTCCACATACCTTGAATAAAAGATAACATGATGTATGAGCATGTGAGCCTTCTAGACTACGATACAAGCTGAGGGATTGCTCGTGGTTTGTTATTCTGAGAAATCTGAACATGTTCCAAATGTTATAAGGAAGTGATCCCACACGGTCTTAGAGTAAACATTCTGAGCAAAGCACCAGTACGTCTCCTTGAAGATATTAAACCATTGTCACACAACCGAGAAACGATCAAGAGTCCAAGAGCCACAGGGACAGGAATTCGAACCAGAACGACCACTTCTAATTAATGTCACCTGAAGTCATGAAGAGCGGCTCGGGTCATGACCACAGCTGCTGTGGGACTCATGTAGGCCTAAATCTTGAAGCCTAGCATAACTACTGATCCATTGTTTACAGAATAACTATATGATTTAAAACAGTGTTGCTTTCATGGAAACACCACTTAGTGAAATGATTTAAAATAGTAATGAGAATGAACACTTTTATATATTATGTCTAGATATTCATACACCCACATGCAGGCTTTATATGTAAAGGCTTATATGTGAATAATAACATTTAAATAGTGACTCTATAGTTTGTGCGGCCAACAAACTGATATGTTGTCCTGATGTTTGTCTTCACAGCTGTGTCTTTTTTAAAGAACGTTCTAAGCCTTTAATCATAGTAAGATGGATTTTTTACTCCAGACACTGAAGCTCCCGCCCACTTTCCAAGCTCTTTCATCTTGATAACAAGGACCACTGTTATAGTGCTAAACTGTAATGATGTGAGAATACATTATGTTTCATGTTAACCGGTGCTGCTCCCTCTGTGTCATCAGGAGGAAATTGCTCCCACAGTTATGGGGTCGATACACAGCTTCTCACGAAACTATGAGGATCACCTAGGTTTAAATGAAGGGACACTCACTCGAGAGAGGTGAGCTCACAGTGAGGACTCCGCAGTTCCGCACACTGCACAGGACAACACATTGAGTCACTCAGTTCATGACGAGATCAGATCCAGTTCAGTGAGATGGGAGGGGGCTGGAAGCTCAGCGCTGATGCACCACTTCACCGTCGGTCTCTGAGAGTCTACAGGTCACACAACTGTTAAATCAGAAGGTGTGATTTAAATATGTTAGAGTCTGATCAGGACTTGAAGAGTTTGTGAGGACTGACCGAGCCTTCCTGCAGTTCCTCAACAGAGGAGATCTGTTTCCTACATACTGTCTGCTGACGTGTTGTTACTTCTTTGGTTCCAGTTCTCCAGGACAGGGTCGGACTTCTGCTCTGCAGGTAGCCAGAGCAGAGAACTGGTAACAGACAGGACAGTTCGTCTGCCTGAGTCCCTTCCAGTACTTCAGGTGAAGCTTGGATGCACAGCTGCAGTGAGAGACGGCTCCCTTATCTCCATCAGGATGTGGAAGATGATGAGGCTTCTGTCTGAAGACTCCTCCTCTGTGCTCATCGCTTGGATGGTTTTCAATGATTTAGTGGATTTCCTGACCTGTTCACACTGGATTCAGCAGACCTTTTAAATGTCTCTGGTTGGATGGCAGATGTGAGGTCCAGGGAAGGTAGCACACAAACAGTCCAGGCGACCGTTTTGAACCACTCAGGGATTTATCAAGAGACGTGTCTGAGAAACTCAATTGACTTATACTTTGTGCTCTCGTGTGCTTTTTCACAGAGAAACTTCTCAAACGCTTGCATGTCAATTCCAAAAGCAGTGCGCAGCAGGTAAACCGCTGCCATAATCTCCTGGTCACTTCAGTGTGACGAAAGCTGGTGTAGAAGATTGGTTGTAGACAACACTTTCTTGTTGTAAGATCTCCTGTACAGGAGTCCTGAGTAGGACGAGGCCTCTGGTCAGGTCCTAGTCCCACCGGCTCAGGTCTTGCCTTGGTTAGAACATTATGTTTCCTAGATGCGCAGATGTTCAAAGGCCATTGCCCAGCTTCAAGGGTAGGATGTTCTGCTTTTGTCGATCACCACTGTTGACTCTTGTTTCAGCTCTGAACCTGCCAGACAAAAAACTGCATTTTCTCTGAACGTGCCTCAGGTCTCGGTTGGTATTTGTGCTCTATCATGTGGGTCGGCACCAATAGGAAGCCAGCGTTCATGTCGCTGAGGAGTCTGGGGGCAGCGCTCCGCTGTGTCGATGGTTCTCGAAACATTTGGTCCAGGTCGAGTGGCCGGTGATCCAGCAGAAGATGCGGGATCTGACCATGATGTGGAGGCTGCGGGAGCTTCTTGATGTGGGACAGACTGGTCTTACACTGCTCTTTTCATCTGTGAACCTCTTCCTGAAGTATGCTCCTTTGACGCTCAGTGATGATGCGTCTGACCTCTGTGACTCTGGCACTCACTCTGTTGTGGGAGCTGATTGGCTTTGCTGTGTTCTGTGAGGGGTGATCCATAATAAGGGCTTGTAGGAAGCAGGAGGGCCGCTGATTGAGGTACTATCAGCACTATGACGTCTGAGCTCTGTGTGACCTCAGAGATGTGCTCACAGTCAAAGTCCCAGACCCAGTCTGCTCGGTCCAGGCCGTCTAAGATCGAAGAGGAGTTTAGAGACGGACAGTGAGGAGGTGTGGAGAGAGAGTCTTTGGACACAAGACATGACAGTTACCAGTCGCATACATGATGAATGCAGAGCAGTTTCTGTGCATGATGATCATGTGACATCGTTTGACCCTCAGGAAGAGGTGTGTTGTTTTGTATAAACGTTTTATTAGTTACTGATTCAAACGCCATCAGCTCAGGGCTGGGAGAACGTTCTCAGTTGTGTTAAACACTATAATAAATGTGTTGATAGTAAACACTGTGAATATGGACTGATGCAGTAGATAAAGCACCTGTATTTCCAGCGCTGGATGGATCACTTGTAGGAGCTAGCATCAGTCTGGAGCGCTGCCCTTTCACAGGTCATCTCTCTTGAAGGGACAGCTGGCACCACCAGACGCAGCTCCTGGTTCTCTGAGCCCTTGAGCCAGTTCAGACTGAAACTTCATGGACTGAGGAAGGTCTTCCCACTCCAGCCACGCCAAGGCTGTCAGCACTGCGCTGATGGACTGTGGCGCACCCCTGTCCTGCTCCTCAGTGGGCAGTGTGTAATGATGTCACTGACTACTGATGGAGGTTTCCTGCACAGTCTTCTTGGAGAGTTCCCTCTGCCTACGGCTCTCATGCTGTGGCAGTCTTCATGGCTGGAGGAGTTCATGCAGCCTCGTGCTCCTTCATGCCTGGGCTAGTCTTCGTTATTGGAGAGTTCCCCTCAGCCTCCGCTCTCATGCTGGGCTGTGGGTGTGTTCAACTAGAGGCCCTCTAGTGGATGTACAGCTGCAGTGAGATGATGTTAAGTGGAGTACTTACTGTACTCCTTCTGTTCCATCGGCCCACTTCCCAATATTTTTCTGCTGATCCATGGACGCTGTTTATGATCATTCAGAAGCTTCTGGAGTCTTCATTCTGTGAGTGGAATGCAGACGTTACAGTTAATCATGTGTTTCTTTTATATTTCTTCTTTCTGGCATGTTTCATTTAGAGCTTATTCCCTGTTTCCAGAGTCTCCTTGTGATGCTGTGATAAGATTGTAAGTCCGCAAGCAGAGGTCTACTTCTGCTTTAGTGGGCCACTGTGAGCAGATAAAGTACTCAATCCTCCCCTTCATGCAGTTGGGACTATTTTTGAACACTTATGTACATGGTATTCTTTGTGTTGATTCTTAACAAAACGGCAAAGAATCCTAATAAACATCTTAAAACTTTGTCGCACTAGATTATTCCGAGTAGTTGACATGAAAAATGAATAACCGTTGAGATTACAACCTGTAAGAAAATGAATTTAGGGAGTTTGCACCGATATGAAACACTTTGGCGATTTTGATATCGTTATGAATGTTTCTTTGATTAATGGCCGTTAACAGTATTTGCTGATAACGATGTTTATAAAATAATAATTTTTAATATCTGAGATGATAAAAGTTTGTACATAGGAATTTATTTCTCTATTTGCAGAATGGACTTTTATTTTAGTTAGAAGTGGGCGATGTGGGAAAAGGCAAAACAGGGCTTTTTGTTTGGCTCTTTATGTGGGAGTGAAAATATCTGTAATGCAGAGTTGATGTAGTAGTTATGTAAAAAAGGAGTATTTATGGATTAAAAACTAGACAAGATAAATAGTCACCAATAATAATTGATTGCATTAAAAACTATAAGGATTTAACATAGTATTAAAAGTGGTGACTACTTTCTTGCTATAATCAATACTGTTGTGTTTCTTAAAGATGATTTAGCGTTCGGTAATCTGAGTTCCTCTTGCACCTGAACCATGGATTGGATGACATCGGCTGATATCGATATTTATACACATATATCGTGCTTCACTGTTGAAAAATGATATAAAAGGGAAATGGGTGGAATACTTTTGGAGAGGTGTCAGGCGGCGTTTGTCCACGTATCGTTATATTCAGATTAAACAGGAGGAAATGTTTCTTTAATTGAGGAGATGTTAAAGGGACAAGATCAGTATTGTTTCACTTGTGCCAAATGAAAAACATCTAAATGAGGACCTTCAAGAATATTCTCCTCCAATATATTTGTGAATAGTGGTCTTTAAGGAATGTTTTTAGAAGTCTCCGGAGAGAAGTTAGTGCGCGGAGTAGCGCTCCTAACTTCTAGTCGGAGACGTCTCTCTCGCTGCTACGGTTGTGTGTATACCAAGTCACGCTGCTATTTATTGACGGAAGTGAGCGAGAGAGAAGTCCTTCGGAGAGAAGTGAGTGCGCGGGGTCGTAGCGCACCTGCAGATACTAGCCGACAATATAGGACCGTTTGAGCCGCCCTGACGGAAAATCGGATGTTACATTTCTGTGTTACTATACTTGTCAGTGTAAACACGTCACGTAACTTGACATTTTTATAGGAACACTTGGAAGAGGTTTGTAGCTTTCTAGCGGGAGCTACCTTTTTGGGTAATTTACAGTGACCGATGAGGAGGCTGACGGTTGTGTGCTCCGTTTGTGCTCCGTTTGCATGACAGAGCGCTACGGACTTAAGACAGAAGGTACGTATTAACTAGTCTAGTAAGGTGAAGAACAGTATATGGTCAGTATTAAAAACGGTGAATACTTCCTTTAAAGGCTTAGAATGTGACCTATAAGATGTCCATGAGGCTGGAAGTCTGCTCCGTGGTGAAATGCCCATCTTCAAACACATCAAACATAAGTTGACAAAAAGGACGTGAGGATCGTGTTGTGATCTACAGTGATAGCAATTATCGTTGCTACTTTAATCTGCGTGGCGCTCGAGAGTTGACTGTAAAATATGATATCAACGTTAGATGGAGAAAAAAGACTATCTTAAAGGCCTTTATCTTGCATTTGTTTATTGCCTGTGTCGGTCACATTATAAAATCCTAGAGGGATAACATTTTTCTCTTATTTGTCTTTCTTTTATTTTTTCTTTTCTTTTTTTTCCTTTTCTTTTTTCTTTCTCTGTTTTGTTTCTATTTCTCCTACTATCTTTTGACCATATTCCATTTCCATTTTTTATTTCTCGTAATTCCCAGACTACTGTAATCTTTTTTCTTTTTTTCATACCTTTCTTTCGTTTTTTTACTGGCTTGTTAAAACATTACAAGAGTTACAACTGTTTGTTGCTTACGGAGTGCATTGTGTGTTTTCATTCCTTTGGTCATAAATCAGGGAAACAGGACAAACCTTGTGTCGCTTGAGGGCTTGGGGACCTGAGGTCCTTGGGGCCCTGAGGTCTTGGGCCCTGACGGTACTTGGGCCTGTGGTTCGTGGGCCCTGAGGTCTTTGGGCCGGAGTGGCTTGGGCCGCGAGTGTTCTTTTGGCCACTGTGTCTTGGGTCCTGAGGTCCTTGGGGCCCTGAGGTCTTGGGCTCTGAGGTCTTGGGCCCTGAGGTATTGGCACTGAGGTCTTGGGCCTGAGGTCGTGGGTCCTTGAGGTCTTGGGCCCTCGTAGGTCTTGGGTCCTGAGGTATTGGGGCCTGAGGTCTTGGGTCATCTGAGGTCTTGAGGACATGGGGCTGGAGTCAGCAGTGAGTCTTTTCTCGGACACTAAACATTGGATTTTAGAGCTGTAATGGTTTTATAAAGTATTTAAATAACAGTGATGAGACTTAGGTGTGTAGTAAAGTGATTGTTGTTGATGTGTTTTGACAAGCAGTTTGTGTAGCTCAGTGGTCTGATGGTTCCTTCTGATCTGTGTCTTCAGAGCTCCAGGATCCAATGGTTCTGTATGTTTTCTGGTGCGGGGGTCCCACAGCAGAGTACACCTCCTAATACACTGGATCCTAAAGCAGTGGTTACAGACCTCTGTGATGAGACTGAAGCACCATTGAGCAACTGCAGCTCTCACGACAAGGTCAAAATGTGCAACAATATACACTTTATTTCAACAAAAGCACATTACTAAAATACAAACTTCCATTGTCTATGGACATGAACCCTCTTTTCACCATGTGATGTTCATTGTTTAATCCACTTGGTGATTCACTATGACTACGCCTCATCTGTACAGTCGTAAATTTAAAATATAAATGTAATCTAAAGTCAGATCAGTGTTAAGGCGAGTTCAGACAAACGCTTCAAAAAGCTTTTGACGCGCTCTTCGGCTGCGCCAGAGATAGTTTTGTCATTTTGGGTGCTTGAAGCTTTTGACGCGAGTGACGCGGCATTGCGCGGTGGATGGAGCTTCTCTGTTACGGTAGTCAGGACCAGCGTTGGATTTTTCAATGAGCAGCGAGCCTTTATTTGTATATAAAGCAAAATAACATTGTTGTATGGGCTTCAACAAAAAATGTTCCTGGGGTCACCACAGAATGAGAGGCCTGGGCAGTGTTTGCAGAGTTCCGACATTTACTCCAGGGCTTGCGTTACGGAGGAGTTCGCTGTCAGCGGTGACTTACGGCATGTTGTCCACACGGCCCAGTCTGAGTTCTCGCGTGCCCCGGATCGCTCGCCGCTTCCCCGCCTCGCTCTCGCCTCTCCGCCTCTCGCGCGCCTCTCCCTTGCCCTCGTCCCCGGCTCTCGCTCGCCTCTCCCGCCACGCTCTCGCCTCTCCCCTGACTCTCCAGGGCTCTCTGCTCGCTTTTCTCCCTGCCTCTCCCCGTCTCTTGCTCTGAGCCAGACTCTTGTCAGCCTGTTCTTTTTATTAAATAAACTACATTTACTACACAGCATGTGTTCTATGATTTTTGTTTACCTAGAAACGTTAATCTTCTCATACATATATATTACTATTAACAATAATGACAACAAAACCGCAGCAACAGATACGACGACTTCTCTTCATGCTAGAGACAGACCCGCTTGCTGATGCTGCTCCTCGTCTCCTGTTGGGTTGAAAAGCCCGAGTCAAAGCCTTCAAAAGCTGACAGCACTTTGCTCGCCTTCGGGTCAAAGGGATTGTTTTGATACGCGAGCGTTTTCGGGTCAAAGCTTCAAGGGTCGGCGCGTGAGGATTGTTGGGAAGCTTTGCGCGCGCCATGTGACGACGGGGCTCTCTCGGCTTCACCTGACGCGCTCTCCATTCACTTTCAATGCAAACCTGACGCTTTTGACGCGAAGTTAAGTCCTGGGTTTGTGAACGCTCCCTTTAGTGTTTCCTTTGTTCTCACTGTGGTTGGATAGAAGCAGCTTCATGATTTGAACTTCGGTGGATTCTCCTCAGAGACCCGTCACTGTTTCAGGGAACAGCACTGGACACCTGAGGATTTAGCTTATGTGTGGAGAGATAGACCATGTTACTCTGGGTCCATTGGTTCAACCAATCATGAAAAAGGAAGAAATGAGTTTTTAAGCATTTACGATGGATAAATATGACAGACCAGAGAGAGACCAGAGAGAGAAAGAGAGAGCAGAAAGAGGAGATCACAATGTGAGAGTCACCTGTGGAAAACTCTCTCTCTTCATATAATAACAGTGAATAATAGTGTTATTGGAGCTCTTCTCTCTTACAGTTGTTTTCTTTGAGGAATTCTTGAAATGTAAACAAGTGTTATGGTTTTCTCTCCTGGTTCCTCCATTGGTCTCTCTCGCTCTGGTACCTACTGTATCTATCTCTCTCTCTCTAGTCTCTCTCTTGTGTCTCTCTGGCCTGTCTTTAGTCCTATCGTAATTGCATTAAACACATTCATACCTGTTCTGTTGATGGTTGAACCATGGAACCAGAGTAACAGGTCTTTCTTCCACACAGATCCTCTGTGTCCAGTGCTAGTGTCCCTGAGAGTGACGGGTCTATGTGGATCCACCTGAGTTCATTCTTGAGCTGCTTCTCTCAAACCCACAGTGAGAACAAAGGAAACACTAAGGGGCGTTTCACACCGACTTAACTTCGGCGTCAAAAGCGTCAGGTTGGCATTGAAGTGAATGGTGAAGGCGTCAGGTGAAAGCTGAGAGCCCCCGGCGTCACCGCAAATCAATATTAACGGCGTCATTTTGGTTATCGCGCGATTAATTCGTTTTTTTTTTGTTTTTTTTTGTTTTTTTTTGTTTTTTACTTTTTATTGCAGACAAACACATATACAGAAAAAAAATTGAAACAAAGAAAAGGACTAGTTCAGATACATTGTAGACAGAGATTACAAACAATATGTAGTTGGAGATACAGGGGGCCAAAGAAGAAACCCAGAAGGGCACATAGGAGAAGTGTTGTGCGTGAACGAGTTCAAAGGAACGCGTTCATTGAACACGCTCATTTTTTTGTGAACATTGAACTGAACGCAACACATTTTTAAAAAAAGAACTTGAACGTGAATTAGTTCATTTTATGTGTCATGAACGGCAGACATCACTATGAACGTTGGAATCTGTTTTCTCTTTTAAAATGCAACGAGAGAAAGTTCCTCCCTCCTGTATTCTCGCACTTTTTCCGCCGAAATCTAAAAATTCCTACGGTTTCCACCGTCTGTGAATGCACCCCGACTCCGTGTTGCGGTGCGGCGCTGTGAGCTGGTGCTTTTCACATGTGCCCGAGTCGTGATGAAAACACAGGGTGAGTTAGCGACAAAGTTTACACCGTTTACATTTGAAATAAAGTATAGACACACGCACTACAGCGCATTACTGTTTGTAGTTTATAAGCAGAGATGGGGCAACTCCGTTTTCCTCCCATTGAAAACCATATAAATCTTGTCTGTTTTGTAGTCAAATGGCTCTCCTCCTGTGGGAGGAGATCTATATATATATATAGCTCGTAGTGTGAAAAAAATATGTATTTATCTTACGAAAAAAGTAAAATGAACTGAACTTTGAACTAGTTCAGAATTAAAAATGTGAACTTTGAACGTGTTCTGTTCACTTTGAGCATGTATGAACTGAACTTGAACTAGTTCAGAAAAGCTGTGAACTGGCACAACACTGCATAGGAGGGGGGGGGGGGGGGGGCATGAAGTGGGAGATGGGGGGGAGGGGTTAATAAAAAAGGCAATTCAAGCAAACAGTATACAGTCATAGATATACCGAAAGTAAACAGAGAAACAGCATAGAGTATTTACATGAACAAATTTACAAAATATTTACAGATTGTTTATCATCATCATAATGACACCATGATGATGTTTCTATATAGTCTATGGTCTATACCCACACATATACACCCACAAACACACACACCCACACAAATGTGTGAGTAATTTGCAATTAATCGCGAGTTAACTATGAAATTCATGCGATTAATCGCGATTAAATATTTTAATCGTTGGACAGCACTAATATATATATATATATATATATATATATATATATATATATATACACATATATATATATATATACAGTGCCTTGCGAAAGTATTCGGGCCCCTTGAACCTTTCAACATTTCGCCACATTTCAGGCTTCAAACATAAAGATATAAAACATAATTTTTTTGTCAAGAATCAACAAGAAGTGGGACACAATCGTGAAGTGGAACAAAATTTATTGGATAATTTAAACTTTTTTAACAAATGAAAAACTGAAAAGTGGGGCGTGCAATATTATTCGGCCCCTTTACTTTCAGTGCAGCAAACTCACTCCAGAAGTTCAGTGAGGATCTTTGAATGATCCAATGTTGTCCTAAATGAATGATGATGATAAATAGAATGCACCTGTGTGTAATCAAGTCTCCGTATAAATGCACCTGCTCTTTGATAGTCTCAAGGTTCTGTTTAAAGCGCAGAGAGAACCATGAAGACAAAGGAACACACCAGTCAGGTCCGAGATACTGTTGTGGAGAAGTTTAAAGCCGGATTTGGATACAAAAAGATTTCCCAAGCTTTAAACATCTCAAGGAGCACTGTGCAAGCAATTATATTGAAATGGAAGGAGTATCAGACCACTGCAAATCTACCAAGACCCGGCCGTCCCTCCAAACTTTCATCTCAAACAAGGAGAAGACTGATCAGAGATGCAGCCAAGAGGCCCATGATCACTCTGGATGAACTGCAGATAACTACAGCTAAGGTCTGTCCATAGGACAACAATCAGTCGTGCACTGCACAAATCTGGCCTTTATGGAAGAGTGGCAAGAAGAAAGCCATTTCTCAAAGATATCCATAAAAAGTCTCGTTTTATTTATATATATATATATATATATATATATATATATATATATATATATATATATATATATACATATACATATACATATACACACACACTTTTACCAACATCAGCCTGTCCAGGAATTGTGCAGCAGAAAAGATTTCAGAACTAGCTACAGATTTGGAAAGTAAATTGAAACGCAAATTGTTGCGGTTCGCATTTTCTGTTAATTGAGAGCACCAATGTTACAGATTACGCATAATCATCCGTGGCGTTGATGAAACTCTGACTATCATAGAGGAGTTTTTAGAGTTGGTGCAGAGGTTGGACAGAGGTTTGGACTGGTCCCGCGTTGTGAGCCTGGCTACCATCGGTGCAACATTGGTGCGGTGCCATGACAAAGTTCAAGCTGCAAATGGAGGGTTATGTTTTGTGTTTTTGGACATTTCACTGTATTTTACACAGAGACACTGTGCTGCAAGTTGTTAAGAATGGATCACGTTATGCAAGTTTTTGAACTGTTCCTCACATTATTTTCCCTATATGAAAAATCTCACTGTTACATTTAAGTTATTCCACAGATGTAACTCACTCAGTTAAAACTAAGTGAGTTTTAAAGGACGGTTTAAATTAAGTTTTAGATAAATGTGTTAATGTGCACAAAAAAGTTGGACAGTTTTTTTTGGTTTTTATGCTGAGAATTTTCAGGTTTGGCCTCACTGAGATCCAACTAGGTTGTATTTGGCCCCTGGACGAAAATGAGTTTGACACCCCTGCTCTGCCTCAGTCCTGGATCTGTGGTAGAAGAGCCCTCTCTCAATATGGAGCCTTCCTGAGGTTTCACTAAATCTACCTGGAACCAAGCTGTAATTGTAATCTACCGTATTGGGGCATCTCTACCACTTGGTTGAAATATATTATGCTCAAAATATCTACCTTTTTATTCTTCCGTTTGTGGTTTTTTCTCACCATTTTCCTGCAGGATTGGCTCCTCATAGCCATTTCAAAAGGTATATGTTGATCACACATACATTTCAGCGAAGGTAATAGGCATCACTCCCTCGGTTTTAATATTAACAGTCTATGGTCAGCACTTGCAAGCTGAAACCACAGTTATCAGAAAATATAGCTCACAGGTCAGCATTGACTTTCTACAGTCTATGGGCCAGAGTCAAACTCAGTGACAGAGGATGGGCTTATTTAAAATTATTGTGAAGAAAAGGGAAATGCTGAACTATGTGGTGTTGGAGGGATCATGTGATGTCATTGCATTATTAGCCGCTGCACTATCTTGATAAGAATCTTTTATGACCTTCTCTGAACAGATAAGATAAACTAAACCTTTTCCTAATTAGCTTCATCCTTTGTGTTGGAACCCACACACTCTAAGAAATAAGGTGTTGGATTTAATTGATAAAGTTATGGCGAACTTTTATACAAAACTCAGTCAATTAATTGTGAAACAACATCGTTGTTATCTGCAACTTCTGTGGTTTCTTATCTGAAGTAAAATTGTATATTTAAATGCAACAGCTTTGAGCGATTACATTCTAATGAATGCTGTGAAATGGTTATTGACAATGTTATGTTGGATTTAATTAACATTATTAATTTGGATTTAGGTGCATCACCAGCATTGTGCTTTGGATTTAATCAACACTATTAGTTATGATTTATTAACAATATTAGTTATGATTTAATTATTTTTAAATAGGTTTTAATATTAATGTGTAATCAAAACTAGTGTAGTGTAAAATATAGATACTTGTCATCTTTAGTCTAATTAGAGGTTGGATCTTTCATCTCACATCCTCGAGGATCTCCTCTTGTAGATCCGAGCTCTAGGATGTGAGATGAAAAGATCCAACCTCAATAGAAAGCTGATGAACCTTTCTCTAGTTTCACACATAAACATTAACATTTAAACACTCAATAACCTTGCTCTACAATGGAAACATCTACTATGGCGGAGCATATACAAATACACAATTGTGTTGCATCAACAACTTTATTTGTAACGAGGCAAAGCTCTTTTGCCACTCCATTGGCACCGCCCCCGATCGCCACGCAATGTTGCAGAGACGTGTCAGCCAAGACAGTCCTACAACATCCAGCGACTTTAGATAGTCAGGACGGATCTCATCCACTCCCGGCGCCTTGCCACCATGGAGGCTGCCAACCACCCTGGTGACCTCAGCCAGGGAGATAGAAGTATCCACCCCAACATCCTTAGCCTTCTGAGGCGCCGGATGGTTTGCCAGAATCTCTTCGAGGCCGACCGATAGTCATGCTCCATGGACTCTCCGAACTCCTCCCAGTCCTGGGTTTTTGCCTCTGCAACAGCCCGGGCCGCGGCACGCTTGTCCTGCCGGTACTGGACAGCTGCCTCAGGTGTCCCACGAACCATCATGGCTCAATAGACTCTTTCTTCAGCCTGACGGCATCGCTTACTGCCGGAGTCCACCACCGGGTTCGGGGGTTGCCGCCAGGACCAGCCCCAGAGACCTTGCGACCACAGCTACGAGCCGCCGCATCGGTGATAGAGGAAGAGAACATGGTCCACTCAGACTCATTGAGTCTGAGTGGAATGCCTCCTCTGCCGGGACCTGGAAGAAGCTCTCCCGGAGGTGTGAGTTGAAAGTCCGTCTGACGGGGGCTCAGCGAGACGTTCCCAGCAGACCCTCACTACACACTTAAGTCTGCCAGGTCTGACCGGCTTCCTCCCCTGCCAGCGGATCCAACTCACGACCAGGTGGTGATTGGTTGACAGCTCCGCCCTTCTCTTTACCCGAGTGTGCGAGACACGCAGTCGAAGGTCAGATGATACGACAACAAAGTCAATCATCGACCTCCGGCCTAGTGTGTCCTGGTGCCACGTGCACTGGTGGACACCCTTGTGCTCAAACATGGTGTTCGTGATGGACAAACTGTGACTGGCACAGAAGTCCAACAACTGAACACCGCTCGGTTCCAACAAAGTGACAAATGGATTACATCAAGTGCAGTACATAACATTTTATACGTTTGTCGATCTGCTGTTGATCTGCAGAGTTTATACAACACACAATGTTGCTACTGCTGAGCATTTGCAGAACCTTTGCAGAACAACCAAGTTATCAGGTATGCAGAGACACTGCAGATCTACCACTGCAGATTCAGTGTATATTTTACAAAGAATAAACATAAAAATGCATTTAAGGTAGTTTGTTATCCCAAATATTTAGAACCTGCAAAAGTTTCACATTTAAAACAAAAATCAGGGCACAGTAGTTACCACCTCACAGATGGAGAGAAAATATAAATACACCAGGCTCAACAAGTTTACCCAATCAATAGTGCTTGTAAGTCCCTGAGTGCATTTAGCATTTAGCATAGCCATTTCCTTCGCCACCATTCGGAGCTAACTTGAGCTAACTGGATAATAAAACCCATACTAAAGCATCCATGGCGCATACGCAGCGGATCCCCGTGCAGGACCGGGAATCAGTGCTTTCACCGTGGATTCGACGCTGCCGGTCCGCTGCAGACCTAGCTGATCCCGTCCATGTTTTTTTTCCTTCACACATCTTTCAGGCATGCAGCGCAAATAAACAAATGATAAAACAGCCTGTGGTTACAGCGTTGACTTAAATTAAAATACTGTTTGTCTGCAGTTTGCACCGATGCATCACTACCGCACTTTGAAAACATTGCGTGTTTGACTCATAGACTGTATTTGACCCCATTACTTTCTTGCTATTAAACTCGTGAAAGCATAAGTGAGGGGGGGGGGGGGGGGGGGGGGGGGGAGTGCTTTATAGCTTTCGAATGGTACACGCGGTTGGGGAAAGTACAATAACATCTAATAGTCAAATTAATGTTTTATAACAATACAGATTGCCATATACTGCCACAAAGTACAATATATTCAGTGGGAACAACATAAAAAGGATTTTAAGCTAGCTATCAACTGCGACAAAATATGACAAAACACAAACATTTATAGACAGTAGTTCCGAATGAAATACCCTACATATCTTGCCAAAGTAAGGAATGAAATTAAATGAAATCTTGCCGAAGTACCACTCAGTCAATATTTGATAATAATAAAGAAGTATATACCCAAACCTGCACGATGATGACGTTACACATGACTTTGGGCATGACAAGAACTCGATGGCAGTGTGGATGCTGGACACCGGACGCATGCGTGAACCTCTGCGCATGCTCAGAGATAGTGTGGAAAATGCGCTTTGGATTTAATTAAAGATGTTCAATACATTCAAATTAGTTCGATCACATAGCAATAACATTGTTTGAACTTAATTAAATCCAATGAAACATTATTAATTACAACCCCAAAATTAACAATTGTAACTACATTGAAGAGAAAAGTGTTAATTATATTTGACAACCCCTATGTTTCATTTCTTAGAGTGCAAGACCCACGAAGCAAGTGAGCAAACCACTCTGCCATCATGTCACATTACTCTTTGAATGCTTTTTTTCCCTGATTTGTTTCCATCCCATGTTAATGAGCAGAAGAAGAATATAGAACAATATTTAGATGTTTGCCAACAGTGAAAAATGAGAACACTCACTCCAAAACAATGAGATTTTGTGCTCCTATGCTTAGATGTTTATATGTTTACATTTGTTAATTGTTACAACTAAGTTTCCTCCTACCCCACATTTATACAGTGCAATCCAGCATGTATATTGCCTCCTCTATAATTCAGATGAATGTGTTTTTTGGGAGAAGTTCAATAAAAGAGGAATAATGCTCAGTGTTCCTGGGTGTAGGACTTAAAAGTCTATCTTGTTTTTTATCTCAATCTATATTTTTATCTTTATAAATTCTTCTATATTAGGATGTCAAACAATTAAAAAATTTAATCAAGTTAATTACAGCTTAAACATTTATTAATGGTATATTAATCGCATTTCGAACTATTGGCAAAATTATGCCATACCTTTCTGTAAATGGTTGTTTGAAGGGAAAGATAAATGACAACATAGTGTGCAAATGTACTGTATTTGCTAATTATATGTAACGGCTGCAAACTCGTCCATGAGCCGTATACAAGCAACAGGACACAGTGTGGAGTTAACTACTTTACTCAGACCTGTGACAGACCAAAAAGATAAATTTTTAGTCACAGCGGACACACTGGCTCCCCCTATGGGATGAAAACGGCACGTGAGCATGGCAATACACTTGAGGCACATGGTGAGTCCAGGTGGACTCCAAGATATATATACAATACAATACAATACAAATGATTCTTGTATAGCCCGAAAAGTACAACAGAAGTCATCTCAGAGGACTTAACAAAACCATTGAAATCACCAACACAGATCAGAGAATCAACAGCTAAGACACATAAAGAATATAGAACACATGTTAAAAAAATGTCCATACATGTTGTAGAATGTTTAAGTGTGCTGGATCATCACCACAGTCCTTCTAGTTGGACACTAACTGCCCAACAGACCCTCCATTTATAGGATTGAACCACTTCGATGTCCTGTCCATTTTCTGTGACCGGTCGATTGGAAGGGCTCCTGTGAAAGTTGATGATCATCTCCTTGGTCTTGAACTTGAACCTAACCCTAACACATTGGGAATCAGTCCATTTCTCTCACTCCAGTCTGAGAAGGCAGCCAGCCCCTCCCTGTACTCTGCTTCATCCCCCCTTTCACACATGCCACAACAGCGGTATCGTTCGAGTATTTTTGTACATGGCATGTAGCAGAGTTGTGTGCAAAGTCTGCAGTGTAAATTGTGAAGAGGACGGGAGCCAGAACGGAACCCTGTGGTGCTCCTGTATTACTCACAACAGTCCCCGACACGCTCTTCCCTAACCTGACATACTGTGGCCTCACAGTGAGGTAATTGTTAATCCAGTTGGTAAAGATGGGTTCATCTCCAATCTTCTCCAGTTTCTACCTCAGTAAGACAGGTTGGATGGTGTTAAATGCACTGGAGAAGTCGAAGAACATCAGCCTCACATAACCTCAAGGGCCATCCAGGAAGGACACTGATCGATGGAGCATGTAGAGGGCTGTGTCGTCCACA
Organism: Knipowitschia caucasica; assembly: GCA_964034765.1. Lineage (NCBI taxonomy): Eukaryota > Metazoa > Chordata > Actinopteri > Gobiiformes > Gobiidae > Knipowitschia > Knipowitschia caucasica. The sequence continues at coordinate 13,517,719 of OZ035830.1, forward strand.
CCCATGTCCTTCTGATAGGCAAACTGTAGGGGGTCAAGACCTCCACCTGTGACATGAGCAGTCAAAGTACTATCCTCTCAAAAGTCTTCATTATGACAGATGTTAGTGCCTCTGATCTGTAGTCCTTGCTACCTTGGGGAGCAAGGACAGGCAGGAGGTTTTCCAGCGGGCAGGGACACATCCAGTCTGCAGATTCTTGTTAAAGATGGTATGGGGAGGCTCAGCTAACTCTGCTGCACATTCCTTCAGGAGCCATGGCATTATCCCATCAGGCCCAGCTTTAGCTCCACCCGGACATCATCCACGGTGAAGAAGGACACAGCAGCAGGGGTGGTGTAGCCGTTGAGAGGAGCAGGACCGGTCACAGCAGCAAGGGTGGTGTAGCCACTAGGAGGAGCAGGACAGGTCACAGCAGAGGTGGTGTAGCCGTCGGGAGGAACAGGATTAGCCACAGCAGCAGACGTGATGGAACCGCCGGGAGGAGCAGGACAGGTCACAGCAGAATCTGTCTGGACAGGGGAGGAGTCGAACCAGTTGTAAAAGTGGTTAAACTCATCGGCATTCCCGGCTGCTTCACTGCCCTTCACTTTGTATACAGTAATGGCCATCATGCCCTTCCGCACTTCCCGGGTGTCGTTATTCTGCAGTTTCTCCTCCAGACCATTCTTGTACTCCTTGCCTGTCTCAATGTCCTCTTCAGGTCGTGTTGGACAGTTCTCACCTGTTCCCTGTCACCTGCCTTAAAAGCCTGTTTCTTTAGGTTCAAAGTGTGCAGAGCAGAGCAGACTCCACCCATTTCCTCAAGAGAGTTCTGTCTTAACCTGAAGATATGAGGAAATGGGTGGAGTCTGCTCTGCTCCTGCTAGGTAGGACAGACGAGAGGAGAACATATAAACTCTGCTCAGTTATAACAGGGATTCGAACAACTATAACTTGGCAAACTGTCATCAGAATGAGTCTGGTGTGTGTGTAAATAATTGGTGGTGGGAGAGGCTGATGGCACAGACTGGTTTCCTCACTTCTGTAAGTCCGCTCCAGGGCAGCTGTGGATACAACAGTAGTGTATCATCACTTTGTATTGAGTGAATGATTAATGACATTTGAAGTGTCTTTGAGCATTGTATACATACAGTATATTGTTTTCCCCTAACTTTTCTATTGTATTTCCTGTGTTGAATGTGTTTGCTTCACAGATCTGTGGTTTTGGAAGCGATAACTTTGTAAAGTCCTCCATGATGACTGCTTTAGGTGATTTAGGGCACCAGCTTTAAAGTTAGAAAAGGAATCTGGCTTGTACAGGCCAATGAACTCACGAAACATCATAAATGAATTCGAAAATTAAACAGGCTGGAGCTGCATGCCGCAGACTTCACAGACTGCTTTGATGCGCTGCTCAAAGGCTCAGAATGGAGGGAGTGTCCGCACGCTCACAGGACGGGCTAGAGTTACCCGGGGCGCGGCCACGGCAGAGATGGGCTGGGCCTTTGTGCAGGTGAAAAACAAGCATCAGGTGTCCGGGCGCCATATGTCAGACGTGTGCCCGTCACCAAGGGCTGGGTCAACTCTGTGGAGTGGAGAGTCCACAAAGAGATCTTGTCTGCTGCTTTAAAGATGCTTTGACTGTTGACAATAAACCCTGGTTCAAGTTAGTGACCCAATTCTGGCAGGAGGCAGATGTGAAGTTTGGAGTTGTGTGATTTATTCAATGAAATATTTCACAAATAAGGTATTCAGAATGCCTTGTACTATTATTTCTATTGTGTTTTGTTTAGGACTTTCCGTTGCCTTGAGTATAATCCGTGCTTTACAAATAAACTTGCCTTCGGCGTGTAGAGGTGCATTCAAATCAAAAGCAAAACCACTATTTACTTGAAATTTGTCGCACATCAATGAAGCTGTGGCCAGAGTGAGAGAGAGAATCCGTGTATGATCCGTTCTTTTGATTTTCTAAATAAAACCAACATTAACAAAGCAAAAACAAGGGATGTTTTTGATTCTCGACCTTTGAATGTAATGCAAAATTGAAATATTGGTTTGTTTTTTGTTGATCCAATTAAAACTAAAATGCAGTAAACCAATAATGACCGTCTAAATTAGTTTTGGACTATTATCTCTTTCTGACTGTTGCACTGAGCCAAAGCAATTTCCAAGTCTTGACTTCCTGTTACTTACGTGGCAAATGATTCTGATTCTGATGATCTGATGAGGTAACAAACACACATGAATACAAATACAACTGACATCTCAGGAAATCTAATACAAGTGATCAATAATTATAATAATCTGGATATACTCTCGTCTGAATACACTGATTTCAACACGCAGGATGTGGAATAGAACATAGTTGACATCAGTTGTCTCTATTACACTGAAGATCAGTTCAATAACATGAAGCTAAACGGCCAACTTTCTATTATTCATTTTAATAGTAGAAGTTTATAAAATCAAGGATTACTTACATCAATTTTCCAATCGGTTCAATATTATTGCAATATCAGAGACTTAAAGATAATAAAGGAGCCAATTTTGAACTGGAGGGATATGAACTGAATGATATCAATAGGCAACATAAAGGAGGGGGAGGAGTGGCATTGTTTGTGGATAAACATTTGACATTCATGATCATGGACAGTATGACTGTAGCATTGGATGATTTACTGGAATGTTTAACAATTGAGTCATCAATAGAAGGAGCTAAAAATATTATTAGAAGTTGTATAAACAGAGCACCTGGTTCTAATGTGGACTTATTCAAAGATTGGTTAGAGGAAACCTTTATAAAGAGAAATAATAATAGAATTTATATATGTGGCGACATAAATATTGATTTGTTAAATCCAAATAATCACAGTGCGACAGAGAAATTCATGAATGCGATGTATAGCTTAACCTAATTCCTAAAATAACAGAACCATCAGGAGTAACACAAATAGTGCAACTCTTATTGATAACATTTTCACTAATGACATGAGCAGCGGTACAATTAGTGGACTACCAATAAATGATATTAGTGATCATTTACCCATATTTACTATAACTAATCTAACTATTAAGGGTCATAAACAAGAAAAAAAAACAATATTATAGACGCATGCAAGCTGTTGAGAACATTAACACTTTTAAGGATGATTTAATGGAGCAAGATTGGAATGCAATATATGAAACAATGGAGACAGATGAGGCATATGAGCATTTTATACATATATTCACCCATCTGTACAATAAAAACTGTCCTTTACAACAATTCACTGGTAGGAGCCAAAATGATAACAACCATGCTTGGATGACAACAGGCCTTATTAAGGCATGCAGAAAGAAAAATAAATTGTATAAAAACTTTATAAGAAAAAGAAACAGAGATGCAGAGATGCTGACAAGCAATATAAAAATAAACTAACAAGCATAATGAGAAATAGTAAGAAAGAATATTAATAGCTAATAGAAAAGAATAAAGGTGATGTGAAGGGGATATGAAAAACACTAAATGAAATGATAAAAGGCAAGTGAAATCATAATAACTACCCAAATCATTTCATGGAAAATGATCAGGAAATTCACAACATGGAAGATGCAGCTCACAAGTTTACTACATTCTTTGCTAATGTTGGTCCTGACGTAGCAGCTAAAATCCCTGAACAAAACATGGGAGAAACTCCTTGGGGACAGCTAATAGAAAATAATCCTCATTCCATGTTTCTACAGCCAGTGGAGGAAATTGGAATTATAGGAGTAGTCAGTCATTTTAAAAGTAAGAAATCAAGTGATTACAATGATGTGAACATGGCCTTGATAAAATAAGTAATTCATTATATCTCAAAACCATTAGTACACATCTTCAATTTATCATTCAATCAGTGGCGGCCGGCCAATAGAGGGCGCTAGGGCGCCGCCCCACCACTCACAACTTGCCATGTTACCTTGAATAAAACGTTAAAAAAAATAATAACATTAAAATATTTCGAAATTTATGTGTGTTTTATTTCAGATATGGAAGAAATACTTTATAGTTTATGCTGAGTTGGATTGATTAAGCTCATCAGCGTTGTCTGTGTCGGACTGAGGACGTATTTCCGCCTCAGGGCGCAAAAGATTGCGCCCTGCGTCTATGGACTCTCGTTAAAAGTTGTACATGCGCAGTAGCTCCTCTTCAATGCAAGAGATAAGACGATTTGGGGGCGCAGGAGAAGTGCGCCCTGAGGGGGCGGGATCGCCCGCGACCTGTACTGTCACTGTCTGTGACGTCCGTTTACAGTGATTGACAGGTCAAGCTGTGGGAGTTTGAGACGAACGTAAAGAGACGCAAAATGGAGAACGAGAAAAAGAATTATTCAGTTAGATCACTCAAAACAATACCGTTTGAGAGAAGATCATACCAGGAGAAGGTTGAGGTTAAAGAGCTTGGACCTGATCAGCCAAATATTACCATTAGTCAGCAGTCCAGGACCTGGTTCAGCGCCAAATCTTGGCTAGCAGCATGTAGCGAGGCTAATGCTTTATTTTGCTTTCCATGCCTCTTGTTTCAAACATCAGGATCTGACCCAGCATGGATCAAGACAGGTATGACTGATCTGAAGCACTTTTTAGAAAAGGCAAAGAAGCATGAGCAGACTGGTATCCACATGCAAAATGCCCTCAAATTAGCTATGTTTGGGAAGATAAATATTTCATCCCAGCTGGATGAAAGCTACAGGGTAGGGATCAGAAAGCATCCCTACCCTGCTGGTATATATCTAGTCATCATATTCATAGCCCCCCCAGTAGAAAATTCCACCAGCCGCCACTGCATTCAATACAGGCACAGTCCCAAATAGTATGAAGATAGTAAAAGTGATACCACTCTTCAAAACTGGAAATAAGCATCATTTTACCAACTATAGACCTGTGTCCTTACCACCACAATTCATAGTAATAGATTAGATACATTTGTGGACAAGCATAAGCTACTACATGACAGTCAATATGGTTTCAGGGCAAAACGGTCTACATCACTTGCCTTAATGGGGTCTGTTGAGGAAATCACACATTTCTTAGATGAAGGGAAAATAACGGCTGGGCTTTTCATAGACTTAAAAAATGTATTTGATACAATAAATCATACTATATCAATAGATAAGTTAGAGAATATGGGATAAGGGGTATTGCATTAGGATATAAGATTATTTGAAAAATAGGAAACAGTTTGGGAAGCTTGATATTGTCAGCTCTCCATATGTGTTTACTGTATGTGGTATCCCCCAGGGGGCAGTAGTGGGTCTAAAGCTATTCATTTTATATATTAATGCTTTGTGCAATGTGTTGCAAATTTTCAAAACTGTGCTCTTTGCTGATGACAAAAATTTGTTTTGTGCAAGTCACAATTCGGGCGTTCTGCTCTCCCAAAATTCCATCCGATGGGCGGGGGAGCGACTGAATTTTGCGTTGCATTATGGGTAACACTTGCCTTCGCAACTTCCGGTTCTCTCTGCCCGGCGCATTTTCTCTAAGTGGTTGAGTGTTTTCGTCATTTTCTGTATGCAAATACATTCCCGTCTCTAACTAGTGGCATATCGCGCAAATCATCCGTCCAATTCACATTCTTCCCTCTTAGCTGAACTTCATTCTCATTGTTACCATCTGTCACTCGCACACACAGCCGTTTTCGTTCACTCTGCTCGCTGTCATCTTCTTCTAAATCTTCATAAACACCATTCGCTCGTTGAACTAGCAACAACAATTCCTCCTTTCGTTTTCCCACACTGCAAATACCCTTTCGCTTCAACCTTTCACGCAATTCAGGCACTGTCAATCGTTTGTTGTTTTCGTGAGCCATATTCGCCATTGTATGAAATCAACCGGAAGTGAACTGGGCAACAAACGGTGTCATTTTTTGATCACAGCGCCGCTCAGTGGATGAAATTTTGGGAGAGCAGAACGCCCGAATTTAAGCGAACTCACAACTCAGAAAAAGAAATGAACGAGTTAAAAAAATGGTTTGCCCAAAATAAATTATCATTGAATTTGAACAAAACTAAAATTTTGTTTTTTAAAGATAAGGCAGATGTAACACTTGAAATATAAGGTGTTGAAATTGAAAGAGTAACAGATAATACATTTATAGGAGTCATAATTGATAAGTTAAATTGGAAGAGTCATATAACATACAGTATATGCAAAAGAAAATATCAAAAAGTATTGCAATCTTATACAAAGCAAAAGTTATATTGGATACAAAATCACTACACACATTATACTATTCACTAATTTCACCATATTTCAGTTACTGTGCTGAGATCTGGGGCAACATCTACAAAACCACGCTAAATTCACTCGTCAAACTGCAAAAAAGGGCAATTAGAATCATCAATAAAGCCGGATACAGATATCACACAAACCCATTATTCATTTAGTCAAAAATAATAAAGTAGACCTGTCTGATTTGCAAACGCTTTTAATCATATTCAGAGCTAGAAATAAACAGCTGCCTGCACACATCCAGAATATGTTTATTAAAAGGGAAACAAATTACAATTTAAGAGGATTGTTTTTTTTCCAATTTAAAAAAGTTCCACACCTTATTAAAAAGCTTTTGTGTTACTGCCAGTGGAGTAAAAAAATTGAATAAATTGGACGAGGAACTTAACAAATGTCTAACAAAAGGATACAAAGTCATTATTTTTGATCGATATGTTCGTGAAGCATGTTAAAAACTTACAAGCGCTAGGATGCTTATGGTAAAGGAAGATATTTATTTTGTAGAATCAGAGTTTTAAGTAGGAGTGGGATTACACAAGTTTTTAAAACTTCTTCCCACCCTAACCCTATTTTGGACATCGATTGTTTATTTATTTTGCTTAATCAATGTATAATTACATTGGTGTTGTTTTTCTCATTTCAAATGTCCAAAATAAAACATTCATTCAAATGAGTATGTGCTTTTTCATGTAATGCATTGATAATTTTATTTTTGTAACATAAATTTACAATGATAAACACGAGTTGAAAGTTTAAAATGCAAAGGAACAAAAAGGAGATTTGTAGATCCGCTATTATTAATTTTATTGCATTGACATAAACACATCCATCTTTGCAGATCACTGGTACCGGCCAGGACCAGCTGGAGAGCTTTGCAGATCACTGGTACAGGCCAGGGCTGGGAGTAGTGTGAAGTCTGAAACATTTACCTGCTGCACGCCCAGTGAGATCTAAAACAGAAAAGTGGGTTTAGAACAGACATATAATTATTACTTGTTATAACTTAACTATCTTATAAAGTCAGCAGAAGAGAAACAGTAACCACCAAACAGAAAGATGCTAGTATAAGCTCTCAGATTTACTGGAGACTCATTCTGTCATCTGTCAGGACAGGAACTCAAGCTGAACATGAGGCAGGCGGCTTTCTGACTGATTCAAACCTGCAGTCTTTCTGACCGTTTCAAACCTGCAGTCTTTCTGACCGTTTCAAACCTGCAGTCTTTCTGACCGTTTCAAACCTGCAGTCTGAGGGCTCCTCGTTTCCCTTCATAAGCCTGAAGCATCTCGCTCTTACCACTGTCCCTCGACAATATTTGAGAATGAAGCAGAAACAAAGCACAATTGAATGGTCAAGGAAACACTAGCATCATATTTTATTAACTAACATTTAGCATGTTGTTTTTGGGACCCCGTCTATAAGCTAATGCAGCTTCCTGGGAGTTCCCTATAAATGTGTATAACTTATGTTACTAAGTTTTGTAAATAAAGAATAGAGATTAAATAAATGTTTTTCTTTCACCAATAGACACACATATCATGTTCTAATATTATATGAAAGTCTATGACAGTCTATGACTTATAATAAAGCACGCAAATTAGGTGCATTTGTTTCATGTGTAAGTGTTTCATGTGTGTGCTTAGACTAAACGTGTCGTAGCTAACGCCAACTTAGCTGTTAGCGCTAGTTGCTAATTTATGTCTTACCCTGACACTTGTGTAAATATTTTTCATTAAAGAACCCCTTCTCTCGTGAATCTGTCTGCGAATTCTCAGCTGCAATAGTCCCTGCAGCAGCGAACGAAAAAGCTGGTAATCTGACTGATGTTGAGGAGAATATCAGTCATACCAGGGCAAACAAAATGCCATCCAAGTGCCTGGAGGCGACACTTCCTGTTCTCATAAAAAAGCGTACTTGCCAATAACTTCAGGGGGATTCTTGAGTTTCAAATGAAAATCGCAACAAGTAATTTAGACGGTCATTATTGGTTTACTGCATTATCAATTTAATAGGATCCACAGAAAACAAATCAATATTTAAATTTTGCATTAAATTCAAAGATCGAGAATCAAAATTTTTTTTTTTAAATGTTGGTTTTATTTAGAAAATCAAAAGAATGGATGATACATGAATTGAGAGAGTCCACCACATTGAACACATTAGTGCAGTCATGGAGAGAATGTTTGTTTGAACACCACCAGGACAAGGCCGATGCTCAGCAGCTGCAGCCAAACGAGCTGTGGGTCCGGTGTCAAAACAATCCCCTATTTTCAGAAGAAATGCCCTGGGAGCTCCAAGCGAGTAACCATTGGTGTCGTCTTTGAGCTCCATCTTAAGGATGTTATGGTTAAAAATTGGCGGACCCAAAGAAGCAGGATCAAAACGTGTTCATTTACGGTCCGTGTATTTATTTTCAATGTTTTTTTCAAATAAAAATTGAAAATGAAATATTGTAAAATGGCTTGATTTTTGATGTCTTGTTTAGATGCAGAAAATTAAAAAACAAAATATCGAATAATGGTTACAATACATGGCCCCATTCATTCTTTAGTTTACACGGATCAGTCGTCCTGGTCCCTTTGCAGAAAAACAGCCCCAAAGCCTGATATTTCCACCCCCATGCTTCACAGTAGGTATGGTGTTTGTATGATATTCTTTCTCCTCCAAACATAACAAGTTGAGTTTTTACCAAAAAGTTCTATTAATACCGTATGACATTCTCCCAATGCTCTTCTGGATCATCCAAATGCTCACCAGCAAACTTCAGATGGGCCTGGACATGTACTGGCTTAAGAAGGGGGACACAACAGGCACTGCAGGATTTGAGTCCCTGTCGTCATAGTGTGTTACTGGTAACGAGTGGAGGACAGAAGAGCTTCTTAAATAATGAGTAACAGGTCTGTGAAAATACTTATTTATCACCATAATTTGCAAAACAATTCTTTAAAAATGTGATTATCTGGATTTTTTTCTCATTCTGTCTCATAATTTAGGTGTACCTATGATGGAAGTTACAGGCCTCCCTCATGTTTTTAAGTAGGAGAACTTGCAAAATTGGTGGCTGACTAAATACTTTTTGCCTCACTGTATATGTGATTTTAGCAACTTAATTGAATAGCAGAGAGTTTCATCAAATATAGATAGGTCCACTCGTTCATCTCAATGGGAAATCACATTGTTTGCATTACTCTTTACTTTACACACATACAGAGTGAAATCAGTGAGACTAACAAAGACAAGCTATCTGGAAGCAGTGGAGAAGTACCAAAAGAACCACTCCAATTAAATGCAATATATTTTATACTGCCCTAAATTCAGTTACGGTCTGCTCCATTTGTGGTACTTCCGCAGGCCAAGGTAAACACAAAAAAATTCTGACCAATCAGAGCTCACTGTAGAGGGCTGCACTGGTGCACAGCCTGCCATAAGTGTTTAAAGGTAAACGACGACCAACCTGCGCACAAGGTACATCTATGGTTGTTAATCAATTTATTCATCTTTTAGAAAAGTTGAGCTAACTTTTGTGTTCAACCTTTGGACCAGGGCACTCAATGAGTTTTTCTACTGTTCCTAGTGTGTAAAAGCCAGTGTGAGGGGCCCCTGGGCAGAGTGTGTGTGGAGCTGCCCTGGATGAGTGTGCCCTGATGAGCAATAAAGAAAGGCTAAAGCACCACATGCCATAGGGCCTTCACCCAGCACAGTACGGGGCCCTCACCACGGGCCCCAGCTAGTGTAAACACAGCATTAATGACTGTTCTGTGTGTCAGAGCAGCAGTGGTGGGCAGGGTGTAATTAGGAGCCGCTCACCGTTTGGATTCATAGCAGGAGCTTTCAGACATCCTCAACGCCCGTCTTCACTGTAAAGAAAATATATTGTGCTTTTGTCTGCTCTACAGCGGAACTCTTTGGCATCTGTGGATCAATGCAAACTATTTTAACATCTGAAAACACAATATTGATCTAAAGTTCTATACCAAAGCATGTCCAAAGTTGGCTTGGCCTCGTTTCTCTTCCTGTTTACATTCTGCTACTGTAGCTAACAGCTCGAGCGGATCTCGTTGTTTAGGGGAAGACATATCTCACACTTTTTTCAAATTGCTCTGATGCAAAGTGCAGCAGTTCTGCATTTCTCTCAGTGCTCTGCCGGAGTCTAAGCACCAAATCATAACTGCATTCCTTGTACAGGAGCAATACAATTCATTTTTGTTAATAATGTTTAGAGAGTTTATGTGGTAATTAATATTATGTGACGGATTAATATGGAAACCAATGAATACAATTCTAATAAAACCTTTTGTCTGCTCTGAGTGTCTCCAGACTCTGATGGGAAACTGCAGCACTTGGAGGAAACCGGAGCATTCGGAGGAACCCTTCTCTCTCTTGCCCACAGTCTGCAGAAAGCACAACAAGCAAGCATTATGGGACTAGGCCAATCTTACATTGCGACCCCTAAGTAATGACAACAACAGCTAACATCATGCTAATTTGTGCGAGCTGCCGGCATGCTAACAGGGCAGATGCTCGCGTGCCTTCACAAAGAGCACCAACCCCCCATAGATTTCTGCATCCACAATCAGTGCCCGACACGCCATTATTTTAGGAAACGCTGACGTGCCTTTCTATTCATGACCTCACAATTATGTTTGTAGCTGGATGTATATAACAAACCACACAAGGCAGAAAGGAACCCCAGAAGAAGACCTCAACAATGGAGATATACCTACAAAAGAGACCAGGGATTCCTATATGTTTTAGTTTTGTTTTCTTTTTCTCCATAATTAAGACTAGGATACATATGCCTAAAGTGGATCATAGTAAATAAATGAATATCAATTATTGATAGAAGCCTGAGTCAATGACTCTTTTTTGTATGTTAGTTCTACATTTCCTGTGTGTGAACGGTTTGCCTTTATGATCTGAAACAAACAGAACAAACAAAACAACATCTTTGTAAAGTCCTCTGAGATAACTGTTGTTGTTATTCAAGGCTGTAAACAAATGAATTGAATTGAGCCTAATTATGCATTACTGTATTCCAAATTATAGACGTAGACAATACCAGTGTCAGTCTGTCAATCTCACCTTGACACATTTAATTAAAAGGTATTTAGGAGGATGTTCTCGAATATTTGGAAAGAACCGCCCCCTCCAGAGGGAACACTTAGGGATCCATCCGGAAGAAGAAAATCCTCCTAAAAATCTTTAAATTAGGATTTTATTAAAGCTGAAATAAGAGGACCATAGTCTGTAAATGACTTCTGCCCCCGGACTTCTGTAAATAATTTTCCAGAAAGTAAATTGTAAACAGAAAAGATCAACTCTACATTGTTTTCATAACTACTCTGAACACAATGGGAACTATGTCAGAAGAGAATCGCCTTTTGAGGAGAGAGCTAATGAAACCTGAGTCACTTTTGATAGGAGAATTTCACAAATAGAGAAATACCTTTTTTTTTACAAACAGAAAACAGCTCTGTGTGTGATGTCATAGTTTGAGAACATCAACAAGTTTCCAAACTTAGCATTCAGACAAATGGTTGGGGACATGTGCTTCCCTGATATCAGTGTGGATGGAGCTAAAAATAACTCCAGGTCTGTTTCATATGAGGAACAATGTTGGAGACCGATGCAATGCTGGGATTATGGCAGGCCCCTCCCCCCAGTGGTGTGCGGCTGATGAGCAGCAGGTCTCAGGAGGACGTCTGCAGCCTGGTTGAGTAGGGGGTCGTCTTCTCCTGCTGCTGCCTGCCTGTAGGCTCTGGTGTGGGGGTTGGGGGCTGCTTCTGTCCAGCCTGTCCACCCCCTGTCCACCTGCCGAATGCCTTTTGTCCCACACCACCACTGCTTAATTTCAATGACAAAGTGGTCCAACACATGCACCCTGGTCCTTTCACTGATTTGATGGTCCCTGAGGAGAGAGGCAGTCCTGGGCCAGCCCCACACCCGCCAAGCACCCTGCCTCCTTCTGCGGTCCAGAGCTCACTGACCGTCTAAGTCAAAACACCACATGGTCTCTGGGAATGACATTACATGCATTATGAAGGCATGCTATCAGCCCCACATGTTGAAGAATGGGACTGTCTCTGTGTGCTGTGGTGGAAGTCGTGGTGGAAGTGATGAGAAAGATCAGAGCCACAACAGGGAGACCATGTTCATAGTTTTCCTCTTCCTTTCATCCCATTTTGTTTAGAGGGATTAATTAGTGTTGTAGTATCTATAAGTACAAAGGATAAAAAACAATAAACAGGATACAACAATGCAAATCACAATACACATTAACAAAAAGGTTGGACGACAGGGCTGGACTGCCCGAAAGGCCAATGCCCGGTCTGCCTGATCCTCTACAGTATGTAAGTCTGCAAACTGTAAAAATAGCCGTAAAAATATGTGCAACAAAACCATCCGGGCCGTCAAGAAGGCAAAAATTCCAGGGCGGCATTTGTCAGGCCGAAGCAGACGTTTTTTTGGTTCCAACCGGCTCACTCATTCAACAAATCACACACACAACATTCAGGGTTCGTATTAATGTACACGGTCATTTCACCCCCTCCCAATGTATTTTCTGTTTTTGAACTGTTTGATTCTCTGATCTGTTGTTGGCATATCAATAACTTTATGAAGTTCTTATGAAGTTATACACAAAAACATGGAATTGAGTTTAAATGGTTCAAAAAGGACACGTTATTTTATCTAAGTTACAAAAATTTTCTCAGCTCCTTGCGTGATTATATCAGGAACATGTTATCCTACCGCTTCTGTCCAACAGCTCCCTTTGGCAAACTCTTTATGCTATGATATATTCTCAGACTATGAGGATGTCACTAATCAAGATATGTTCTCTGTCTGTTTGTCCATCAATTATATAATTAAGTAATAATTTCTCATTCTAAAACATGATTTGCCAAACTAAATATTATGTCTAAGAGCAAACATTAACACAAACATTACCTCATGTTTGTTTTTTATATTAAACTTGGTCATTTGCTCAGCCATCAAACACATTTCCAGCCTACCACACCAAAGGACCCACTGGAACAGCTGTCACATCCCAGCTCGGGCTCCCCACGGTCGGGCAGCTCTTGGCTCCGCTCCCCCTCTCAGTGTCACACCAGCGCATCCTGTCATCTCCGTAATGCGGCACATCTGCCATACACTTGTAGCCCATTTCACTCATTAGAGGCTGAAAGGGTTGTCACATGTGCAACCCTCTGCAACCTTCCCCGACGACCACTCGGTTTGCATGGGCAGGGAATATGAATAGGCTTTTCTCAGTATACATGCTGACTCAGATATCTCTTGTCTTTAGTATACATGCAGACCACTCTTGTCAGTATACATGCAAGCTCACACCTCTCTTGTCTCATTATACATGCTTATTGTTCGCTGAGATCACACTTAATTTAGGACTACTAGATGATTTCAAGCAAAGGTCCAATTTTACTCTTCTTTTGATCCTTCCAAAGTGTGTGTGTGTGTGTGTGTGTGTGTGTGTGTGTGTGTGTGTGTGTGTGTGTGTGTGTGTGTGTGTGTGTGTGTGTGTGTGTGTGTGTGTGTGTGTGTGTGTGTGTGTGTGTGTGTGTGTGTGTGTGTGTGTGTGTGTGTGTGTGTGTGTGTGTGTGTGTGTGTGTGTGTGTGTGCGTCTTTTCTAGTCTTTTCGGGCATTCCCCAAACCTCATGGAGAACATAGGCTGAACAGTAAATTGAGAGCATTGACTGCAAACAACAGTAAGATACAGCGGCTGCATCACTGCACATGTATAATTATTCACACAATTCAACCTGACGACTTGTGATTTCACCATTTTGGGAAATCGGACCTCAGCAGACAATCACACTCTTTTGGATCCATTTTAACTAAGCCACATATCCAATTGTCAATTTGTCTACTCCTATGGACACGCAGTGAGTAACCAGACCCAAGAGGACCCTATCTCCACTGCTGGTCCATTCTCACTCCAGCCCAGTGGAGGGCGCAAAGGGGCCAGGCTGCTGTCACTGCTCCCCAGATAAGCTGACAGGTCTGGCTCTAATCCAGCGGAGCCGTGTTCTGGAGTTAAGAGTAGAACAATCTTACACAAGACTCAAGTTGTAGCAGCGGAATTAGAGGGACTGAGATAAGAGAGAACTAGGCTTGTCCGACAGCGGTGGTCCTGGTTCTTTGCTTGGGAGCTTCATCAAAGTATTATCTCACATTTTCCTAAAAGTCAGATTATGGTCATTAAAGGGTTTATATTTCTAACAGTTTACAGTAGTGCAACTGGGTTCCCACATTCTCACATATTTCTCAAATCCTAATGTGGTCTTCGCAGCTTTTGGATTAGTGCAGACATATACAAATCCAGTGGCGGGCCGTGCATTTCAGACCTGTGCCTGCAGTGATGTCCTAGCCCAGTGATCTCGCACTTTTTTAGTGTCACAGTTCCCCCCCCTACAGCAATGTGCCCTCTGTGTTAAAAAGACGGAAGGCACATTGCTGATGACCAAATGTGCAACACTAGCGTTCACAAGCGTTTTCTTACCGGTGGTGAGGCAGGACGCGGCTCTGTGTCTTCTGCATTAGCCTAGATCCGCAGGTTGGCTCATTGACAAACTGTTATTCCCATCGGCTTATAGCCTCATCTCTGCCGCAGCTGTGTATGCCCTGGTCGGGGCAAAATCCCAATAATAATAATAATAATGGGTCGGTTTTATTTTACAGTGCCTTGCGAAAGTATTCGCCCCCTTGAACCTTTCAACATTTTGCCACATTTCAGGCTTCAAACATATAGATATAAAATTTAATTTTTTTGTCATGAATCAACAACAAGTGGGACACAATCGTGAAGTGGAACGAAATGTATTGGATAATTTAAACTTTTTTAACAAATAAAAAACTGAAAAGTGGGGCGTGCAATATTATTCGGCCCCTTTACTTTCAGTGCAGCAAACTCACTCCAGAAGTTCAGTGAGGATCTTTGAATGATCCAATGTTGTCCTAAATGACTGATGATGATAAATAGAATGCACCTGTATGTAATCAAGTCTCCGTATAAATGCACCTGCTCTTTGATAGTCTCAGGGTTCTGTTTAAAGCGCAGAGAGAGCCATGAAGACAAAGGAACACACCAGGCAGGTCCGAGATACTGTTGTGGAGACGTTTAAAGCCGGATTTGGATACAAAAAGATTTCCCAAGCTTTAAACATCTGAAGGAGCACTGTGCAAGCAATTATATTGAAATGGAAGGAGTATCAGACCACTGCAAATCTACCAAGACCCGGCCGTCCCTCCAAACTTTCATTTCAAACAAGGAGAAGACTGATCAGAGATGCAGCCAAGAGGCTCATGATCACTCTGGATGAACTGCAGCTAACTACAGCTGAGGTGGGAGAGTCTGTCCATAGGACAACAATCAGTCGGGCACTGCACAAATCTGGCCTTTATGGAAGAGTGGCAAGAAGAAAGCCATTTCTCAAAGATATCCATAAAAAGTCTCGTTTAAAGTTTGCCACAAGCCACCTGGGAGACACACCAAACATGTGGAAGAAGGTGCTCTGGTCAGATCGACCAAAATCGAACTTTTTGGCCACAATGCAAAACGATATGTTTGGCGTAAAAGCAACACAGCTCATCACCCTGAACACACCATCCCCACTGTCAAACATGGTGGTGGCAGCATCATGGTTTGGGCCTGCTTTTCTTCAGCAGGGACAGGGAAGATGGCTAAAATTGATGGGAAGATGGATGGAGCCAAATGCAGGACCATTCTGGAAGAAAACCTGTTGGAGTCTGCAAAAGACCTGAGACTGGGACGGAGATTTATCTTCCAACAGGACAATGATCCAAAACATAAAGCCAAATCTACAATGGAATGGTTCACAAATAGACGTATCCAGGTGTTAGAATGGCCAAGTCAAAGTCCAGACCTGAATCCAATCGAGAATCTATGGAAAGAGCTGAAGACTGCTGTTCACAAACGCTCTCCATCCAACCTCACTGAGCTCGAGCTGTTTTGCAAGGAAGAATGGGAAAGAATTCCAGTCTCTCGATGTGCAAAACTGATAGAGACATACCCCAAGCGACTTGCAGCTGTAATTGCAGCAAAAGGTGGAGCTACAAAGTATCAGTTTAAATTATCCAATACATTTCGTTCCACTTCACGATTGTGTCCCACTTGTTGTTGATTCTTGACAAAAAAATTAATTTGTATATCTTTATGTTTGAAGCCTGAAATGTGGCAAAATGTTGAAAGGTTCAAGGGGGCCGAATACTTTCGCAAGGCACTGTATATAGGGCTTTTTTGGACACTCAAAGACACTTTACATGTTATTCTTTCACTCCATACACGGTGGTGATAAACCACTACTGTAGCCTCAGCTGCCCTGGGGCACACTGACAGAAGCTAGGCAACCAGTATGTGTCATCGGCCCTTCGGACCACCAACCATTCACACACACATCAGACTCATTCTGGGGTGAAATGTCTTGCCAAGGACACAACGACAGCAGACATCAGTGGGAGTCGGTGGAGAAAGTCATATGGTGGGCTCGAACCCACGACCTTCTGGCTAAAAGCCCAATGCTCTACCAACTGTCGCCCATCCTGGCTCTTGTTGTTGTTGTGCAAAAACATTAAGCTTTAGTGTAACTAAACTTTGTGTGACCTGCCTCGGGACTACAGATGTAAATTAGCAGTTTTGCTATAATCTGGCACATTTACAATCTGTGTACAACTGTATATGATTGTTCATTAATGTGTGTTGTCCCGATCAAATAAATAAATAAATAAATAAAACTACCTGTTTTCTTTGTCAACCACCACACCAATCCAGACAACAGGTGCACAGGTATACAGGAACACCAATGCACTTGTTCAGCTATAGCTTGACCTAATGATCCATTGTTCAGACTCACACTCTATACTAATGATGCTATCCATGCTGTTAGAGATCACCTTGACCTTGTTTAGAAAAAGAAAGGATTGGAGGCCAATGTCTGAAAAATAATTTAATTTGATCATTTCAATGATTTTTAGTAATTTCAATCCTTCTTTTCTTGTTTTGTTCAGCTCAACAAAACAAGAAAAGAAGGATTGAAATCCCTTGTGTATCACCTGTGCTATACAAATAATCTTACCTTGCCTAATAGTGAGTGTGCAAATTTCAATCCAACCAGAGGATTCCTGAATTATCCCCCACACTGCAGCCGTCTCCAGCATGTCCCAAGGAACGTCTGCCAGGGGCCCCGTACAGATATGATAGAAGAGGAGAGATGGGGGGAGAGACAGGGGGTTGGGGAGGAAAGCGGCTGATCAAACACCACCATAAGCCTCACAATAGTCTGCTCCAATTTAGGCCAGACGCTGTGACTTTTGAATTAATTGTGTCTCGTTTCAAGGAGAGATCTTTGCTGCTGATGCCCTCCCTGCTGTTCAGAAGTGTACAGTATAGAAGTAAGTAGTAAGTAATCTTTATTTATATACCGCCTTTCACAGACCAGAGTCACAAAAGCGGTTTACAAATGTGGGCATTTGTCTCTCACTCCATACAGAAATGGGAGCGGGGTCGCGAGTACAGGAGGCGCATGCCAGACCTATTGTACATGTTTTTAGTGGTAGGGGAAACCGGAGTACCCGGAGGAAACCGGAGTACCCGGAGGAAACTATCGCAGACACGGGGAGAACATGAAAACTCCACTCAATAAGTGAAATCCTTGAAGGAGCAGCTATATATTTTAAGGCTGTATAACCCCTTAATACACACCTTTCTAACCACCTGAACTTGCAAATGCTGAAGTGCGATCGCCTAGATATCAAACATGTTGCCTGTTGGTTGTAGGGCTGAGTTCTGCTGCAGCTGTCAAAAGCTGTGCATACACTTTAAAATATGGCTGCAGAGGACACAGCGCTGAGGGTTAGGAGCAGGACTGAGGGCTGACAATTTGTCACGGTGCAGAGACCAGAGAGAGGTCAGAAAGAGGCCAGAGAGACAGAAACAAGAGAAAGACCAGAGAGAGCGTAGAGACCAGAGAGAGATACCAGAGTAAGATACTACAGAGAGAGAGAGACCGGAGAGACAGCGATGATCTGGGACATTTAAGGACATTTCTGAACAGTGGTCATCCTGCCTCCTATGGAACAATGGCTCCTAGGCTAGGTGTTTGTTATTATTGAGAACTGTTTGATTCTCTGATCTGTTCTTGCTGAGTCAACAACTTTGTAAAGTCCTAATGTTCTGATGCTGTTCTGATCCAGGGCTATAAACAAACACCATATATTAAATTGAATTAAAACAACATTACATTTTTGGAGCGGCATTGTGTGTCTCCTCCCCCAAACTCTAGAAGTGTAGCTATACACACATTCACAGAGCTCTCCTCGTCGTCATACTGGTCAGCACGCACCGGCTGCATAAGGACGCTGATGGGACCCGTGGGTGCTGCCTGTCATTAAACATTCCAGTGTGAGTCGTGGGAAGAGCCTGTGCACACGCCGCCGCCATCTGCCTCCACGCACACACTCACAGACGAGGGCCCCGACGACACTCCAGGGGCCAGAGCAGGGGCCACGCGTCAGCCCCCTCTGCATATGTCCACAGGACCAGGTGTATGGAGAGTGGGGGCCACAGATGGGGTTCTATAATTTTATTGGCCTCTATTTAAGCAGCAGGACAGCTGAGGTTTGTTTTGTGTCAAATGGCAATACACTTTTAGATATAAATTAGAACAGAGAATCCAACCACAAAGTCAGACGTTTTTATTTCTGTGTTCATTTCAAACATGCACAAAATACAAAAAATTACTCATGGAAAAACTTTTCTTTTTTCCTTTGACCATAGTGAAATGGGTCCTCTGCATGTGACCCATCCTTCGCTAGGGCCTCTGTCTGTCTGTGGTTGCCGTAGTAACAGGGGTCCATCTCCAGATGTTGATGCCAGGACCAGAGCTGGATGAGGACCCAGAGGAAACCTACGCTGACACAGGAAGAACATGCAAACTCCACACATAAACTGAACCGGGATTCAAACTTAGGACCTTCTTGCTCAGAGGCTGGAGTGTTCCACTCAGTAATTAGTAATTTGTTTGGTGTATTTTAAGGAACTCATGGACTTAGAAACTAAGTTTCTAAGTCCATGAATGATATCCATCCAAGTTGTTAATACAAAATTACAGCACAGCTTATATTTCTTGCACTTTATGTAAGTTTGTAAATGTTCCGTCCTCAAATATAGACACGTGGGACGGCACTGTTCCAATTTCCAGTTTGTAAAAGGCCGCATTGCTTGAACTATCAAAGTGAAGACTGTGGGGAGATGTGGGAGAAGAAGTGGTCTCATGTAACCTGCCTTGAAGTCTGTGTCAAATCTCAAGTCGTTTTACATTTTATCAAAATCAAGTCTGCAAAGATCAAAGAGCCGACTCAAGTCTGCACCTCTGGGTCATGTTTAAATTGTGTCGTGCAAATCACATACTGAACATCTCATGTTGGACTGGAATACTCAATGTATCATGTGTTGTGTGATCTTGGCTCTGCGTTTAGGAAGTTTACTTTGGGCTGAATTATCCACTTTTAACGGAAATTGTGTTTGCTTATAATTGAATTGAATTTGTGTATTTGTTACTTGACCCTGAATTTTCCCCACTGTGGGACTATAAAATTATCAATGGAATATTAATAAACACAAAGGAGCCAATGGTAGCAAGATGACCATTGTCCAGAAATGCTAGTAAATAAATGTGCATAAATTTCCCAGAGCATCACTGTCCTTAGACCCTCCTGCATTTGAACGAGCACTACGACTCTGCACTTACACTAGTATCTGGTACTGTATCCTGGCAGCAGCGCTCTGAGAAATCTGTCACTAAAACATTTTACCAGCTTGGGTTGAATGTTGACCCCAACCCCTAACCCTAGAGCAGAGCCAAGTAGGGCCAAGTTGGGAAGGTGGAAACAGGCTCAGTGTGTTCTCTGATCAGAGTCTGGCAGAGGGACTACAGCATGGTCTCACCTGGTCCCCCCGCACTCCTGATCACTCATCCATCTTTAATGATACACTAATGGTCATGGAGCGTTACTTGACCCAGATTTCAATTTGGCTCAGACTATTTTGAGAAGTGAAAATGTCTGTTGGCTGGATCTTTTTCAGACTCGCACACAGATGCTTTTAAAGGGACACCAGTGACTTCTTCTGCTCCACATTGATCATCTCTGATACTGCTATCTTGGACATTATTATAATTATTACGTTTTAAAGCAACAGCAGTGATTGCGTTGGTAACAAGGGGCCCACCTTCGAATGTTGATGCTCTTGGTCAGGACCAGAGCAGAAGGATTTGACTACTGTACATGGTTTTAGCGGTAGAGGAAACTGGAGCCCCTGAAAGAAACCTACACAGACTAAGGGAGAACATGCAAACTCCACTCAGAAAGGCCATGTTCCAACCGGGATTAAAACTCAGGAGCTTCTCGTTGAGAAGCGAGAGGTGCTAACCACTGACCAATTGTCCCGATCTCGAATATTATTTTTCCCATTGTACATTTTTCAAAAAGTAGATTTATTTTATGTCTTAGATTTATATACAGTGGCCACATTGCTGCAGGCGCTACATTACGGTACAATCCTACTACTATGTTTCACCTGGATTTTGTCAGAGTTGTCTCTCTCACATTTTCAAGAAGATTGTTCCAGATTTTAACTGCATGAATCTGAAACTCTGCCAGTCCCAGCAGGAGGCTAACCCCTGTACTCTTCAGAGTTGGTTAACAAGGCGCTAATGCACAAACCAATTCCTGGGATTAAACAGCATTATAAAGAACCTTTCAATTACATTTTAGTTATTTGCTCAAGTAAAGAACCTACAAAAGTTTCAAACTAACACCTCTAACTTTACTGTTTCAGCCTGCATCATCTCGCCTTCTAACTCAGGTCTATACCCAGTTTCTGACAGTTCTATACACAACACATTGTTTCATTTCCACGATCAAACACTTGGGAAAGGGGAAGATTCCGACTGGCTCTACTCAAAACTCCTAATTACAGCTTTGCTCTGACACTATTCCACACAGGGCTTATATTGCAGTGGGATTACATGTAAGAGAAGACGCTCTGAAAGACTCACAGGCAAACTGTTACTGTACACGAGCGCAACAACAAACGCTCCGCTTTCTTTGCCTGCTCACATTTCAGAAAGAATTGTTTTGAAAAGCGCTTCTTTCAACTGTTATTGTGGCTGTTTGCTTTGAAAACCTGTCGCCGCTCATGAGAATGTGCACAGATGTGTTCCACTTGGTTTTCTTTGTGTGCTTTTGGGCTTGGCCACATTGATTTTTCACTTCCACACATCCAAACGGAGATGAGTAATATGGGTATGTTCTGTGGCATATTCTGGATGTTTGTTTAAGATTTTGGGCAGTGGGGGTAGAAAAATAAAACTTTACAAAAAAATCACACAATTATGATATTGTGATGATGTGATGATGATATATCTTTTTTTAAGGTTATTTATACGGTATGCAGAATCACATAGTTTCAAAAATTAAAATAAAGTGGAACATTTTTTACAAAATGCACTAAGAAATGGTGACTTCTAATATTGAAAAAGAAGGGAAATCACAAAATTTGAAAGCTTGAAATATCCAATAAAATTTTTGTATTTTCCCCAAACTTCTGAAATATTTGCAAACTCTGTGTAGTCTGTCGTAATAGTCTGAAATAAAACTAAGTGATGAAAAGCTGTGTGTAGCTTGTTTCTAGAGAGCTAGTCATCTCACTTCTTGTAGAAGAAAATCCACTGAAGGTCAGCACCAGGATTTTAAAATGTATTGTCTGTGTGATAGAGAGCCAGTGTAAGGACTTCAATATTGGAGAAACATGGGCTCTCGTATGAGTGCGGGTCAAAAGCCTTGCAGCAGAATTTTGGACTACTTGCAAAAGAGTCTTTTTTTGCTGAAACATGTAAGCAGGCTGTCGCAATATTCTAGACGCGAGGAAACAAAGGCATGGACAATCATCTCCAGCTGCTGACCAGAGACCATATATGTCTGAGCTTGGAGATGTTGCACAAGTGTAAATTACAGTTGTTATTTTTTGTTTTTTTTTATCAGTTGTTTGGTAAGTAGTTCTTGGGATATCCCTACATCAAATGTGACTCCAAGGTTCCTCAGACTACGTTTCTTAGGTCACCAAGGTCCTGAGTAATAAGAGGCACAATGCTGTCCGGTGCTTTCAGTGATGCTGTTTTAGTAGAGTGGAACTTCTTTAAACCAGACTGGAAAGTGTCAAAAATGTTGTTCACCACCAAGAACGCTGTAAGTTGATTACACACTAGCTTCTCCAGGGACATGACTGTTGACACTCCAGATTATTAGTTTTAAAAGATGCCAGCCGATCCAAGGTGGCAGCACAGTGACTATAAAATGAGATCATCCATATCAGTGCAGACATCAACAGCAGAGGAGTCAAAGCTTTCAAGAGAACCTATTTGCAGTAAAAATCCTCCTCTCTACTTTAGCAGGTAGAAGGCGAGATTGTGAAGTCCCCAGCAAGTCAAAAAACATACCGCAATGGTCACTTAAATGCACGTCTTCAACACTCCCATTGGCCACATGCAGGCCCAGCGTAAAAATCAGGGGCCGTATTCCTAAATATTCTTAATGCCAAGAGCTCTAGTGGCCAAATTCTAAGAATATCCTTAGAATCTTGACATACTCTTAGAATTTCGACTAAAAGTGAAGAGTAGATCCTAGTTAAAGGGGACATATCATGAAAAATCCACTTTTTGTGTCTTAAATGCCTTATGTTGTGAAGTTGGAGCCTCTAGAAGTGCAAAAAAGTTGAAATCAGTCTCTTCATGGGTTGCAGAGAACACTTCATATTCTGTTTAGGTAAGATTTTTTAACCCGTTCTGATTTTGCCATTCTCTATTACGTGTTTAGAATTATTATATCACAGTATTTGCAGCGAGACTGCTATATAAGGGCATGGGCGTCTAACAAAACACTTCGGCCCAGCCCTCCTCTACTGTGCATCACTTCGAATTTGTAGTCCAAGCTCAAGGATGCCAGCGAACAGGGCTGGACTGGCCACCGGGCGTACCGGGCAATGCCCAAAGGGCCGATGCCCATATTTGGGCCGGTCTGTTTGCCTCATACAAAACAAAAGTGTAAATCCGTTGAGAATTGTTCGAGGGGGGCGCGCGTATCCGCGGGGCACCTGTTGTATGTGTCATAGGGTAGACGCACAGCGCACTTTGTTTTTATGCATGCTTTTATTTTGAAATGTGTTTTGTGTGCCGCACTGTGTGTTATTACTTCCTGTTTTTTTTATCCTCACACCTGTGGCAGCTTCCACTGATTTTAACAAATGGACATAGACACTGGGGGCTGGAGCCAATGAAAAAAGGGTTTTTAAACAGACTATGGAGAAGGAAGAGAGGAGACAGGTTGACGACAGGGCGTCTTGGGCGACCGAGGAGAGGAGGCAATGGAGAACGGCAGCAGCAGTCAGCAGTACCTGCACAGGACCCACGGAAAGCCAGAGCGCGACGCGGACTACACGCAGCGGGCAGAGTATCTCTGCCCGTGCCTGTAAGTAACATTGTAGTGCTCTGGTCGGGCATACGGCTGCTGCTGGCCGATAGAAATCTGTTTTTAAGGAGTTTTACAGTGGGAGACCCGTTTTTGTTTCAGGGAGGGGCCTGGCCAGCCATTCCCTCGTGTGGAGCCAGAGCACGACGTGACATCACCGCAGCGGGCAGAGTTTCTCTGCCCGTGCACGTAAGTGACCTTTAGTGCTCTGGCCGGGTAACCTGGTAAGAGCCAGATTGATGATTGTGTAGAACTCTAACGCGTTCTCCGCGATATCAATCTGGGATTTCTCCCGGAGAATCCTTTCGGGGAAAGGAGGGATAAGCAGCAGAATACTTCAAGCTGATTGGGCGAAGTGACGCTGTGTGCCCGCCTACACTCTTGCCAAAACCCGTAGGTAAAAATGCACAAACATCTTTGCCGTCCAGAAATGCACAAAGCGCCTCTCGCTGTTCATCTTTCAAAAAAGAAATTGGGGATTCTGCTAAAACTGACTTGATGCCTCAGCTACGCGTCCGTCCTCCTGCGTAGCCATGTTTGTTTTGCTTCGGCCCGGCACTTCTTGCTTTCGTCAAACCCGGATATCCCGCCCTAAACCCCCAGACTGGCGCGTGATTGGCTCGCACACCCAGTGGTTCGACTCGAAAAGTGTAAGCGGGAGCGGTACAAGATGTATTCTCGAGTGTTTGTGAACTCACAAATACCGCGAGAATTCAGCTTGCAGGCAAGGTTACTGGCCGGGATTCATCCCACTTTTAACCTACAGATTTCTATTTTTAAAAAGAACGTTTTACTGCCTCCTGCTCCTCTGGTTTTAGGTCTGCTGCCTTGGGAACGCGGAGTTGCCCCTGTCCTTACTGGACTTTTAACTGGACTTTGCTTTTATATTTTTAGTATTTTATTCTGTAATTTTATTTGTAATAAATTGTTTTATCCCTTTTAAAACTCTGGTTTTTACACTGCTCACCTTGTTTTTAAGAACCTTCCTTTATTGAGTCCTAGTCTCATTTTTAAAACTAGGTGGCGTTGCTTTCCCTTTTATATGCTACTCGGCCACATATGTACTCGAATGGGATTCCGCCACCTCAGCGGCCGCAGTGTTCCGGGGCATCTGCGGCCGCTTTGTAATGAGCAGCTTCCGCGTCCAGCGGCGGCGAGAGGCTGTGAGCGTCCAGCCGCTCGCAGCTGCTCCACCGTGTTGTGGCTGAGCGTGCAGCCTCAACGTGGCCATGTACCCAACCCCATAAACGCGCACAGGACCATGCGTGTCTTTGAGTAATCTGTGCACCCAATAAATACACTGCTGCAGGAAACAGTCCGCGTCTCCCCTCTCCTCTCGAAGCGCGATTAAACGCCCTAAATAAAACTCCGATACCTAAATTTTGCATTGCATTAAAAGTTCATGTTTGAGCCCAAAAGTAATATGTTGTGAACAAATTAAACAGATTTAGAGCCAGCAAATGGCTGACAATTTGCATTTCAGTCTTTTTTGACCAATTCTCATCCCTGTAACAAACAATAGTGTTGTCTGTGTCCACCTCCCTCACTCTGAGACATGTTCATTACTCTCTTGTAATATAGACTATTGCATTTTATTTTATTGTTGAAACTGCACATATCCTGATCCTCTACAGTATTTGCTTCCACATACTGTATAAACTAGGAGTTGGCAACCTGCGGCTCTGGAGGCGCATGCGTCTCTTTCCTTCTGTAGAAGGAAAAACGTTCTTAAAGTTTTTAAATGCTGTAAAATTGTGCATAAGTAATATTCAATTTAAACATTTCTGTCAACGTAGTGCGTCATATCCTGCGACATACGATATGAGGCGTGTGAGCATCATAGACTGTGCGCATGGATCCCAAAGCTAAAAAGAGAAGAGTCGATAATAAGACTGGACTAAGAATGAAAATTAACATTTGCTTTCAGTCAATGAGGAAGGACTGCTTCATGTTAGCGATGTAATGAGAAGTTTCTATGAGATAATTGTATCTGTGCTTAGAAACTACAAAAATGGCCGCTCGGGGTGGAGTTGAACCTGTGTCACCTGGATGGGGGGGGTGGTCAAAAGCGCCTCATTTGCATTTAAAGAGACAGCACCAAAACAGGTTTCTCTCAGACGCACCTCAGAACAGGTGTAGAAGAAAGGCCCGTGGAGCTACAAATAATGAGACTCAGACCCAGGCATTGCAGTTACGCTTTATATAGGCCACAAATTAATGATTTAGATGTTAAAATCTATTATTTGAAAACACGATATGTCCACTTTAAGATAACAGCTATTCCTAAAGAATCCTAGCTCCTTAGAGAGCTCCTAAGGTGAGATCTCTTATGAGTCCTCCCCTTGGATGTTCAGCATACACTGCTGAACTTCCAGGACATTTAGCTGGTGGACAGCTTCAAGTACCTGGGTGTTCACATTAACAATAAACTGGACTGGTCCCACAACACCAACGCCCTGTACAAGAAGGGCCAAAGTCGCCTCGGCCTTCTGAGGAGGCTGTGGTTCTTCGGATTGAGCAGGTCTCTGCTCAGGACCTTTTATGACTCTGTGCTGGGCCCCGGGCAGCACAGAGTGGGACAGGAGTAGACTGAACAAGCTGGTCTGGGGGGCCAGCTATGCGGACACTGAACGTGAAGTCAACGGTGCTGACTTGCTGTGCTCTGCACAATCTGTGCGAAAACCACGGAGACCATGTGACACCTGTAGCAACAGCAGCCTTTGTAGCAGTGGTTCAGAGGAGGGTCTGATGCGTCACTTTGTCAAATGCCTAAACATTTATTTTGACAAAAAATAAAACCTTTTTGTATTAAGCAAATGTCTCCATCCTTGTTCATAAATTTACCAAGGTTACATGGATTTACTGACAAATATAATGTATGCAATGTAAATAGAAGTAAAAGTATATGGTAGGAAATCGTAACTTTTGCTTTTGAACCCCTTTTCTGCATGTGCACAGACAAATGAATGAAACAAAGTCTTGATACGATCACAGATTTATTAAAAACAAAAGTAAAGTGCAAAACCAACAATTTACAAAGTCCAAAGTACGTATGTCTCTTGAGACCAGGTCCAGATGAGGGTAAAGTTAAGTACTCCGGTCACTCATTGCTCGTTGGTAATCACCTCACTTCTGGGAAGGGATTCTCAAACAAATAAATAATTCAATTTGGAGAGACGAGAAACGAAAATGGTTTTGAGTATTTATTGAGGTGGTTTGGCGCCCTAGGCCCCGGTGCGGCCTTCAGATCGGAGAGGCTCCTGCGATGGAGCGCGTACAATCCCCCGGGACCTAGGCACTGGTGGCGGCATTTTGGCAGATTGGAGGCAGATTGGAGGCAGATTGGAGGCAGATTGGAGGCAGATTGGAGGCAGATTGGAGGCAGATTGGAGGCAGATTGGAGGCAGATTGGAGGCAGGTTGGAGGCAGGGTGAAGAGGAGGAGGAGGGGAGGCGGTGGTTGCGAGGCTTCGAGAAGGCAGAGAGTGGGAGTTGCTCCGCTTTTAAGCGGCTGCCTGTCCGGCACGGATGATTGGAAGGGGGCGTTTGCCGAGCGATAGGCTGGGGAAGCGAACCGGCCTGGAGGGGGTAGCTTTTGGCTGACGTCTACCAAATTGAATTTTCGCGAGCTACATTTCAATTTGGAGAGACGAGAAACGAAAATGGTTTTGAGTATTTATTGAGGTGGTTTGGCGCCCTAGGCCCCGGTGCGGCCTTCAGATCGGAGAGGCTCCTGCGATGGAGCGCGTACAATCCCCAAAAAGGCTGAGTGTGTTGATGGAGTTTTGCAGCCTGGTTTGCAGGGAACAGACGTCGTGGCTACTCTATGCTGTGACCGCTATCGCTATGCTGTGACCGCTATCGCTATGCTGTGACCGCTATCGCTATGCTGTGACCGCTATCGCTATGCTGTGACCGCTATCGCTATGCTGTGACCGCTATCGCTATGCTGTGACCGCTATCGCTATGCTGTGACCGCTATCTCTATGCTGTGAACCGTTTATGCGCTAACCATTTTTTGCTATGCTGTGACCGCTAACACTAACGCTATGACCGCTACCACTGACGCTATGACCGCTATCACTGACGCTATGACCGCTATCACTGACGCTATGACCGCTATCACTGACGCTATGACCGCTATCACTGACGCTATGACCGCTATCACTAACGCTATGACCGCTATCACTATGTGCTGTGACCGTTATATGCGGTTATCTTTGAGTGCCGGGACGTGAGCGCTCGCATCACGATCAACCGGACGCTGCGGCAGGGTTATCTTTGAGCGCTGGGACGTGAGCGCTCGCATCACAATCAACCAGACGCTGCGGCAGGGTTGTCTTTGCGCGCTGGGAACGTGAGCGCTCGCATCACGTTCCGTCAGACGCTGCGGCAGCGGAGAGTGTTTGAGAGAAGTGCGTGCCGCCACCAGAATCTTATTGGTTCACTTACTTTGCTTCGTATTGCTTTGCTGGGAGCTTACGAGGAAGCCAGTTGACGTTGTGCAGGCAGGATAGCGGACGCGTCTGGCCTGATGTAGGCGGAGAAAGCCGCAGAGGACCGGCGCCCCAGCTGTTGCAGAGAGGTGTGGGGGAGCCCCAGCGAGGCCGCGATGGTCCTGGAAATAAACCCCCCAAAACCCACGGAAGGGGCACGTCCGTGTAGAAGCCGAGACCTGGAGGGGCAGAGACATATCAGAGAGGGCCATGAAGTTGCAGGCGCCCTTACGCTTAGAATCTTGGGTTGGAGAGTAGATAATCAGGATAGTAGGATGGTCGGGAAAAGCCGTGTCTCGGACCGCACGAAGGTTGAGTGTGCAGTAGTGAACGCTTATGCAGAGAAGCCATGGAAGGCGAGCAGGAAGATGCTGCGAGGAGGGCAGACATGTACTTGGAAGATGAGCCGGAGTTCAGTGCCGCTGCAGGATGGGCAGCATGATGGGGAGCCTGCGATCAGAAGAGTGAAGAACACGGTATGGATGCCTTTGATTAGGAGTGCAATTGACGGCTCAGCGCAGCTACTCGGCCAGCTGCATCTGATAGAATCAGAAGATTAAGTAGAGAGATGAAGCATGACCGCCGAAGCGACCCTGGGAGCATAGGTGCGAGTCCAGTGCCGCGCGGCATACTCGGCCGGGCTGCATCCATTAGAAGCAGGATAAGCTTCTGAGAGAGTGGGTTGCAGCAGTAGCAGTAGCAGTAGCAGCAGCGGCAGTAACCTCAGATAATAACGGCAACGACCTGTATCAGCCGCGGCAGCAGCAGCTGCTGCATCCGTAGATAATAACGGCAAAACCCTGTATCAAAGCCACGGCAGTAGAATATGTTGTAGCTGTTTAGTGTTTCAGTAAGAGAAGCGAAGTGAAGAGAGATGACGAAGTACATGAAGCAGCAGCAGCACGGCAGTAGTAGCAGTATGAAGCAGCAGCGGCAGCAGTAGCAGCAGTAGCGGTAACAGTATGAAGCAGCAGAAGCAGCATTAGCAGGAGCAGCAGCACCACGAAGCGATTCATACGAACAGACAGACGTGTCACGCCGGCGTGCGCCGCTTGTCTCCGTGAGCCAGGTTACGTACGTGTCTGAAAGAGCCGAGCCACAGAGAGACGGGTGCAGCCTGGGAGCCTGCGGAACGGCAGCGGCACATGTAGTAGTAGGAGCAGCAGGAGCAGCAGCAGGGACAGACAGCAGCAGGAGCGGCAGCAGGAACAGGCAGCAGCAGGAGCGGCCGCAGGAACAGCAGCGGCGGGATCAGGCATCAGTAGGAACGGCAGCGGGGACCGGCAGCAGCGGCGGTCAGAGAACCAACCCCCGGTTGTTTAAGAGCCTGAGGGAATAAATCAACCCGAATCCGAAACATTCCCATGCGAATAACAGACGTCCCCTGGAGCCATCTTCTGCTTTGGTTATGGCAGATGCGCATGAACGAACACTGATCCATGCGTTCATAGCTCCAACACTACTTCACACCCATTGCAGATTCACGTTTGGCCCTTTTTCTTCCTGCTGCACTTTCAAAATGCAACACTGCAGTTAGTTACCTAATTTAATACCAGCGACCTAGCTATTTAATGCATGGTTTTACTGCAAGTGGCAGAACATGATCTGAATTAATGCACATAGCTCCTCGTATATCCCTCAGACGATAGAGATTGATGCCATTTAATATGCATTGCCCCTCGGTTAGCTCAGACACATGTGAAACGGAGCCTGCAGACCAAGCTCGGGGCGAAAAAAAAACTGGCGCCTGCAGTCAAGTGCGTAGGGCAAAAACCAATCGCCTGCAGCCCAGAACTCCGGGATTAATCTGTCCGCGGTCAGCACACTCACTGTACTCACATGCCAGGAGACTTGGGAAAGCAACGGGACAACGCGGCACCGCCAGACCTTCTGCGTGCGGCAGCAGACCACGAGGAACGAGCCGCACAGAAACCCGCGGAGGGCCCCGCGGAGCAGCCCGCAGAAAGAGCCCGCAGAGGAGGAGAGCAGTGGAGATATGCGAACCACAGCAGGTGCAGGGACGTGGAAGAGGAGCAGACCAGTGCAGGGACGCGGAGGAGGAGCAGACCAGTGCAGGGACGCGGAGGAGGAGCAGACCACAAGCAGCCAGACGGAGGACGCCAGGGACGCGCCGAGTAGCGTGAGTAGACGAAAACGATTCCTCCAGACGATTCTCTGCAAGGCTTCAGGAGCTTGCGAGGCTTCGAGAAGGCAGAGAGTGGGAGTTGCTCCGCTTTTAAGCGGCTGCCTGTCCGGCACGGATGATTGGAAGGGGGCGTTTGCCGAGCGATAGGCTGGGGAAGCGAACCGGCCTGGAGGGGGTAGCTTTTGGCTGACGTCTACCAAATTGAATTTTCGCGAGCTACATAACACAACAACTTAAGTACAAGCACAAAACAGAATGGCAACACGTGAAATAGCAAAATACAGCACAGTGGAACAGGAAGGACGTTTTAGCTACAATACATTTCAGTGAGAGCTTTGGGCCAACGGATACGTAGCTAACCAGTTATTTCCAGGATTACCACAGACTGGTCACAAATCAAGAGCTCCCTGAAAACCTTCTTGTTCCGTGCAGCTCAACGGAACGGACCGACCAGGACATTGACTTTTCGGGCTTTCTGTGCAATTCCATTTCTCTGGAATGAGGAGGACATATTAAAGCAGGGCAGCCAGTTTTAAAGATTGCGGGGTTGAGTTGTTTTTACCATAGGGTCGAACGTCGCTTCCAGTGACGACCCTCGTTGACCAGTGTAAGGCAGTCGGCTGACGTCACGTTTTGGTGTCGCTTTTTTGCACACTTAGAACCACTTTAGAGGTGGTACAAAAAAAGCCCAACTCTAGTGGAAATGCAAAATAACCGTGCCGTACCGTACAGTTACTGTGGAAAAGAGGCATTATTGTCTCTATAGATCTTCAGGCTACTGCCACTTCCATGGTTGGAGTCTCTGTAGTTTATAGCCATTGGATATTGTATGTTTTTGTCCTTATAGCTTGCTTGTATTCCGCCAGTCAATTTTTCAGTTTCCATTTTGTATGACCTACATAGAAACGGCCACTAGGACACTCAAGTTTATATACTACAAAGGTAGTAACCTAAATGTAATTGGTTATAGTTACGAATTACTTCTGCCAAAAAGTAATCAGTGGGGAATAGAGTACTGTGGGGCTGGTATAAACGGGGCTATAGTTTCATCCCATTCATAAATGTTGGAACTTCTATAAAAGCTCGCTTCAGATTTGTTTTATTTTTTATTTTTATGAATGTTTAAGTAAAGGAAGGTTTCTCCCCCATCATCTGTACTTCTTAGCAGTTGAATGAAAACCTGCTAAGAAGTGCAGATGATGGGAGAGAAACCTTCCTTTGCTTTGACTAATCCTGAGAGTTTACACAAAATTATGAATGTTTATTGAAAAGCTCTACTTCCAACTGATGTTAAATTCGTGAAGAAAAAAAAACATCCAAACAGAGTTGAGTTTCCAGAGCCAAAATGTCTGATTCACATTAGAGCAGACTCTTGTATTCTAAGATGCAAACTTTTCCCGACACAAAGGCCTGACATCGGCACACGCTGCAGATTGGCACAGTCCGTAACAATGCGCGTCTGCCTCGGGTCATGACGCAGACTTTAGTCCACGCGCTCCCAAGTCGTCCCATTGTGCCGCGACACACGCTTTGAATTGCAGCCTCTCCTTGTGCCCTCTGCCCCTCCTCCTTCTGCTTATTTTTGTGTAAACGGAGAGGGGTACGCGAAGGGAGGGCGACTCTGGATCGACCCCTTCTCCTTGCTAAACACAAGTGGGTCCTCAGACTCCAGCCAAGTTAACTCACGAGGGGCAGAAGACAGCGGAGTTGGAAAGTTTTCCCTCAGTGCTTCATACCAGGCATTTGCATACTGGCCAAATCTGGAAGAATCACAAACATCTCAGTACCAGCTTGTCTTTCAATAGCATCTCTCTCCCATGGTTTACTGCATGCTGCCAACACTGCCCGGACGTCACCCATCGCGACATCATGACCTGTAAACCATGTGTTGAGACTGGAAATCCAGTTTCCAGCTCCCTGACACAATGGAGGCATTTTGTCTTTTATAGTCTGCATGTCACTTACAGAAAAAGGATGGTACTCCCCAGCTGCGCCTCGTCCTGGTCTCAGAGGGAACATGGATTTTGTCTGAGACCTGGTTCTGCTTGCCACCGGTCTAGTTTCTCCAGGCTCCCGGTCTCCGTCATCACAACTATCGTCAGAAGAGAATTTAGCTCCTTTTCTAGCCTGTTTAGCTTTAAGTATTGGCTGGGCCATGGCACCGTCTCCCTTTTCATTTTCACTGTCCGTCCTAGTCATGGCTCTGCGTGCGGCTTTATTAATTAATTTTGCATTCTCCTGTCTAGCGGTCTCGTAATCATGGGTC
Organism: Knipowitschia caucasica; assembly: GCA_964034765.1. NCBI lineage: Eukaryota > Metazoa > Chordata > Actinopteri > Gobiiformes > Gobiidae > Knipowitschia > Knipowitschia caucasica. The sequence continues at coordinate 13,550,415 of OZ035830.1, forward strand.
CTACTTGGGGTTTCTTCTCCCTCAACTCTGTCTGTGGTGCATTCAGAGGTCGGTTTCCTAGCTCTAATATTTCTGAGGGAGTGCAGGAGCAGCTCCTGCACCTCTTGGATGGGTGGGGGTTGGTGAGGGGTGTGTGGGAGCTGTGGCGGGCTGCTGACAGCTGGATTTTGACTCGGATCTCTATTGTCCCCCACAGACTCCTGTTCTGTCCCTTCGTCAAATTCACTGTCTACAAAGTCATTGTCCCCTCTCTTTCCTACCGCCACTTCTCCTGAAAATGTATATTGTGGCAATATTAGATTTGGCTTACCTGGTTCTAAACCTAGAGAATATTTTGGTGGAGCCGTGGGTAGGGATGGGTATATATTACTCACCGGCATTGCTCCGTTTTCTGTTTCCTTGTCTTTACTTACCATCGGTAATTTTGCCAACGCCGTGGCAGCCAAAGCAAAATTATGTACCTTGGTCCTCAGTTTCTCAGCCTTTTTTAGTTCCTTCTTAATTTTTCTACGCTCATTCCAACTCTCTCCCTGCTTTCCCTCAAGCTCAAGTTTATGCTGTTTTAAATTATTTTCCTCTTCCCGCAATATCTTAGCCAATGCGGACGCTGTCATAAACTCAGGTATGACCCTTTTGTGCTGTATTTTTTCCCATGCTTTCACAGCCTTTCGTTTTGCCTTGTTCCTATATTTTTTATCCAGACCACTCAGAATCTGAGCCTCTATTTCTCTATATAGCTGCTCGATTGGAATGCCTGTCTCCATTTTTCGGGGGGCCCAAAATTCCCCCAGGTTCCAATGGTGAAAACCTAACTTGTGTGTTGACGCGTCCGTCAACCACGCTAGTCACAGCGGGCTTTCCTGTTTCTGGCAAGGCTTCTCAAAAAATCTTTACTTTTAATGTATTCTCGCAGGGTTCTAGCTACTTAGACTCCTATTTTATTTAATTTTAACGTATTTTCGCAAGGCTCTCACTACTTTTTAGGCTTTTACTATTTTTACTTTTTGAATTAGCTCCTCCGTGGACAAAACTTCTCTCCCCTTAATTTGTGTAGTCCAATATGCAGATTTTTAATTAGTCAAAAGGTATCTGCTTACCTTCAAATCAGCGGCCGCTTTGAGGAGAGACGCAGAGTCCAAGGGAGAGGTTGAAAGTCATCAAAGGGATCACGTCGAGGGTCACCAATTATTATATTAAAAAATGACGTGTTCAAAATCCCTTATAAAGATGACCATGATTCAGAAAGTTAAATTCAAAAAGGTTTATTTCCCTAATACAAAAAGAATCTAAAACAGCTGTCCGGACCAAAAAGTATCTAATCCCTATCCTCTATATAAGGTGTAACATTGGTTGGGCGCTCCACCAAGTCACACAGCTAAACCCTGATCCGGACTGCAAAAACTAACACACACATTCAAGCTATATTAAGTAAATGTGCAAGGGGAAGAAGGGGCGTGTCGTATCAGTCAGCTCTTGGTCCAGGGTCCGGCCTCCATCAGGTCTTCTCCGTCTCGCCAGACCTAAACAGAAATCATTCACGCACTACCCCTCCCTAATTCTATCGATTTATTAGTTCCTTTGAGATAAGGCAGAGGGATCTCAAGGCTTCTCCTCCAGATTCTGGACTCCATCTCCTTCTTTCACAACTTGAAAGGATTAGCAGAATCCCCCCAGATTAACTATCATTAACTCACCCATGCACTTTGGACAAAATGGGACAAGGGGAGTTGGGCAATACAAGGTCTTTCTTTTTGCTTGGAGACAGACAGAGTTCAATTTCAGGTCAATCTAATTCACATCGCCTTTTAGCCTATATTTAATACAACAATAAATATATAAATATTAGGGCTGTCAATAATAACAATACTCAAGTGCCGCAGTAACATGCGTGTGTAAGATGGCAACAGAGCAGGTAGGCCCTCTGGGAATTAAAGTTTGAAAAGAATAGGCACTTGACCGAGGGGCCCTTGTCGTTGTTAGCTGTATAGCTCAAACGGGAGTCCTCATCCTCCGTGGCCGCAGCGTTCTGACCCGGGGCAGCTGTGGCTGCTCGGTGCAGCTGCGGCCGCTCTGGACAGCGGTTTCCGCCTCCAGCAGCTGTAAGCATGGGCCGCTTTCACACAGCGCCGACGTAACGTGGTCATATCCAAGAGCATACACGCCACAGGACCATAGACACAAGACCATACACGTCACATAAGTATTCTCTGCTTGTTGCGTGCATGCAGGGCCGGCCCAGGGCATAGGCGACCCAGGTGGTCGCCTGGGGCGCCATCTGCAGGATGGGGCACAAAATTGCAGTCTTAAAAAAAAAACAAAAAAAAAAAAAAAACGTTTATTGTTTAAATTATTCTGCAAAGTGTTTCCCATCACATTTGATTTAAAAAAACTATATGTATATTATAAACTTAATAAAAATTGTCATCATTGAACCCTGCTGCTGTAGGCTGCACCCTAGGGCAGCCTGGCGCATTCCAGAAAGTGACAGATAGCTGGACGTGTTTTTGGTCAGCGGTTGGTGTTTTTGTTCAACGTTATTATGAAAAGGCAATCTAAGACGTCAGGTGCAGCCAATAAACACAGAAGAAAAGAAGAGAATGAAAAACGGTTTTCACAGAGATATGACTCTCTACAGAGTCCTGTTTGAGACAGAGGCAGGCACTACGCAACGGGCGGAAAATATGTGCACAATGAGCGCCGAATTTTAAATAGCGGCAAAAATGATGCACCCCTAATCATGTTTAGTATATACAGCGGTGAGCTGCTGTGAACCAGGACTGAGCCAGGACTGAACCAGGATTAACCAGTTTACCCCATGTTGAACAACCCCTTCGATTATTAGACTGAAATTAATATGACTTGAGATGGTCTAATCCTAATCCTTTTTTTTACTGTATATATTTGGAGAAAGTAACTTAAAAGTAATGCAGTAGTAGTGTAATGCATTACAATTCGGATACAGTAATTGTAGTGTAAGACATTATTTTGAAATAACAGTAATAAGTAATACATAATGTACTATGTTTTTGAAGTAACTTGCCCAACACTGATTAACAGCGGGTGGCCCTCATCGCTGTTTCTTTTGTAAAAGTGGAAAGAGAAGCCGCGGGAATTACCTTGGCTTCTCATTGTGTTCATTGTGATGCCCTCTACAAGGGACGCCTTAATTTATTTTCGCCTGATGACCTAGGGCTGGCCCTGCGTGCATGTCTTTGCTTAACCTGTGAATGCAATAAATACACCGCTGAAGCTGGACTAAGGAGCCTCAGTCTCCTCCGTGTCTTCTCCTGAAGCGCATCTAAACTCGCTAAATAAAAGCTGGGGTACCTAATTTTTCCCTTCCACTTCAGTTCCAGTTCATGTTGGTTGTGCCCAAAAGTAAAATGTTGTGAACAAATCAAACAGATTTAATGACATTCTGTATTTCAGACTGTTGTGAAATGTCCCTCATTCCTGTAATAAACAATAGTTTTGGTCTGTGTCTGCTACAGACAGACAGAATGTACACTATGTTGTCATTTATCTTTCCTTTCAAACGACCATTTACAGAAAAATATGGCATAATTTTGCAATATTAGAAATCCGATTAATTACGAATAATTATTTTTTAAGCTGTAATTAACTCAATAAAAAAAATTAACCGTTTGACAGCTCTAATATATATACTTTAAAAGTTATTTTACGTTAACTTTATAAAGTTAACGTGACACAAGCTTAAACCAGGTAGAACCTATAAATGATTCTAGCCCATTACCTCCAATATGCATGAGTATCGTTACAAAAATGCACAATTATCTCAAAGCACAAAACCGTTGGTGGTTCCTGGAGTGTCTAAAATCACACTAAGAGGCAGAACGTTTAGCTTCCAAGCGCCTGTACTGTTGAATCAGTCAAGCGTGTAGATCTGCATTACTACAGAGACCTCTAAAGCCATTGCCTGCCCCCGCCCTGTTGATCAAGACATCACCTTTGAGCCCTCCAGCCTCAGCGCACTATCCACTCCTTTTTCTCCAAAACACAATAAACTACTACAGTATTGAGGAGTGACAAAGGCGTTCTAAGCAGAGGGAGTGCCTGCATGCTAAAATTGTTATTTTGGCCTTAAATAAGGACTTCTGACAAAGCTTTACTTGTGAAGCCGCAGAGAAGACACCGGATCTCTGCCACCACTTCTCTCCTTATTTTGACAGCTCAATTTTTTTAACAGCTTAATTGGTGTCTCCAACACCAATTGGCAGAAATCTCAAAAAATGTCTTTGACTAGCTACATAGCTTCACATAATGGTGCAATATACATTGGCATTCAATCGCTTTCGAATGGTCTGGTGATGCAATTTTCTGCATTCTGGTGACTTTCAGCCTTGAATTGATTTGTTCCTTTTTTAAATGTTGGTCCCAAGTAAGTAAATACCTTTTCTTTATTTACATTTTTACAGACAAACGTTACCCAAAATGCTTTACAAGGTTCATAATTCAGATATCATAATCCACACACTGGGATGACGGAAGCGAGATCCTGAACACACTGGCGCATCAAAGCCCCCCCACCAACACCATCCATTCACTCATGTTCAGAATGCTCATCAGATCAGTTTCATATGAACCACGTCAACTCCTGCTGATACTGTTCGTTTGATGGTTCCCAGAATTTGTGGCAAACATTAATTCCCAATTGGTTGTTTCGCAACGCCACTCCTCTCCATCAAATATGCATCTTGAACTAATGCCCAATGATACAAATTAAATTAGAAGACTTTTTTTTTTCAGTTCATTTTCATCCCTTTATTCATCCATTTGTGGGTCATGGGGTGGCAATCAGAGCTGCCACCCAATTTGCAATGCACCGGAACCTCGCTGATCCTCCTGCAGGTTGTGGGTCCACGGGAAGATGGCAGCTCCTTCAATGAAGACATGGCCTTGGTCTTTCTAAATAAAGATGATATATTTTTTATAGGGCTGTCAAACAATATTTTTATTGAGTTAATTACAGCTTAAAAATTATTAATCGTAATTAATTGCATTTCGAACTATCTGCAAAATGATGCTATATTTTTCTGTAAATGGTAAATGGTAAATGGATGGAAAGATAAATGTCAGCATAGTCTACATACAGTATGTACTGTATTTGTTTATTATAACAATAAATCTAGATAAAATGGCATTACCATTATTAACATTCAGTCTTTCTGTAGTAGACACTATTTTTCAGCTCGACATATTCCACATCTGCTAAAGCCTCCTCTTTCTTCTTCTTCTCTGTCCCAAATCATCTGCTAAAGCCTCCTCTTTCTTCTTCTTCTCTGTCCCATATCATCTGCTAAAGCCTGCTCTTTCTTCTTTTTCTTAGACATTGGCTGAAATGCATGTCAGCCATTGGCTGTCATTAACTCTGTTTGATTTGCTCACAACATTTCACTATTGGGCACAGGTAGTGCAAAGGAAAAAGTTAGGTACCCCAGCTTTAATTTAGCGTCTTTTTGCTTCGGTAGAAGACACTGGGAGACGGACTGTTTCTTGCAGCGCTGTTTTTATTGTGCGTCCTGTGCGTGATCAGTGCACACAGTGGTCCTGTACGTGTATATGGCATTGGGTACATGGCCACATTACGGCTGCGCTCCCGTGCTGTTGAAAGCCGCTCAATGCTGCTGGTTGCGGGAACCGCTGTCCAAAGCGGCCGCAGCTGCCGCCAGAACGCTGCGGACTCCCATTCACAGCAATTGCCCCGCGGTCACGCGCGGGGTGCCAGTCACTTGGCACATGCGTTAAAAGCGTAATTTTTTTTTACGCGAGTAATGAAAAAAATTGATTCACCTGATAACTTTGACAGCCCTATTTTTTTAATATAACGTTTAGATGTACACCTTAAATTTATATTGCATAAAGTCTGTTAAGTTTGGTCTTTTCTTTCAGTTGATGCCACATGCATGTAGTTTCATAGAATTGCTTCTGAAGGGAACTGATTTATGATTTTTGTGTATTTTGTTTAAAGCGCTTTGAGTATTCAAAAGGTGCTCAGCAAATGAACTTGAACTTAAATATAACATGAATAAGGAGGTATTTTGAGGCGTGTGCATGGTCACATCACATCACTAAACGCTGTTGGACTTGACAGAGTGAGCAGGTCATTGCACAGAGCAGTGTGAGGTAAGCCAAGGCCTGGGGCAACTCAGCATTCACCAGGCAACAGTGTGTCCACGAGGAGCTGGGGGATGAGGTCTGGGATGGGTCAACAGCACTTTTCCATCTTTACTCTTCATAGAATTCAATCCATTTGTTATCAAAAAAACGACAGCAGTCATCCAAGAATTATTTGGTCAAAAAATATAAACACTTTTTTTTTTACCCAACCGGCATAGAACTTTTTCACCCTGTCCCACTCGACTGACCTTTGTGAAGTATACATTGTATACTTCGGTGACATGCAGTGAGGTTGGTGATTGTTGAGGCACTGACTTCATCCCAATCAGATTTATATATACTGCATCTCAACTGGACCTACAGAGCATCTAATTCACAATGTGTTTGACAACAGCAGAATATGTTCCATGTGTGCATTGTTTGCTTATCCAAAACGCAAAAGTATGTAAAAAGCAATTTTTAAAGTGTTTTATGGGCCTTACCTTATAAATTAACTCCATTACACCGCTTTCATTCAGTTTCATTCATAAGATAATAGTTTGAGCGTAGATCTTGCAATAGATCTTGCTTCTCTCACTGAATCATTTACATCACCCAAGTGAGTGAATTTCAACAAAACCATAGCTCAAAATTATCTCATATTCCTTGAGTCTCGTTCATTGAAATGCTTCAGTTCTTCAAACTACTATTGTATTAGAGCATGGACGACACTAAGGTAGATTGTTTGAAGCAGGGGTGTCAAAATGGTCCTCAAAGAGGCGATGTGGCTGCAGGTTTTAGTTCCAACCTGAGAAGGAGCTCACCAGACTCTACCCTTTTCCTCAGGTTGGTGCAGTACCAGTTTGACACCCCTGGTTTAAAGTGTTTCTGTGATCCTTGAAGTTCCACAAATTCCATCTTAGCCTTCTAATTGGCAGGCCTTGACATTAAGCTTTGTCAACCACTTGCCCATTGGGCAAGTAACATCTTTATTTTACTTGCCCAATGTCAAAAGTTACTTGCCCAAATATTTCTCAATGCAATGAGTAAACAATAGCTTGACAATTAAGTGGCGCTGACTGTGTGAACAAAAAAGAAAAATCTACTCTCAACCTAAAAAGTAAAATAATAGCTCCAAGGGCTCTTAAGTTTGCAAAATAAAAACAAACAGGATGGCCTATTGTGGTGTGTTCTGTTTGATTTGTTCCCAAAATTTTACTTTGGTGCACAACCAACATGCAAGAGAAAATGTTAGGTGCCCGATTTTGTGAGTTTTGGTTGTGCTTCGGGAAGAAACACGGGAAGAAAAGGGGGAGACCCGCACTTGCAACAAACTGAACCCGCGTCTTTGGTTCTGTCCGCGCGTCTATGGTTCTGTCCGCGTGTTAATGGTTCTGTCCGTGCGTCTATGGTTCTGTCCGCGTGTCTATGGTCTTGTCCGCGTGTCTATGGTTCTGTCCGCGTGTCTATGGTCCTGTCCGCGTGTCAATGGTTCTGTCCGCGTGTCTATGGTCTTGTCCGCGCGTCTATGGTCCTGTCCGCGTGTCAATGGTTCTGTTCGCGCGTCTATGGTCATGTCCGCGCTTCAAAGTTCCGGTCCGTTGTCTATGGTTCTGTCCGCGCATCAATGGTCCTGTCCACGCTTCAATGGTTCTGTCTGCGCGTCTATGGTTCTGTCCGCGCGTCTATGGTCTTGTCCGCGCGTCTATGGTCCTGTCTGCGCGTCAATGGTTCTGTCTGCGCGTCTATGGTTCTGTCCGTGCGTCAATGGTCCTGTCCGTGCGTCAATGGTCCAGTCGTTTGAGTACGCAGCAGAAACAGAAAGTTCCGCGGTCACATTTTTAACAGAGGTAAAAAGTCGGAAATGGCGGATCGGCAGAAAATTTTCATTCCTGGTTTATCCTGATGCATTTCATTGATCCAGATAATGTACCAATGAATAGAATTAGTCAAAAAGACAAACAGATGTGTCCGCTCCCGGCTCCAGAGGAATAAATGCAGGAATGCGTTCCCGGCCTAAATGGGTTAAAGCTGCACTAACTGACTTTGGGATTTTGAAGCAGCAGACTCGCTGGCCTCGCTCTTTCTGCTCCCCTCCCCGCACCCACGAAGCTATCACCCACACACACACTCACTGTTGGGACGTAGCTAGCGTCTCGCAATATGGATAATACATGGATATGGATTTGCACGTGGATGGCGTGACCATAGAACGATACAACCGGGAAGCGCGGAGGAACGGGACTTTCTTTTGGATGGCTGTCTCGCTGTGTAAGCAGTAACCGTGACGAAGACACACGAAGTTTCAGGTTAGCTCCTCGGCTTGTTGTGCTAACTCAGCCGTCTATGCCAACGGACCTGTAGATTTCTCACGAAAGTGGGGGCTAGTGGTCCGCTGTCATTGGTCACAATCTGCGACCCGAAACACATTCTCTTCCTTGTTTCATCAAAACTCGATCTAAAATATAATGTCACGCCAGCCCAAACCTGCGCTACTTTTTCTTCAAAAGGACATATATCCCAATGCACTACATGGACATGGATAGCATTTTAGTAATGAATACAAAAATAAAGTCAGTTAGTGCAGCTTTAAAGTAATACATCACAACTTGCCAGGCAAAAAATTCAAATGTAGTGCCACCAAAAATGTAGACAGGGCACCACACAGATGGTTTTAGGCTCAAAACTGAAATTGTATTTAGTTTGCACTAAAATGTAAAAAGATTGACCAGGACATGTAGAGAGCACTATAAGAAGCAGTTTATGAGTTTAAAAAAGTTGATTTGGTGTTTATTTGTCCTTTATAATACTTGTCCATGTCCAAAATATAGCAGTGGGTGAATTCCATCCACTTGCAGATCTTTTGTTCAGCCGGGGAAGTCTCATAGTACTACTCTACTAATAGTGGTAATATTTATTCCATTATGCTGAATAGTTGTTTTTTTTATTTTTTATGAGAAACTACTTCAATGTCATTATAAAAAAAAACTCAACTTGACCCAGCCAAGGTCAATCAGGACCTGCACAGGCCCAGGTCCTGATTGACGCTCCCTCTTGCCCCCTTTCTCTGCAGCCGAGGAGTCGCACTGATGGGGTAGCGTGATGGCTAATAACTGTGGTGCTCTGATTGTGACTTTTTATGTTATTATTTTTTCCTCCATTCCTTTCCCAGAACAATCAGATTAGCACGCAGCCGAGCTTTTGCCGTGGGCGCCTGGGTGAGATGTGCAGATGCGGCTCTCATGTGCGTTATCAGGGACAAGCTTACGGTGCATAGACGAGATGTGGCTCATGTGTGTAATCAGAGAGGCGCAGACGGAGCATCGGCCCGCCGCACAGAGGAGATGTTTCATTTTGGCTCTGAGTCCCACTATTTATCACTTTGCGGGGACTGAAATATGATGCGACTTCCTTTGGGGACAGAAAACCACATTTCCATCTTCTTTATCAGATTAGCAGCATGATTGGAAGTGCATGATGGATTAAAGCACATATTTCACTAACTCAAAATAAGGGAACTGTATTACGTAAACATAAATTTTCACAACTTTTTTCCAAAAGATGAATATTTTTGAGACATTTTATTGCCATTTCCACCAGCCCTGCTTGGCTATAGCTGCTATAGCTGACAATGCTCTAATTGGTTGTGTTTCCATTACATTTTAGTATCTGGCACTGTATTAGGAACCTACCCACAACAAACCAGTACCTGGGGAAAGTCCATTGTACTAATGGTCCATGGTTCCATGGTCCTGGAACTAATATAACAGGGCCGATAGAAACACTCCCAATCGGGTTAGAGTTGAGCCGAGTAGAGTAGTGTGAAGTAGGGTCAAGTGTAGGGCTGGTAGGAAAAAGGGCTTTAGTAAGTAGTCAAATAAGAAAGGGAAAAATATTGTCATATTTATATAGTGCTTCTTTGCCTTTTTGAGGCCTTCAATGCAGGAAAAATTAATTGTTTTCATTAATCACGTTTAAAAAATTACCGCTTTTAACGCCCATAGATAAAAAAATAACACTGCGGACACATGCGATGGTGACAGAGCACGTTGGTCCTCTGGGAATTCAAGTTAAAATCATGGAACCAATCACCCACTAGTGTATGCGGACATTGGGGGTGAGGCAGGGTAAGTGTCTTGCCCTACACATCAATCATCAATCACACTTGCTAATAAGTCGACCGGACCTGTCAACCAATGATGTGCACTTGCATATTGTACATAGTGACTGTAATTGTAAGAATTCTGTAATAATTCTATTTAAAATGTTATACCTTAGAAGTGTATGCTAATTTTTATTATGCCTTACTCCATTCTCTATTTTGTACCTCTCTTCTTTGACTGTTGCTCTGAGCCAAAGCAATTTCCAAGTCTGTGACTTCCTGTTACTTACGTGGCAATAAAAATCATTCTGATTCTGATTAATGTTGAACAAGATTCAAACCGCCAACCTTCTGATTACATACAGTACTCTAACATGTGACTTCGTGCTGCTGAATGATAGCAGAACTTTATTTAATTATATTGCCGAAAGGCAAAATTCTCGATTTACCGCTCAGTCTCTGTCTCCTCCCTCACCTCTGATTATGAGCTTTGAGAACGAGACTGCAGTTACATCAGTGGTGTGTACAACAAGGAGGAGACCAGGAGAAGACCCAGGACACACTGGAGGGACTGTTTCTTCAGCTGGCTTGGGAACGTACTTTAAAAAGTCGTAATACGGTATTGCATCAGTGACAACATGTCTTACATATCACCACTGGCCATGCACAAGGCATATGCACAGCAAATGTATCTACAAAGCACAATTCATGCAGACATATATATATCATATATTATATATAATTATAATAATTATATTATATATGTATTTATGTATTATATATATTATATATTATATATTAGGTCTGTCAAATGTATCGCGTTAACGCACGTTAATTAATTTTTTTAATTAATCACGTTAAAAAAATTACTGCTTTTAACGCCTATAGATCCAAAAGTAACACTCGGAATGCTGCGGACACATGCGATGGTGACAGAGCAGGTTGGTCCGCTGGGAATTCAAGTTAAAAAAGAATACACACGTGACCGCGGCGCACTTGCTGTTGTTTGCATGAACGTTTGATTCATAGCAAACAGCGTCCATCCTCCGTGGACGCAGCAAACGCCGACGCCGCAACGGGTGTGCGTGTCTCTTTGCGTGACCTGTGCGTAATACACCTATGAAGCTGCACTATGGTGTCCGTGTCTCCTTCCGCTTTGAAACTACACTCGCTAAATGAAAGCTGAGGTACCTAGTTTTTCCACAGCCTTTATGAGATAGAGAATTAAAAGAAAGCTGAAAAAATACTGTACTACTACTGAAAGACAAAATTAATTAACAATGTTAATGCCATTTTATGTGGATTTATTGTTGTAATAAACAAATACAGTACATATGTAGACTATGCTGTCATTTATCTTTCCATTCAAACAACCATTTACAGAAAAATATGGCATAATTTTGCCGATAGTTTGAAATGCGATTAATTACGATTAATAAATGTTGTATTTAACTCGATTAAACATTTTAATATAATATACAAATATATATATATATATATATATATATTATATATATATATATATATATATATATATATATATATATATATATATATATATATATATATATATATATATGTATATATGTATATGTATGAACTTTTTAAATACATAGAAACAGTTAATGTAATGGTATTGTGTTGAAATACATCAGGGAGCGCGTGAGATCCCAGGTAGTGCCCGCTGGTATATAACAGTGAAGTTTTTTGAAAAAGCGGTTGTACTGAAAGACTTGTCATTCTGATCAGCTGCTGTTTGTTTGTGCCGTTTTAATAATAGTATGTATTCACGAAGGTGACTTTATATAACAGCAGTATGTGTTCACGGAGGTGACTTTATATAATAGCAGTATGTGATCACGGAGGTGACTTTATATAATAGCAGTATGTGTTCACGGAGGTGACTTTATATAATAGCAGTACAGTATGTGATCACGGAGGTGACTTTATATAACAGCAGTATGTGTTCACGGAGGTGACTTTATATAATAGCAGTATGTGATCACGGAGGTGACTTTATATAATAGCAGTATGTGTTCACGGAGGTGACTTTATATAACAGCAGTATGTGATCACGGAGGTGACTTTATATAACAGCAGTATGTGATCAAAAAAAGATTTCAAACACAGACACATTGAAGAGATAGTGTGGAAAAAATCAAAAGGAAAGATTGACATAAAAATGTTTAGCAACATTTTAAACGACCAAATCAGCCTCTGATTGAACCATTCTACTGTGACGCCAGTTACATAGAAAATAAAATGTCCTCAGTCTGAAAAAGCAGCAGATGAAATCCCACAAGATTTACATGGTTAACACAACAGAAGGAAATTACTTGATATAAAAAGGAATCGTAAAAAAATAAAACAATAATTAATTAATGAAATGACCCCTGAAAAATGTATAACGGACGTGATGACGTGACGGTCCTCTTTTCTCTAAAAATTAAACTTGAGAGAAAAAAAATCTGGTCTGTTTTCACATTTAATTAGTTGATAATATGAAAGTATCACTTTGCATCTACTTTGTGTAAAAAAAATAGCATCTCTGAATCAAATGTGGACATCTGAAAATACCTATCAAACTTCCACAAAGCTCATTCCGTCAAATCATCACGTCCGTTACGTAGAATAAACAGGGCCGCTATAGGAAACTTGTCTAATGTATAAAACAGTTTTGTTCTAGCAACTTCTAATGAACAGAGGAGGTGCTTGGAAACATGAAAAACATAAAATATCTTCTGATTATTAAAATCTGTGTCCTTGGGCAAGACACTTAACCCCACTTTGCCCAAAGCCCCCACTGAAAGATCAAGGCTATGCTCACACTCAGAGCAGCCGTCCTCCTGTGGACTCACCACCTGCAGAGGGTCAGTGAGGGGCTGGTGCTATGAGACTTGGGTGGCATCTCTGACTGCCCACCCCCCTGACCCAGAAATGGATTAAAGGGTAGAAAATGGATGGATGGATATTAAAATCTAATTTTTAGCCTTTTGTCACACTTTTGTGCCCTTTAGTGTGAACAAGCCCATATTGAAATTCACACACCAAATTATACCGCAATATATACCGTCTACCGTCTCTGTCCCAAATTATACCGCCATGTGAATTTTAGGCCATATCGCCCACCCCTACTACAGACACAACGTCAATTCATTTCTTGTCAGCAGCACTCACACATAAACATATTACATACACCAGTGGGACTGCAAGGTAAAAGAGGGTTCTAGGGGCCTCCCCCAGATTTTGTTTTTAAAACAACCTCAAAAAAGCGGTTTGACAACATCTCCAACAATGTTTTCACATTAATCAAATCAATGGTTTTCATGTTAATGTAGCGTAATCCTGACAGACTGGATTCATGCACGTTCCCCAAACAGGGAGTTACAGGGATTTAGCCTGTTCTTACCAATATTAACACAAAGGTACAATAAAAAGCTGTTTTCAAACTCAAACATCTGTATAATATACATGTTTTCCCATAACTAAATGTGATAGCTTTTAGAAATGACTCGTTTCATTTTAATGATCAATCTACGAGGTTGAACACATAAGAAAGTTATAATAGTGACTCACGTGTATTTCACCGTCCCCTGATAGAGCAGCAGCCTAAGTCCTGTCCCCTGATAGAGCAGCAGCCTAAGTCCTGTCCCCTGATAGAGCAGCAGCCTAAGTCCTGTCCCCTGATAGAGCAGCAGCCTAAGTCCTGTCTCCTGATAGAGCAGCAGCCTAAGTCCTGTCCCCTGATAGAGCAGCAGCCTAAGTCCTGTCCCCTGATAGAGCAGCAGCCTAAGTCCTGTCCCCTGATAGAGCAGCAGCCTAAGTCCTGTCCCCTGATAGAGCAGCAGCCTAAGTCCTGTCCCCTGACAAAGCAGCGATCCTATCCTAGCGACGCTCGCTGTAGCGTTTCCACTGAAGCAGGAGTAAAGTCTCCGTGTGAGGAACATAGTTGAGAAAACAGAAAACAGAGAGGGTCCCATTCTTCTGCAACTCGTTGAAGTTTGTTCTCATCGTGGCTGCAATAAAGCTTACCTACTTACTTACTTAATATTGTGCGTCTATGAGCAGTGCATTGCAACACATCTTCTTGTCATTTAGTGCGAAAAACAGACAACTATATACTTCCAGTTCACATAAGGAGAAGCGCTGGGGTTTATTTTGTTTGGTTTCTAAGGCCGTTGCTATGGTCTTTTCTCGATTTGGGGGAATTGGACCAAAAAACTAACAATTGATTTTGAAAACTTTGGTTGTTCTTTTCCAATATAAAATGGTATTAAAGCTGCACTAACTGACTTTATTTTTGTATTCATTACGAAAAAGCTATCCATGTCCATGCAGTGCATTGGGATATTCGTCCTTTTGAAGAAAAAGTAGCGCAGATTTGGGCTGGCGTGACATTATATTTTAGATCGAGTTTTGATGAAACAAGGAAGAGAATGTGTTTCGGGTCGCAGATTGTGACCAATCACAGCGGACCACTGACCCCCACTTTCGTGAGAAATCTACAGGTCTGTTAGCACAGACAGCTGAGTTAGCACAACAAGTGGCGGAGCTAACCTGAAGCTTTGTGTGTCTTCGTCACCGGTTACTGCTTACACAGCGAGACAGCCATCCAAAAGAAAGTCTCGTTCCTCCGCGCTTCCCGGTTTTATCGTTCTATGGTCACGCCATCCACGTGCAAATCCATGTCCATGTATTTATCCATATTGGGAGACACTAGCTCCGTCCCAACAGTGGGTGTGTGTGTGGGGCGATAGCTTCGTGGGTGCGGGGAGGGGAGCAGAGAGAGAGAGGCCAGCGAGTCCGCGGCTTCAAAATCCCAAAGTCAGTTAGTGCAGCTTTAAAAAATGTTTTCTAATCAATACAAAAATGACAACATCTTTAAAGTCGTTGTCATTAGTTTTCCTAAAATAAGTCAGCTGATGGTTTACAATAAAACTACTGCAGATGCAGTAGTTACTTGCCCCAGACCAAGGAGCAACTGGGAGGGTCCAGGCTCTGAACCTGGGTGTCTGTGTGTATGTGTGGGAGTAGATTAAGAGATCCTTTATTTGTCCCACAGTGGGGAAATTTCAGTGTGTTTGTGTGTGCGTGCCTGTGTGTGCTTGTAAGTGTAAGTGTTGTGTGTGTGGGTGCTTGCGTTAATGTGTCTGTATGTGTGAGTGTGTGCTTGCGTGTGTGAGTGGTGTGTATGTGTGGAGAGCAGACACGTGTGGTCTATGAATGACTTGCACAGAGATGCAGCTGCACTTCCTCCTCAGTCTGCACCGCTCTCTCACATCCACAGTCCGATACATCCTACAATACACCCACCAAAGATTTACAACCTTTATTCACTCTCCTGGTATGAAGGGATAAAAAAATGTTCCCTCACTACTTGACGCTTTGGACTGAGAGCTAATAAAATATAAGCCATATTTTTCAAATTTTTAACAAAAACATTGCAAACTCCTTCTCATTATTACTTCTGATTTGACTGTTCTGTAAATTAGACCACAACATAATCTGCGTTTAGGAAAAATAATATAACGTGGTGGAAGTGAAAATTTAAAAAAGCATAAAACGTTGCACATCCAACTATGACAGGCGTTTAAGAGCAGCTTGCACTTGCACCAACTTTTTTAGTGCCACAGACCGGTTGAACGTCAGACAATAATTGCATGGACCGGCACCCAAACGCACCCCCTCGCCTTCCTGCAAACCAAGCTCTCTGGTTTGGTTCTGGTCATTGTGGTTTCAGCTTAAATCCATTTACACCTCTGGTCTTGTCTTTTGTTAAAGCTCCGCACAAGCACCTCTTACATTCCTCCTCGTGTCATTCTGTTTACACCGTGTTTGTAATACTTCATTGTGAGCCTATTCGCAGCATCTTCAGAATGCGCGTGAGATGAAGGAACTTTTTGTTTATGTTTCGGTGGTATCATGTCAAATGACCAAGATGTCAGGAGATCATTCTTTAAAAATAAAAGATTATTTATTGGATAATAAATACACAAATGACATAAGCCTTGTCCCAATTCTCACCCTTGTCCGTGGGCGTTGGAGGATGTCCAAAAATTAGGGAGAAGAGCTGAAGAAGCGTCAAAGCGTGTGCTAGTCATTTAGAGGGGATTTTTTAAAAGCTTGTGTTGGTGGCGTATGTGGTGACGTTTGCTCGCGAAGCTGCCACAGCTTATGGCGTTCACTGAGGCTTCAGGCACGTGGATCCATGTTATTATTATAGATCCATGATGTAGTTCAGAGAGACTGCATCACTTTGATAGGAGCTTTGTGATCCGCGGCTGTCCTCATCTGTCTCTGTGTCCGTACGTGTGTGTGTGTACGTGTGTGTCTGTGTGTGTGTGTGTGTGTGTTTACGTGGCTTTCATATTTCATACAATACAATTAAAAACACTGTAACTCTATGTGTCGTCAATGACAATACTATACAAAACAACAAATACTACAGCGTGATAGAACGCTATATTCAGTGGGTGCGTTCGTAGATGTAATATGCCGCTCTGAAAGTTAATAAATAAAGTGCCCAAGCCCAGCCCGAGTACAAGGTAATTATACTTACTATACGGCCATCGGCCCGACGCCCGGTCCTCGGGCTGTCGGGCCCCTCTGGCCTAGGGCTCAAGGGCAGGGCTCTAGATGTAATGATGCACTTTGATTCCTTACAGGGTAATGAATATACATATACCAGGACATGGGCATCCTTTATTAGTCTGTTTAAAATGGGAACTTGAACTACAATTTATTTTTTTCATTGTGTTTGTATGTCCACATATACCCACTTGAATTGTAAGTAAGTAGTAAGTAATCTTTATTTATATACCGCCTTTTCACTGCAGAGCTGAGTCTCAAAGCGGTTTACAATTGTTATTTTTTTTGGGCACTTGTCCTCTCACTCCACACAGAGATGGGAGCGGGGTCGCCAGTACAGGAGGCGCATGCTAGAACTATTAGACATATTTTTAGTGGTAGGGGAAACCGGAGTACCCGGAAGAAACCTACGCAGACACAGGGAGAACATGCAAACTCCACTCAGAAAGGCCCTGGTCCGACCGGGATTCAAACCCAGGACCTTCTTGCTGAGAGGCGAGAGTGCTATCCACTCTGCCACCGTGCCGCCATATTGTCTGTATGTTTTCTCATTATAGTCTGTGTGAATGTTCCTTTCTGTTTTGTTTTTTCAGCATTTTCTCTGCATAATGTAACATACATGTAACATAACATGTAAAAGTCCCCTGTGAGCACAAGACATGTACATAAAGTACAGGATTAAAAAGTGCTGGAAATGATTGACACTGTCAGACTGATCAGCTAAAACAGTTCCAATACAAGTGCAAGATCATGAAAGTGCTTTGTTTTAACTGATAACAGCTTGTGGAAATAAATTGTTAGCTAAGAGAGATGTCCTGCATCTCAACGAACGATATCGTCTGCCAGAGGGAAGAAGCTGGAACAGCTTTTCCAGGGTGGCCAGTAGAGTCGTTGATTATCTTAAGAGCTCATTTTAAGAGTCTGGATTCATAAAGAACCTCCAGAACAGGCAGCTCACAGCTCACAGTCCTCTTGCAATGGAATGGAGAGCTCTCCATTCCATTCTAGTAGTAATTATAATAATATGTTTTGTGTATATTGCACCTTACATTTCCATGAAACCTCAAAGGGCCATGGATTAAAATACAATAAAACAAGCAAACAAACTGGCCTCTTTTTCTCTCAGGGCACTCTCCCTGGCTTTTCCCTCTGATCTCTCTCTCTCAAAGCCAAACTTGAAAAATTGGAATTGAAAATATAAACTATATTCCTATACAATACAACACAAAATCCGCACACTATATTACAGATTTTTTTTATATACAGTTCCTCTCTGTATATGTGATATATGATCACATCCATTATTGGTGACACAGAGGTACTGATGGGCTGTGTCCCCTCCCTGGCCCCTCTTCAGTAGCCAGGGGCCGGCTGCATAATTTCCCTTCATCTCCATAATGGTGTTCATAGTCAGACTGGAGCAGGGCCAGGTGTCACTCCACTTTATGAACACACAAATGCCTTCACTGTCACAGCCTGCGATAGTCCAGGACAGGCCCCAGCTGCAGGCAGCGTGAGAGAGGCCATCCGGACACAAGACTGCAAGCAAAAGGAAATAGTCACACAAGATGTTTTATATACGACAACTGGACCGAGACCCCCGTGTCCCCCTAAATAACTTGCTTTAAATTTGATTTTAGGAACTTGGACAACAGCAGTATGTGCACAAGCTGAGTCTGAAGTGGTAGTCTGCAATACTGGGGCCCCTCAGGGCACCATCCTCTCACGTTTCTCTTCACCATCTACACTTTGAAATTCATATTTGACACACACAACTGCCACCTGCAGACGTTCTCTGATGATGTGGACTGTGTGTCTAAGGGGAACGAACAGGAGTACCAGTTGGTTACCATGGACTTGGGTGCTAGCCAAAGTCACCTCCATCATGGACAACACCTCCCACCCACTGCACAGGACTGTAGAGGAGGTGAGGAGCTCCTTTAGTGGAAGACTGAGGCACCCTCAGTGCAAGAAGGAGCGTACCGCAGGGCCTTTATCCCCATCACTGTCAGACTGTACAGTAATATTTCTACTTTTAAATGTACATAATATATCTGGCACAGACTATATTTTTAACCTTTATCCATTTAAGTGTTGCACACTTCATGTCTTTTTGCACAATCTGAGGGATTCTATCAAAGCCAAATGTGACATGTAAATTTCTCCATTGTGAGATCAATAAAGTTTATCTTATCTTATCTTAAGACCTGTTGATCCAAGACAGAGGTTGTATATCCAGGACTGAGGCTGTAGATCTAAGACTGATGCTGTAGAACTTACCATCCAGAACTTACCATCAGTACCCCTGAAGTGTTCCATTCACTGTAGCACACCAGCCTGAAAAAACCCCACCGGATTACTGGTGCTAATCACACACACATTTTGGCAGTGTCCCAATTTGGATTTGGTCCGGCGAGAGTAATTTGATCCCCACGCATAGACGTTAAACAGGAAATTCCATTGTACACTGCAGTAGTATTTTTGGCAGTATGGTGAAAAATATCTTTGGAACATGTGCTCATGGCTGCATTCAAAATAGTCTAAAGTTTTACAACATGAATTCATCCTTTTTTGTTTTTCAAGGCAATAACAACAATCTGGTCTCTCCCGGATCCTTCTCTGGTCTAACTGGATTTCCCTCACCCAGTGTTATTCAAGCGTTAATGGACTTACTTGCTTTTCAATTTACTTGGTTCTGGGATCTCTCATCAGAAAACCTGCAAAACAATTGATACTGGAGCTCTGTACACAATAATCAAATGTTAAAGCAGCATGTTCCCCACATCAGGAAGTCCAGCTCTGTCCTGGGCAGTTCCCTGGACACAGTGCGGCAGGTGGGGGACAGGAGGGTCCTGGACAAACTAACATCTATGCTGGACCACTCTGTCTGCTCTGGAGAGCAATTTCAGTGACAGGCTAAGTCACCCTCGCTGTGTGAATGAGAGGTTCCGTAGGTCTTTCCTTCCTGCTGCTGTCAGACTGTACAATGAGAACTGCTGAGCCTGTAAATTTCATTCATCTGTAAATAAGTAAATACTTAAATCATGTGCAATGTGCAATACTGCAACTTCAGAATGTCACAGAACAATGTCACTTTATTTATCCACTTATTATCCTGCACTATATGTACAGTATATAACTCTGCAGTACTAATATATATATATATATATATATAATTTACTAGTATTGAAGCATTTACAGCATCTACAGCTAGTTGAGAAACATAGCTACTACTTATTTTGTATTTTGTATATTTTGTGTGATCCCTGTGTGCTCATACTACTGTCCTGTCTGTGCGCTGCAACATCGAAATTTCCCCACTGTGGGACGAATAAAGGAACTCTTATCTTATCATTTAATGATCACTATCTTCCCCTTTTCCTACTTGATCTACCATCATTATGACTTCAGCTATAGTCTGTTCATTGCTTTTCACCCACTGTCCCATTGCCCATTGTCTGCTTCATGGCGTGATGATAGGACCCCTGAATCCAGCCTGTTTTTCTTGCACCTGTGGACTGATCTCCCCTCGACAGGACTCCCCTCCTTGCCTGGGAGCTGTCTCAGTCCTGAAAACTATAGTCTCAGTGCTGGATCTACAACCTCAGTCCTGGATATATAGTATAGCCTCAGTCCAGTCTATAACCTATTCGTCCGTAGGAGCAGATCTCTCTCTCAATGTGGGCCTCCTATTTAATATTGTAATCTTACTTGCTGATTCAGGAGAGTTTAAGGAAATGTCTCATGACAAGCGCACCCTATATTCCAATGGTTCCTTTATGTTTGTTAATATTGCATCTCTTGTGTTTGAACTGAAGAAGAAGAAGAAGGTCCTTTATTCGTCCCACAATGGGGAAATTTCAGTTTTATTCTCTGATCTGTTTTTGGTGAATCACATAAGCAAATAAGCAAAAATAAACACATCTTTTAACATAAAACATTGCATAATTCCCCTTTTTAAGTAGACCTGTATTCTGTTTTCCCGGCGTGTAACCGCTGTCAATGAACACCTCTGCTCTGTACATGCATGTTGACTAGTGTGTGCGTGTCTGTGTGTTTTGGGGGAGATGCGGGGACCGGGTGCGTCTGCTGCAGAGTATGAGGCCCTGGGGAACAGCTCTCATTAGCCTCTCTCAGTTTGGATTTTGGCGATGAGCTCAAATTGGAGCAGGACTAAAAATAGTGACGATTATGAAAACTCCCTCCCGTCACTTTCTCGCCATCCTCTGGCCTCTCTTTTTTCTGCATTCTGTCTTCACGACCTTCTTTCTTGTCTCATTCCTACAATTCTCTCAAGAGCATTGTCCAAGTCACAAACATTCAATGTTGGATTCACTGCAAAAGGATTTGATCTATAAGAAAGGAGAAATGACGTACAAATTTGACTTTCAATTCAATTAAATTTTTTATAGCCCGAAGTCACAACAGCAGTTGTCTTGGAGGACTTTACAACGGGGAAAAAATAAAACAGTTTGAACACAGGAATTATAATAATAACACACACATAGGAGCCATTGGTCCATCGGGAGAGGGATGACCATTGCCTGGCCTGCCAAACGATATGCTTTTTCAAAGACATATAGTCTGGGAACGAGCTTGATCTCAGCGAATTCCCGGTGGGCGTGGTTGACAGACTGCATCAACCAATTAGATGCACACAGGATATGACGCAGCAACTAGCGGCACCCAAGCCGTTTCAGTAAACACAAAACAAGGGATGGCGGCATGTCAGCTAGTGCAAATGTAAACGACTGCTGTCGATTTTGTAACAAAAACTTAAAGATACGAGGAGTTATTAGCAACTCAAAGGTGAAAGGAAGTCCCGCCTCTCGGTGCGTGATTGGACCGATGTGGGTAAAATCGTGAAATGATAGGCTAGGAAGAGGTGTCCAGACGGTTCTTCTTTTGAACAGAAAGGAGGAGTGTCTGGCAGGCCAGGCAAGGATGACCACTGTTCAGAAATGTCCTGGATCATTACTGAAGAAAAGCAGTGCGAA
Organism: Knipowitschia caucasica; assembly: GCA_964034765.1. Classification (NCBI taxonomy): domain Eukaryota; kingdom Metazoa; phylum Chordata; class Actinopteri; order Gobiiformes; family Gobiidae; genus Knipowitschia; species Knipowitschia caucasica. The sequence goes on from OZ035830.1 coordinate 13,572,219, forward strand.
AATCCCCCCGAGGAGGTCTATAGGGAGCTGCTCCCAGGGACAGACAGGCAGTAGAACCAGGGCTGAGGCTGTAAACCTAGGACTGAGATTGAAGAACCCGGATCTTGTCAACCTACTGGTGCAGATCAAAGAGGTTGGGTAACTCACAACTTTACCTTCAGAGGAGCAGGAACAAGGGTTTATGGGAAGAGTGTGCTATAGGAATGTTTGTGGCGCTACACACAAGCTACAAACAGTTTCTTTGAACAGACGTTATATGATGTTGATGGAGTACACACAATTGCACACAAAAGAATCTGTGATACAGCATGGCCACATTATAATAAACTCACGGTGATGCTTCATGTAACAGTATGTGTGACAGCGTGGCATCTTTGAATGAAAGAATACATTCAGTTTTTCAAAATAGCTTCAAGAAGTAGAGTCATTCTTCATTCCCAAAGACTTGACGACTAAGAGGAAAAAACAGGTGTACAACTTTCCAAGCCTCGTATAGAAGCGTCTATCCAGTGTCCTAGACTTGTGATTGCCCACGAGAGCATCCCAGCTTTCCCTCATCACTCCCTTCTCCAGCGCGACCCAAGGGATACCACACCACGCTGTGAAACCAATGGACTTTTTCCAACATCCTAAACCAACATTTGCCTCTGCTGTATCCCCGATCGGGCCTGCCGAAGAGTGAACCACCGCCTCCCCCATTCTGGCTCTTTTCTGGGGCCTTTTCATCTGTTCCCCTGGGCCATGAGCGGTTTGTGCCCGATATGGCATTAAAGAGCTTGAGTGTCTGTGAGTTTTTATGGCTGATCCAAGACTGTAGCTCCGAATATCACTCAGAGCGGATAGAAGGAGTGCATTGAGAGAAGTGAAGAAAAATGTATTTAGGACTAAAAGTATGCTATCCATCTTAAAATCCTGTAAGAAACACCCGAGTAACTTTCATATTTAAAGACGACATATGTTCTCTTATAATTTTCATTGATTTCAAGTACCATCACATTAATCCTGGTCGCCTTGGTTCCTGTGGTTCAGAAAATAGATTTTAAAGCGCCTCTGCCTGTGTACAAGTCTCTCAATGGCCTCGCAGAAAGTACTTCTGTGATATGTTTGTGCCATATATATTTTATAACATTCATGGACAGTGGTCATCCCGCTCCCTCTGGCTCCTATGTGTTTATTATTATTCCTTGTCCTGGGATTGAACTCTTTGATTCTCTAATCAACAGTTGTTGATGTTTCTACAACTTTGTAAAGTCCTCCAAGACGACTGCTATTGTGATCTTGGGTTCTTCACAAATAAATGGAATTGAACATAATAAACAATGACTCATATGTATGTGTGCTTTAAGGGAGGGAGTGAAGGGGGAGCAGGAGGGGGAGTGAAGGAGCAGACACGTGTACAGAATAACTCAGACCCAGCTCCACTTTTAGCTCCAACCCTCCTCTGGCTCTGTCACAGGACTCACATTTGCATTTGATTTGGCTGCAGCTTTGTGAGACGCAGAAGCTCCTCGTGGATGTAGACCAGCCCTCCCCCTCCTCTGATCACCTCACGGCTCATACACAAGGACACACCCAGGAGATATGTCCAGTTCACATCCCTGGAGGAGTGGGAGTCAGATGTGAACTGGGGATCACATGCATTTCAGAGCGTTTGGAAAAAGTCCAAACCAATGATGGAATGAAAAATTATGGTCCCTGGTTTATCACAGGGTTATGTTTTAAAAATAACCAGCAGTGGGACTTCCGCTTCCGCCCTATGGAGTGAACATTGCACCTACGGCAGCTTCGCGTACATTTATTGATTTTTGGGTCGGAGAAATAAGTCTTTACTTGCCACAACACTCACTGGCTACACAGGCTGCAACATGCCACCAAAAAACCAAAGAAGATACACTCAGCAGACGCTTCAAACAGCTGCGGTCCCATCGGCTAACAACTCGGCCAACACACCAGCTAACGCATAAGAGACAGCCATAGAAGAAGTTAGCAACATGGCGGACACTACACTGCTAACCACGGACCAACTGGAGGATTTTACTCTCACGGTACAAACTCTGAAATAAGCGTACTGCAAACATTCAGAGAAGGCTTATCAGTGGACATTCAAAGACAGATGGGGAGAATGAAATCCAGAGAGAAACAAACCGCAATTTTGCAAAAACAAACTTTCCGTTCTTCCCCTACCAGTGAAGAAGATGACAAAGTCTGGGATCGTGTCTTTAATTCAGACAGAAGAAATGTTTTATTGTTGATGGTAGAGCACGAACAAGAGCATGAACAAAGAATGTTACAAACTGCAAGTGATAATATAGCATGGAGGAATGAACACCGTCCAATCAGCTTTCGCCGCTATGCCAGTTTGGCCTTCAGATAGACAAAACATGCTGTGGAAAAGTACTGGCTTCTGCATATGTTAGAATGAAGAGTTCAAACTTTAACCATAGTTCAAAGTGTCATGAAATATCCAAACCAGCTCCCTGAATATGATTGTAATACGTTACTGTTACGAGATCAGCTGAAAAAGGGTTCAATCTCAAAAATCTGCAAGGATTATATAAACTGTGTGGTGACAGTTTTTGGAGTAATTACATAAAACCAGCCGCAGCAAATACACGGACGTCAAAGGCCTTTTATCAATGCAGAGACGACCTTCTGACGCCATGCTGAGCTTTGTGAGGGCCCCTGCTGTCTGTCACACCCTTGTGTCTTTCGTATCTTGCATCTGTATGCCTGCTTCTATTCATATGTCCCTGCTCCAGGAAGGAGCCGGGTTCCCCCGACACCTACAGACAATGACGCAAATCACTGTATTCTGATAACCGCAGGAAGGTCCCGCACCGCCAGACAATGACGCAAATCCCCCCCTCCGCGTCTTGCATCTGTATGCCTTCCGCGTCTTGCATCTGTATGCCTGCATTTCTACCACTGTCTGTCTGTTCGCACCTCCATGCTACTGTCACCACGGGGATGGCGCCCCTTCCTATGCGCCTCCTGCACCGGTGGCCCCCTCCCATCTGTTGTGGGCGGGACTGTCTTTCGTGTGTGTCTTGTAAACAGGAAACTCGGAGCTCTGCGAGCCAGAGCTGGGTATGCTGCTGCCTTTTGGATATGCTAGCTCTCCGCACGTGCGTTACAATAAACTTACGCTCCTGATTTAAGACAAATACTTTTGGGCTTTCTCCTTGTTTTGGGGTATGTAATTCTATAACAATTTGGCGTTGCTGGCATGTCTTGGCATGGATACTTTCGGCGGGGACGAGCGGCCGCGTTTGGCCGACCTGGAAACAACACCAGCCTCTTCTCTATTTGGAGACAAAGGAGGGCGCGCTCGTCCCGCGCATGGAAGGATTCTTTGGCCACACAAGACCAAAAAGAACCTAACTTGGTGAGTTTTGTCTTTTCATCTGCGTAACGAGCACTTAAGTGTACACGGGGATTTGTTTATTTACGTATTTTTGGGGTATTTCATTCATTGCCACAGCATAGACTGTGTGCGGGATTTTTGGGGGCTTTTGTTCTAGATTGAAGCTAGCAGCTGCGCGTTAGTATCGCTCTGTAAGCGACCCTGGAATCTCTGAGTGTCTTCAGCCAGAACCGCTCCGTTTTCAAGAACGCGCGCATCGCTGGTTGAACCAGCGGGGGGGGAACGGAGCGCCCCAAAGTGGGTAAGAGCAGGGAGAGACTAAGCGGGTTAGGCCCATTGTTCTGTACGAGAAAATGGGAAAATCAATCTAGAGATTCCACACCGAGGGGAAGGTTAACGTCCCCCGTTACAATGACAATGGAAAAACGGTTCGGACCTAAAGCTATGGAGGCTCTATGTCTCCGAATCAACTACGCATCTTGCGTGATAATTTAGAAGAAGAAGGGAAGAAAAAATATACTTGGTTTTAAGAATATCACGGCAAAAGACGTTAGAGAAAGAAATATGTAAAAACAATAGCTCCTCCGCTTTTCACCGAAGCGGAGAACACACAGGAGGACACACACACACACACACACACATCCCCCACACCCCCACACCCCCACCCTACCGCCCTTTTTCCCCTACTAACAATAAGTGTGCACCCAAACAAGGCGTTGGTTTTTTAAAAAAAATGAGCAGACTACTGTTGTCCCTTTTCCTCTCCCTGTCCAGGTCTGTCGGCGCTTTTCCTCCGCGCTCTGTCCTCTGCCTCAAAGCACCAGCCCCACGCCCCAACCACAGGCGGCGCTCGCACCAGCTGAGACCCCGCGAGAAGTGGGCCCAAACCCGGAGCAGAAGAAACGTGGCGGAAGCAGATACACGCTCAGGAAACCGCAGAAGAAGAAGCGGGGGAAGCAAATATGTGAGACACCAACAACTGCCTTGGAGGCCAAGACAAACTGCTCCAAATCCCGTGACTGTTCCCCACGGAGGGGTAGCGTGAAACACAAAACGCACCCGCTGAAACCTCGTTGAAAGTTGCCCCCGCACCGCAAACAGAAGAAGCCAAAAGTACCGGCACGTTTGGTTATTCACCAACCCTCATGGACCACAGGCTAACGCTTTGGGCTACCTGGGCCTCCTGCGGACTTTGAGAAACTTCCACAGCCCGGCGGAAAGACTGTGTGCTCGACATGGGTCGAAGGACTGTTACCGGAGGAGGCGTTAAAGGCAGAGGAACCCTCAAGCTCACACGGGGCCAGAGGACGGCAGAGGCGGGCGTGGAGGAAACACGAGCGACTGACCAAACCCGGGTTCACATTCGTCACCAAAGCGACCGCTCATGTAAGTGTGAACAACAACAAATTGCAATTGGCACTTTTTAGAGATAATTCATGCTGAATTCCCGTAATATACGCTAACATTCTGTGTGTAAAAGTTAAAATTCTGGATGACTCCGGGCAACAAATTCTGTGCTAAAAGTGACAGCCTGTCTGTCTCCCCCTAAAATGAGTGGCCGCTTCACATTCTCATTAGCAGCGTGGGAGAGACGACTAAAGAGCATTTTACTCACCGCTAACGTGTTTTGATTCTCAGGCAACCAGCTTAAACTTTCTTTTCTATATTCCCCATTGTGCCCGGTTAATCTACTAGGCCGAGACCTTATGTGCAGACTCAATTAAAAATAGATAAATAAAAGAGGCACCGGTCCCAATAAGTTAACTACCACTGGAAATTGACACCAAACCCTGAATTGCTAAGTTATTAGCCACAACAAGTGGATAGAGTGTACGCCCGCACAAAATTTTGAGGTCAACCACCGCGAACGACCTAAGCTGCTCTCTCCGGTCGTCCCCAGACAATAACTTGGGGGATTTGAAAAATTCATGCAGTGTAGGAAAATAGGCTAAACGAGTACGTTTTTGAGATAGGCACCACTATCTGTGCTACTTAATGAGCAACACAAAACATTTTTTATCGTAAACAAAGGTGAAGTATTAAAGTTTGAGACTAATTTAAATTTTTAATGAATCCGACCTGGCTTATTGAAAATGAAAAAATAAGAAAATAAACAGTTGTTGAAGTGGACAAGAGCTTCATTAGAGATATAGGGGACACAATCTGTGATAAGCCCGAAAGACAGACCTACGTGGTAAACACTAAGTTGGAAATCAGATCCTATTTAGAAAACTCTTTAAAGCACTGCAGAGCTCGGAAAGTTGGCAACAATAGAAATAGCTACATGAGACAATTGGAAATTGGGACATGGAAAAATTATAACAAAGTTAAAAATACAGGCCTCTGTGTTAGTTATAATGTTTGGGTGTGTGTTATATGTTGGTGTGTGTTATATGTTGTGTGTATTATATGTTGTGTCATGATCAAAGTACACTAACGTTGACCTTAACAATCTCTGGACCAATACTAACCTGGGAATCGCCTGTGATGTGACTGTGATATGATGTGATGTGTGAAAGTGAGGAGTGGAAATTGAGGAATGCAGAACAATCATGGAATAACAAATGTGTCTGTAATTGGTTTAATGTGATCATGGAAGATATTATGGTTTTGTGTCAACAGCATACTGTGTAAGTACTCTAGAGATTCAAAGATAACGACCTTTATTGAACAGGTGGTAAATGGAGAGTACTCTGGATGAGTACTCTGAAAAATTACTCTGCGGAAAGTACTCGAGATGAAATACCTCGCTGAAGATATTGGGAGTTCCCTCCCTCTGCTGTTTGCCCTGACAGTGATTCGGATCCAACCGCAGTGAGCTGTCGTTGGTTGAAGGACAACTTTGTTGGTAAACTCACATTTAGGGAGTATAAAATTAAAACAATACATTTTGTTGTTCTGTATCTGGCTACAGCCTCCGCCCGGATGCACACTGCCACACACCGTCTGTCAATGCAGTTATGTTTTGCCCAATTGGAAAAAGATTGACAAGCGAATAGTGGGCATCTTTTCATTTTTTTTTTGGTGTTTTTGTTTTGGATCCGGCAGGAAAGTGACTCCCCCCGCCTCCACGTGTGGCATCAAAAGGCCCGCCCACAATATCTGAGTGGAGGACGATCCGGTGAGTAAAGCAAACTGTGAGATGAATCGGAATCAGCCAATCTACACACACACGCTAGGTCTCCCGGACCCATTCCGGGCCTATTGCACTCAGATCTGTGGATGAGCGATGTGGGTGCATGGGTGCCCCCCGGTACTTTGCTGGCAGTCCACAACGGAGGGCCACTGAGACCCACTGCTATGACTGTCTCTCAGCAAATATCTCGATGCCCGTGGCCAGCAGGGTGTGCCGCGCTGCCTGCGGCTGGTGGCTTGACCGCTGAGAAAGCGGCCCTAGCAATCACGTGAACCTTGTCGGGATACACTGAACTAACGTGGGGGCTTGTGCCCCATGGCGTGTTTCCCCTGATGCCTGCTAGAGCCAGGAGGGCCTCTCGCACTTTCAGCGGCTTCGTTGGCTGGGAAGTACAACTTCGGTGCTGCTTTGAACTCCCTCATTGTCACGGTGACGAGGATGCACACAGCTGAACCCCTCCCACTGCTATGGCTGCCCACGCCAGAGGGAAGGGGAGGGCACACTGCTGTGTATAATCGCCACAATAGAAACAGATTCTGCACTCCCAGGCCAGACCTTGGAAATGAGGTGCCTCTGACTAACCCTGACTTGATTTTTGTGGTTATACAGTACGGAGCCGCGGCACGTGACCACACTGCGGGGACAGAACCGGAGTCGGCTATTTGCTGTGTGGGTTCTGATTTTGTATTACTAATAGACTCTGGTAGGTTGCCCCAACTACCTTTCAGCACAAATCCGCTGTACTGGTCCGGCCCGCCGGGGCGTGTGAGCGTGGCAAAGCGGTGCACCTTATTCTGTGATACGCGCGATGGTGCCTCTTTGGTGCACGACTGGAGAAGCACTGTGGTAATCACCGCAATTTTTTGAACTTGATGGAAACCAATTTTATGTCCACACAAGGTGGAACGTCTGCTGTATGAGCTGTAATGTTTGCCCTTAGAGATTCGCTGCACGCCAAAGGCCAGGCCCACCACTCAATGCCACTGATCCCATCCTCTGCCAGGGAATCGGCGCGCCCCACGGTCACAAGGCAGCGCGCATTACGCACCTCTACTCAACACGACTCACTCTACGCTCACGCATACGTTGATATGTTCGCTCACCTCGCTGTTCAGCGGTTGGCAGTCTCTGGCTACTCCAGCAGAGGACACGCTGGCTGTGGCGAGGGGGAAATGGGGCTCAAGCGACGGCATGGGGTGTGGGGCTGGGACCAGACCGCAAAACCGTGCCGACCACGGCAGTATCTTCAGACTAGTTTGCAAGTTTAGCACTCTGGTCGAGATCCATGCCTCAAAAGGGGAGGGATTGGATGTATGATATACCACACAAAATTGGTTATACAAAGGGGTTGAAACGGCATTGTGCACAGTGATGGTCAGCCTGCCAAACATGCGCGTTAATGTTTTTATTTTTAATGCCTCGCGCACAACCCTGGTAAGTCCCAAAAGTATCCAAACGGGCTGGCTCATCCTCCGCGCCCTGCGCCCATGTTCAAACATGTCCAAAGGGACTTTGATGAACTCACCCTCGACAACACACCATGCCAAGGTAAGTAATTACTGTCTGGGGCTGCTGGCGTGATCTCTGGTCCCAAATTGGACGGAAGTATTTGCAGGCAAACACGCCACGGCGCATAGCGCGGTGGTGAAAGCTCTGCTCACAGAATATTGGGCCACGATGGGGGTGGTCCCCGAGGAAAATGCTCTAGGGACAAAGGGCAGGCACGTGTCGGGAGCCAAAAGTCTATTGACGGATAAGTGGGGTGGACTTGGCTGGGCATTGATCTACGTAAACACGGCAGTTACGCCCCCTGGCAGCCGGAGGCATGCTGCGAAGCGAGCTGAAATGGCACGCAAAGCTCTGCCGATAGGCGCCCTCCTGAACTTGCGCATGAGAGGCCCATGCGATATCCTCTGTGCCAGACCACCCAACTTGGGCGCGGGACCCCCCGAACAGAGAGTCATGCCAAGCAACCTCTTTGTGTGATGAACGTACATGCCTGTACCGATATTGTGAACTGGAAATTAATGCACTGTTGTTCCCGCTAGTTTCTGGCCCAGGTCGGATGGCGCCCTCAACAGCTGCCCTAGGCGGCTCCTGCACAGGGGATCTAGCGCAGGCGGACTGGGTCCTGGTAGAAGGAAACGAGACGAAAGCCCCTGGCGGTCCAAGCGCTGGCTCGGACCCATGGCCTCGCCCCTCGGCTGGTGACACAGGACACTGGCCGTTAAGGTAGCGCGAGAGGACAACTTGGGATCCACGCCAACCACTGTCCGTGCGGGGCTGGCCACTGAGGGGCCAGTAGACGAGGCAACACCGAGGGCGGCGGACCGGACCAGGCCCATCCGCGGCTCCCTACGCTGAAGAAGTCGGCCGGCGTGCGACCACCCGTCGGTGAACCAGGCCAAACAACACCCAGAAGAATCCAAGCGTTCCCGAGGCGACCCCCCCTTTTGTGCCCAACCCCCAGCCACCCGGCTTCCCAAGGCTTGGGTGCCTGAAGGCCCTGAGCGCTCTGCTAAGCTGCAGCAAGTATGCAAAGGGCTGCTGCCCATGGGTCCCAAGGCATTTCTCCAGAGCTTGCTCCCGTTCTGGCCTTATTTGCAGATATATTTGAGCTCGGCGGAGGTGCCCCCCCCTGTTCTCGTCTCCCGTGAGTCCGGTGGAGGTGGAGTGAGGGCTGCTCTACAGGTTCCTGAAGAGGCCACTTGGGGGAAGCGTGCTGTCAGAGGTCTCCCATCAAGACAACCTCGAGCTTTGGGGCCGGCCGTGCTGGAGCGTGCTCATAGCCATGGACTCCCTCATCCCCATCCCCGAAGCACTCTTCTGCCCAACCGAGTGCGAGGCCAAGGTTTCAACCGCATAGTTAGAGTCGTTTGGCCCGCTCCTTGATCCAAACATCGCCATGAACCACTTACAGCGACACTACGACACCTGCTCAGAGGCGCGGTGCCACTGACTGCGCGTCGGCACTTGCTCGTGAGTATTCCCGCGGAACAAAGAACTTCCGAACGGGCCCGCTAGAGACCGAGCATGGGGCCCTTTTGCCCGGAGTGTGTATGGGCTGGCCACACTGCCTCTAACTTTCCGTGCGGACCCGGTTAAATATGTGAATATTGCCTGCTCATTTTTCGGGGGGCGGTCCGGTTCCTTGTGTGTGTATATTGTGCTCTTTTCTGGATTGTCAGACAGGGTTGCTGTTCCCCTTGTCCCTCTTTGGGACAGCAAATAATTTAATGGTTCAAGCGTGAGGTGGTGTGATTTCACGTTGCCTCGGTATTAACTGACTGTTTGCAAAATTGGTTTTGAAATATCAAAAGAAGGGTGTGTGGGGCAGTTGTTGGAGGAATTACATATTACCCCAGCCGCGCAAATTCACGGACGTCATAGGCCGTTTTTCATGCAGAGAGACCTTCTGACGCCATGCTGACTGTGTGAGGGCCCCTGGCTGGCGGGCGCACCCGTGTGTCTTGCGGATCTTGCATCTTTGTATACATC